>JAXQQM020087311.1:0-304009 GCA_034641835.2 Pinus albicaulis
AAATGGTGCAAATACATATAAATCAAGCAATTTGAGACCTTTAAATGTATGGTCATAAGCAACAACTCCAGAATCTGTGCAAATGCTTCTAAACTCTATTTGAAAAGAGGAAATTAATTTGATCATTGAAGGAAAGTTGTTTGGACCAGACATTGGTGAGTTGATAAGCAGCTCAAACAATTGGGCAGAGATTATTATGTGGTGTATTTTCAAAGGGCTCAAAGAGTCATTACATTCTAGATGGCTATATATTTTGGGAGATGGGTTTGAAAATAGAGGTAAGAAGAATCAGCCAGTGTCTTAACAGTCAGGGATGAATTTGAGAAAAAACACCAAAGATCTACCAATTTTTTTGAATGCCACTGAGCAATGTGGTTTATTGTTTCCTGTCAATTCCTCCTCAGTCATGGATTGCAGGCTTGCACAAAATACGAATATTCTTATGATTGGTCTCTATTCTAAAGTGAATAATTTAAAACAATATACTCATAACCTAGCACAAAATACAGATTCAACAAAAGTAAATACGGAAAACAAGAATAGTGGAAATGATGATTTTGGATTTCAAACTAAAGGAGCATATAAGGGCGAGGATGAAGTGCTTTTGAAATTTCAGTGGGCAGAGGAGACAGAAAGGATGGGTTGCAGCAAGTTTTTGGAGTCTCAGGATAGAAGAGAAGGGAAAAGAGGCAAACTTCAAGTTCAAAGCACAGAGTAATGCCCCCTGGAAGGAGAGATTTTGATTCTCTTGTTCAATCTCAGCAGGAAGTAAGCAATGCCTTTGGTCAAGTCGACATTCAATTGTTGGATTCTCTATGGGATGAAGGTGATGGCATTAGCCAAGAGAAGCAGCTAGATAGGGTTTCACATGAATATATCCTTTCTTCATAAATGCAATGATTATCGAAATTATGTTCAAATGAAAGAGACGATAACAGTGTGCAAGAGGCTTTATAATGTTTGATACACAAAGAATAGAAAATTCAAAATAGTACATCATATGAGGAGGAAGGAAAAATAAATGTATAGGAAAAAAGAACTGGATGGAGGCAGGGAATGAACAAGGAGAATATTCATCTCCATTTATAAGGATTGAAAAAAGTTTGGACAATGCCACCCTGGATGTATCTTCTCATCCGATGAGAATTGATTTTAAACATAAACAGATTCAAGGGATGTTGGGTTCTTTATTAGATGAAAATAAGAAAGAAAATGTGGAGGAACAATTCATTGAGTCTAATGGGGATTGTGATGTCGTGGAGGAATTAAGTGGAGTCTTAGTAAAAGGTGCCAAGTGGCAAGGAGGCTATTGCAAGAGTGACAATGAAAGGGATACCAAAATCTTTGTTAGATGAGAGAAATCAGACATATTCGATTGTTCCACTAGAATATGCTCTTCTGGCAGACATCGAGGAAATACCAGATTTGATATTTGATGTAAACAAGGAAGATAATACAGCAATGCATGCCAAGGAGCCTTCTCGATAGGATCATTTACCTGCCAAATTGGAAGGAGTGCCAAACCAAGAATTGGATGGCAATGCACCTTTGTAGGTTCTGTTAATAATCTAGACACAAGTGATAACGCAGAAGGTGAAATGTGTGAGTTTTCAAGAAAGAGGGATAGATCAACCGAGGAGGCATGAGAGATTAACACTGTGAATGGATCCTCTTATGAAGTGATGGATGCTTTGGGATAGAGAGAAAGCCATTGGATGTCAAGCTCTGTAGTGAAGCATCTCAAAGAGGAGTCCCTCAAGAATGTTCATACGACAAATGACATGAGATTTAAATTCCTTTATAGATCAAAGAAGTGAATGTGCTAGAGTAACTACACATGAAGATATTGCATTTGTAAATGGTGCACGGTAGGTTGGAGTTGGGGATTGATGTAAATGATGAAAGTGATGTAGAGATGCATGAAACACAGGTTGACTATAAGAATGCAGTAACTGAGGTAGCTTATTCAATTTATGTTGTTTTTGGATGTGCAAAAATCCAGTGGAATTTAAAGTCGTTAGTTGGAGCAATTCACATAGATAATGCAGGGAAGCATAACACAGGGCCGTTATAGGAAAATGTTGCTTTGGTGGAAAAACAAGGAGTTTTATATTTCTTACCCTATAAAGTCATTGTGAAAAGCAGTGTGTTGGTGGAAAAGAGAATAGTCTTGGATTTGTCACTGGAGGAAACTAGTGAGAATGATGTAAGAATGCATGCTACATATGCCCTAGATGAAGGTGCCGCAATAGTGCATTTGCAAAGATTGTCGTTGTATGCCTGTAAAGAATAAAATTTAGTGAAATATTGAGAAGTTTCTGTGGAGGAAATGAAAGAAATGCTTGTTTGATTATCGGAGAAATCTAAACCAGGGGAGAATTTTGTAGGTGCTTGTCAGGATGCTTTTTTAAAGAATCAAATGCAAGGAATGTTCAGCTCATTTTTGGATGAAAGTAGTCAAGCTATTCCACAGAAGCATGCCATGGAGACTGCTGAAGTAGACATCGCAGTGGTTGGATTGCAAGAGGTTCCAAAACCTTTGGTTCACATTAATGAGAATCCTCATAAGCATGAATTCAATCAAGGGTTTAAAAGAGTCATCTGGATGGATCGCAATTGTTAGGAAATGAAGATGAATAGATAGTAGTCAATTCTCGATGGATTTTATAAAAAATTTAGACTGCTCATGTGCTTACCAAATAAAAATCTCTGACCAAAATTCTAGTTAACAGGCACAATGAAAATAATTAGTTGTTGAAAGATACATGATCTGTTTATAAAAATGTCATGGAAGAGAAGTTTGCAATCAGAGATGTGGAAATGGTGAACGATAATGATTGTGTTTGGAAAAAAAAAACTCCTAAGTATGCCCAGGTAAGTGTTACAAAGTTGTCATCAACAACCTTGAGTCAGAGAGAAGAGGAGTCTTCTATGTTACCATGGACTAGTGAAAATATGGCACATACATGTAACCATAAACTAGCTTCTTATATGGAGAAAGCTGAGATAATTTACATGGGCAGTGTAACAACTCAATTTATGGCCTCTGAAGTTCAAGAACCAGAGGATATTTCAAGGCTACATTGTTTCCCTCAGGACAACTTTAGTGAGTATTGTATTATACAATAAAGACATTACTGAGCCAAGTAAAGCTAATTGTGCACAAAGAAAAGCGTTATCTGCAATACAAGCACATGAATTAAAAGAAGATGGCCATTCTTCTCCACACAAATGAAAAACATCACTTGAAAAACATTTGTCTGTTGGAAGTGCATTATGTGTAATAACATGTACTTCTAATTACCCAGGTTATGAGGAAGTGGCAACATAGACACTGCATGTTTTTCTTCTTGCCAACTTACAAGTTGAAAAGGCATGTGAACAAGCCACTCACTATCATAATAGTGGATCACAAATTAGGAAATCACTTGGCACTGATATTTTTACTCTTGAAAATTTCCAGGATCTGAATGTTTCATTATTGACAAATTCTAAGAAGTTTGACAAATCTGTCATTGCTAATTTGAGTGAAAGTGATGCACTAAAAAAATCAGAGACTAAAAAAGTTTCTACTTCAATAGAACCTTTACCTTTCCACAAGGTGAGCTATTACAAGTCTTAATTATTTGATCACTAAATATCTAACACCCAAGCATAGTAGAACTCTGTTGGAACATGAATTTTAGCTCTACATTGTCTTTAGTTTCATAATCTGTCATTGTTAATTTGAGTGAATGTGATGCAGTGAAAAACTTATAGACTAAAAATATATCTACTTCAATAGGACCTTTCTCTTTCCAAAAGGTGAGCTATTACAAGTCTTCATAATTTTATCAGTAAATAGCTAATGTGTATCGTAGAACTCTGTTGGGAAATGAATTTTAGTTCTGCAATGTCTTTAGTTTCATAATCAAGTCTAAATGTAAAATGAGGGAAAGCATTTCCCATTCTTCTTTTATTGGGCACTTCACAGATCGACACAGATTAGAAGCCTCATATTAAACAAAAATCTAATGAATTAATATTGAATGTGTGGGAAAGTGAATTTATGATTGTAGACACATTATGAAGATAGCCAAAATGGGCATGGCAGTAGAGAATGGAGATATTGACAAGACTTATCCATTGGTAGAGGAACTTGAAAATATTGAGAAATTAGTTCAGCTTGCACTAGAAGCCACCTATCCTCATAAACTTAATGCCCTAACATTTCCTATGGAAAAAATTGTGACTGATGGTTATCAGCAAGCAATGCAAAATGTTTAGTTTATCATGAAGATAGTGGATAGGTGTGCAAAGAAAACTGAACAATCAAACCTAGAATTTCAAAAGAGTGGTGAAGTTCTTGTCATTAGCATGGAAATGTATTATGGAGAGTGATCATAGTAAGCAGACTAGTCTTATGAATGGGAAATTTGAAGAAAGGGGTAAAGCAGTGGGGACTACCACAAAAATAGAGGATGATCCCAACCAACAAAGTGCTCATATGAAGCCAGAATCTGGAGTGTGTTTTGAGGTAACTAGAACTAGCATAGAAATAAAGAATAGTCTTACTAATATGATCTTTTGAACTTGGAATTTGAACAAAGTTTTAGAATAGTCAGAACCAGCATGATTGGAAAGCTTGTCATATCAACTTGGTATCTGAAATTGGTGTTAATGTAGGCTGCAGAGCATTTGAAACAACACCATGAGATGGAAGGAAACCAAAGTCATGTATTGAGCAATGCATCAAGCAATGAATCGTGACTTCAGATTCAGGTAATTGTAAAATTGGTTCTCATTGTCACTTAAAGTTGCATAGTTAATAGGCATTAGAGTTCAGGTTTGATAATATGTTTTCATGGCTGGAAAGGCAAGTTCTATAGCTGATGGTTTGTCTATCCCACCTGGACTTGCGGCTCGGCGTAACGCAATGCATTTTGACTTAACGGCATGTTCAGCGTAGAAATATTAAAGAAGCTCAAACCACATAACAAAATCAAAAACCAGTAATTCGGATGCAATAAAATAGTACTTTGCCAATACTTCAGCAAAAATGGTTTAGGGTTGTCAATACGGTTGCCACCACAGGTGAATAAAAAGGAATTTGAGAAAGAACGAATGAGCTCTGCCAAAGTCATAGTTTTTTCAATCTGTCAATCAAACTTCTAAAGATGAAACTACTAAAGCATGCAACCCAACAGGGAGATGAGGATAGGATATGAGAGCAGCATGAGAAAAAGAAAGAGCCATCCACACACAACAGACGGATCAACCATAAGCACCACTAAGATTCACCAAAAAAATAGAGTACTAGACTAAAAAATATCTCTAATTTTGTGTTTACCTTTGCCCATTTTGAGCCATCCACAAACAGTAGACGGATCAACCAAAAGCACCACCAAGGTTCACCAAAAAAATAGAGTACTAGACTAAAGAATCTCTCTAATGTTGTGCTTACCTTTGACCATTTTGAGCCATCCACACACGGATCAACCAGAAACTCCACCAAGATTCACCAAACAAATAAAGTACTAAACTAAAGAATCTCTCTAATTTTGTGTTTACCTTTGCCCATTTTGAGCTTTTGGTGGATTAAAATATGACAAATTCGGATTTTTGGACCATGAGTCCAGTCCTCACTGTAAATGTGGATGTAAACCATAAAATACAATTTATTTTCATATAGGGGAACAATCAATACTTTTATTTCTAGTTAGCCTAATTTAGCACAACGAAACTAGGGAAAAATCAATGGGAGAAAATATTTCATTTCTCATTTTGATTCACAATGTAAACCCTTTGGATGAAGCCCCGTTACAATCAAGACCTTTATTGTTCCGAAAACAAGAAAATGAACTTAAATGCAACAAATATGATGAAGTTATGCAAGTTCTGGAGGCAAGAAAGATATTCAATTAACAAAAAGCATTTAAATCATACCTTAAGCATGCCATTTCTAATTGATGATAGAGAGACATCAACAGGAAATATAATGGCAGTGTTTGAGGTCGAACCATATACTCAGTGCAACAAATTCCACGCTACCCTTAGAAAACTCTAAACACTCATATACATCTTGTCACCTACCATTTATATCCAATGGTGCAAACCATTCTCCTGCAATTGTTCACACCCGAAGATGCAGTTGTTCAATAAATAAAAATTTGACAAAACGCAATTGATATAAGGACAAAAGAAACAATGCAAGAATATACACACAAATTCATGAGTAATAAAGTAGTTGAGTATGATAAGAGTATTCCAGAACTGTACACCTGTTGAGGAAACCAAATATATATAAAACATAGGAAGCGTAGGTGTGGTTTGCCTCGAACAAAGACTACGCTTATATATAGAGTACAAAGTTGTGGGAAGAGTGATCAAAATTGGCCAAGTATCTAATAAAATACAATAAAGTGGATAAGTGATCAATTTAGACTAAGTCACCCACAAGAGATCATGTTCACTAAACCAAGTCTCGTCAAAGGCATTTCTTTCTTCAAAAAAAAAGGATAGAGATTGTGGACTCCAAGTTAACCCCCCTCATTGTCATAGCCTCTACCAGATCTACTTGACATAGAGGAACAAGAAACCTTGAACAACATCTAAAGTTTGTACATGGTTTTAAGTTTGATTGAACCTCATTGAAGTATGGCATCATCTCAACCACCCTATCTCTTTATTGTTGAGTCTAATGGGACTAAAATGCTATTTCCCAATCATCCATATGTGAATGTTGCAAAGATGAAAGAGAGAGAATCTTGTGGAAGGGGCTCAGGGATACTGTCAAAGATGCTTGAACATAGAAAAACAAGTTATCTTGACTTGCATTAGAAGAAGTTAAAATGATGACAGACACATCAATAAATTGCACTCAAGTGATGTGGCCAAAAGGAATCACCTGGTAGAAAAGAAACCACAAGCACACACCTACGGATGCCTTGAAGAAATGGAACAAAAAAAATGATGTTAGCTATTTACACCAATGTTGTGGAATCAACAAAGAATTTTCTTCCCTGGGACTTGGCGAGACTCAATGAATTGGGAAAGGCTCAACAAAGACGAGAAACCCTTAAAATACAGTAAATTATGTGCACAAAAAATATTGCAAGTTTGTGGTGAGTATGGTCATTGGCAAGTTTGCAGTGAATCTTGGAAAGCATCATAAGTTTCCCATGAATATAATGAGTGGATAGTTTTGTGGGCCGGTCTTAGGTGAGTACTCACCCTAGCCAAGACTCTGCAAGACTCATGAGTCTTAGCTGAGCCAATCTACACTAGTTTAAAGACTCCAAAGGTTCAAATGACACTGCATACAAAAAAAATAAAGATGACGGATAACTTAGATTAAGAAAAAAATGATCTAAGAGATACATAAAAATTGAAACAGGATGCACATATTTGAAGATATAGTTTGCTAATGTTGAAATGGAAGAGGAATATTGGCAGATAAAATAAAAATCTATAAACTTGCATGGTTAGTGAGTGAAAAATGCACAGGTACATAATGACATGGACTAATGCAAACACAATTTAATAAACACAAACACACATGAAAACTATAATAGCACATTAGAAACAATTGAATAAATAGCATATCTCCAATCTCGGCCTGTTCATATTAGAATTTGTTGTAGATTCCATTTCTAGAGACTACATTATTAAGTTGTTGGAGACTTTTGGTCACACTATCACCTAAAGCTACAGTGCTGAGGGGCATGGAACTAATGCAATGTCTCATTCTTTTTGTCACATAATTTCCATCCTGTAGTATTGGATTTCTCGCTTGCAAATGACATTTTACCATAGCAACTAAATCTTCTCCAGCAACAGCCTTGGAATCGTCACCTAGTGCAGATACTGCTATCCTATCTATCAAGCTTACCGCTGGGCCTATGTCATTCACAGCCAAACCCAAGGCCTTTGGGGAGATTGAATTGATTTGAGTAATTCAGAACAAAGCATAACATCAAACAACCTTACATGATATATACATCTCAACATGAAACCAAATATTAGTTAATAGTCAATTTTCGCAGTATTCACAATAAATATTATGACTGTGCTTTTATTGTGTAAGTGCAAACCTTAACTAGAAAAAGTGGTCCAAGCATGCCAGCATAATATAGTTCTAGTTTTAGTTCAAGTATTTCATAGAGTTACTTAGCACCAGGAAAGTGACGATGGAAACTAGTCAATTAGCCAAACCTAACAAAGTAGATCAAAAGCATATTATAATTCTCATAATAATCAATATCACATTCTAAGATTCTTCAATTCTAGTATAATAATAAGAAAGACTGACACTATATATTACTTTTGCTGGTGACACAGAACCAATCAAGTCTCTCATATTTAGATTGCTCAGGTCCCAGTTGAGATCTATGACTCCAGTGGCATGTCCTTATGATGTGATTTTTTTTCCATATTAGTACTCCCTTCATTGAATGCCAATCCACCAACAAATAAACTGAAAATAAGGAACTAAAAATCAGACATAACCAATCCTCTAAATAGAATGGGGTACATTAGGTAGGGCTATTCAACCAGGATTATTGTAATTTGTTACAATACAGACTCCCAATGCCATTCCTTGATCACTATTTTCTACGGTGCATATACAGTGTGCACAATCCAATGATCAGTAGCTCATCCTCCATTGTGTAACATGGAGATGGTGAATTGGAATAGTAATAAGGGAGTCTAGCACTTCATATGTCAGTTTTGCTGGTGATTGACAGTTGATAAAGTATAATATTTAGATTTCTAAGATCCTAAATAAAAGCTATATATTCAGTGGAATGTCACTATGATGGGATTATTTTCCATATTAGGACTCCCTTCCTTGAATACCAATCCATCAACACATAAACTGGAAAAGAAGGAACTAAAAAATATACATGATCATTATCAATCCTCTAGATAGGACAGGGTACATTTGGAAGGGACTTTCAACCATAATTATTGCAATTTGTTACAATTAAGACTCCCAATGTCATTCCTTCATCACTATTTTCTTAGTTGCAAATGCACAGTGCAATCAATAGCAATCATCCTCTAGTATGTAACACAGAGATGGTGAATTCAACTCCAAGAAAAATCTTCAAAAGAAAACAAGAGTATAATCATCCCTGGGACTTACAATGTAATAAGTTGAAGTAAAGCTCCTACAGGTTTTCTAACCAACCCCTAGCTCTATGCTCCTACTATATAAATTACTTGTCAGCCAATTTTTAATAGTAGCAGTGACCATTCAAACATATGGCTCAATAGCCCGAGCAATAGCATTAGTTTTAAGTTTCTAACTTATTGTTCCTTTACATCCTTGGAGAATTTCTGCACTGCCTTTTACCTAATTTCTTGCAATGAATGATAATTGTCTTTCGGAAAAAATATGCATTATAATGTGACTTGATGGAGGATATCGCTGCCCACAAAACATAAACTCCAGGATTCCCATTACAACATCTAATAGAAATTGTACTGAATTACCATAATAGTAATACCAATAATTATGGCATTAAATTTATAATATTGGTTGCATGTCTATTACATTAGCAATGAAATAATGAATTCCATTTTTTGATATTGAAAGAAACATTGCCTTTTTTTCTATACAAATTTCAAACACAAAAGGATGTAAACATAAATTGTACTAACATGTAAATGGAAGACTAAGAAAAATGCATCTATATTGCGTTACTTGAAACAAAACTACTCTGTACGGGCTATGGAATCTAAAATTTTCATATGTTAGGAAGCTTGCACTATTAATGTATCAGTAGCAACTAAAAACAAATAGACTTTTCGTGACCAAGTTTTTGAAATACTGGGAAAAACTTAAAAGGAAATAAACCAACAAAGAGAGTTTGATAATTGCATACCACTTTTACCAAGCGCTCCAAGGGGGTTATAGTTGTTCTTGATTTGTATTCTATTAGGGATCCAGGTGAAACAGTTTGGTGTCGATCCTGGTTGATAGTAATCTGAGCTAGGCTAGGAGGAAAGTCAGCTAATAGTGATGAGGTAGAAATTCTAGGTGTGCCAATATCTAGAGATTCAACATGTTTTCGTATATGAGTGGGCTGCTGAAATCCCTCATCATTTCTAGCATTTTAAATTGAATAAACGATAGGTAATACAGTTTGATATCCATCTTGGTTGATAGTATTCTGAGCTGGGCTACGAGGAAATTCAGCTAATAGTGGTGAGGTAGAAATTCCAGTTGTTCGAATAGCTAGAGATTCAGCTTTTTTTCATATAGGAGTGGGATGCTGAAATCCCTGAGCATTTCCAGCATTTGACATTGAATAAATGGCATAATATTGCTTCTCAGCGTCTTCTATGTGAGGTGAAGGAAGTGGGAGAGTAGAGGGTGAGGGAGCCATAAATGGCGAGGTTGCAGGATGCACGAGAGTTACAACTTTGGAAACCTGAAGTGAAGACGCTACTGTACTTTGTTGATCTATCCATGGAGAGGAATGTTGAAAAACGTGTGGAGAAACAACCTGGAGAAGTTGAGGTGAAGAAACAGAAAGTACCGATCCTGTCTTAAGCTGCTGCTACTATTGTTCATAAACTGAATGTTGACTTAACTGATGGTGTTGCGGCATAAATTCTTGTTTAATAGAAGACTTTGTCCTTGAGTCAATATTCAACTCATTAATTTGTTGAAGTTGTGGCATTTGATGTTCCTGAAACTCTACCTGTAATTGAACAACTTATTTCTACTTCTAGTACTGTTGTTGCTAGATTTGTTGCTGCTGTAGTAGTAGGGGGTGTTGAATATGTCTTTGCTGCTACATATTTACTTGTGCTTGTAGCATTTCTTGCTGCTTTAGAGCATGGTGGTTATGTTGCAGGGTATTTATATTATTTTGCTATAAATGATTGATCCCAGTCTGCTGTATGGAGTTAATACTATTTTGCTGAAAAGGAGAATTATTCTGTTGAAGAGAAGTAATATTATTATTTTGAAGATGGTTTACTGAACTCTGCTATAAGCTAGCTACACTAGTTCCTTGCATTAAACTTATATTTGCAGTAGACTGCATTGTAGTACGAACATTTTGTTGTGATGTTTGTACACCAGATTGTTGTGAAGGCATGGAACCATGTTGAATGGGTGTCACAATGTTTGATTGCATCGAAGTAACAAAAGGCTGTAAATTCATCTGTTGGAGTTGATTAACATGCTTTTCTTGTTCCTACATATGAGATAATATAACTTGCAGTTGTTGCTGCATAAATTGCACTTGGATGACAGTCTGATTTGCAAGTTATTGTTGTCCCTATTGTTGTTGTGGAGAAGATTTTGTCTGATTAAATGAGTTCATAATGGCATGAATTTTCTTCTCAAAAGCATCAACCTTATCCTTTTTAAACACTCATGGAATGTTTCTCTTCAATACTTGAAGATGTTGCATCATACGTTGCAATGTTTGCCTGCAGTTCTTAAGCTTTTCAGATTGATCAGGTGCCATGGGCTAATAAAACAACAATTCTATGAGCATTTAGGCCAAAATTAACTAAAATACCAAACTGTCATAACCATAGATATTCATTTTGTATACATGAAAAGCTGAAAACAGTTTTATCATCGTTAATGGTGGCTACATGGATTGCATTGCCAAAACAACCCCAACCTATTCTTGCAATCTCATAAGAATACTTCACTCTATGCTTTGAAGTTTCCATATCTCACTTGTAATATATTCATAATGCCACCATGTTATTTTATAAATTTGACAAAGGTAAAAGCAACTAGAAGTTAGAACTAAGGAAAGAAAGGAACACACCTCTTGACATTTCGCTGAAAGATTTATAAATAATTCTTTTATCTTTGGATAATACATACCCTTCAGGTTTTGTAGCTGCATTAAGAACTTAACAATTTCTATCACTCTTTTTGTTCCTGAGACACCAAAGATTTTTCAAAGCTTCCAATCTCAAGAGAATCTACATAGACTCTCTAGACCCTTGAGAGCTAATTGGATATGTTGGTTCCCCTCGCTTACGTAGGGAAGAGTATTCTATATAATCATAGTTTGGCTTTATAGTGCAAATTTATTATTGTAGTCATTATTGCTTAACAAAGAAATACAATATGCACTTTTTGAAAAAAATATTATCAAGGTATTTCAGAATGAAACAGAGGAAAAAAAAGGCATATAGTACAGGTATGTCAAGGAATCTCTTACTAGGTTGTTGTATTGATTCATAGTTGTGGACAATTAAATAGTAAATATGACATGGCATATTTCCCAATCAGACGAAACTCCAATACTCTTTAGAGAAAGAGCACTTAGGAAAACATATAGAAGACTGATCATTGTGAAATAATTGAGATACATATACAACGACCAATGCAAATGACATCCCAGAAAATTGTAAATTTGAATAAAAATTAGAATGTGACCTATCTTACCCTTTCATAAACCTTTTCCTTCCCGTGAACAACAAATGATTGTCCAGTTTGAACTGACAACTCCATTGATGTTGGAAAACCCACAGTTAACCCATATAAGGGGACAAAACGTTTTTATTAATCTGAAATATTAGAAGAATATCCAAATGTATCTTTCATCTATGCTTAGATGAAGTCAAATTCCCAACAACTAAAGGGCAGTCTGAGATGCTTGTTGTACAATAGATTGTTGAGCTTGCTGAAGTCGAGATCGCTGAACAGGTTGTATAAGAGAGGGTTGAGATTGTTGTATAATATATTGTTGAGTTAATTGGAGACCAGATTGTTGAGCTGGTTGTATATTAGATTGTTGTGGCCATGGCTGGCTCTGTGGCAAGGCCAATTGTTGCTGCTGAATAATTGATGGCTGAAATTCAAAATAGCTTGCTGGTATTGCAACTGTATTAAGAAAAATATTCATTTCCAGTAATGAATGAATGCATTGACCCCAACCCTGATTCCGATCAACCTACCAATGATAAGCATGCCGACCCGACCACACCAAACCCATATGGTAATTACCCATGACCCATAAGGAAGGCTGAGGTGCTGGCCATACAAAAGATATTGCTTCTCTAAGTTCTTGCTGACCTAACTTGAATTTTAATGTTATTACCTGCCAGTACTTTCCTGGACCCACCACTTGGATTGCTGCCACAAGCCCGATTTACCCATTTGTTAGACCCCAGATTTACTAGCAATTTATTTTATCTTACCCGGATTTACTTACGCGCTTACCCTGTTGAACCAATGTGTCATATACATTGGGTTGTTGCCAACAGTGTTATTTTAGTTGTGCCCAGCAAAGGAAGACCACCGGGACACAACAGATTGCACTCACCCAACAATAGATACAATACCACCTTATTGAAAGACATACGTAGCATCAACACACAATCATAAGGCCTTGATAGGATATTCTGGTTTAGGTCCTGGCTGGGATTACTGCTTTAGGGTATTTCTTTTGAAGGGAGGGATTCTTATGGGGTTGGAAACCACCTTCCGGCTGTCAGCCAAACACGCTGATGCATGCCTCTCTCACCTGATCTGATGCAGTCGTGTAATTAATTCTCCATTTTAATCCCTGCCCAACGTTGACAGTCCAACGAAACATAAAATTTCAAAACCATTTGAGCATTGTATTCAATGTTTGTTTAAATTCTTTGTCAAATACCAAGCATAGCACGATTTAACTAATTACTCATAATACATCAAGCAAAATAAGCCTCTACCGAACGTCTTGCAAATTGAATATAACCCGGAATTAGCAGGGAAAGGGGTGGTGTACTCTTACAAGAGTCCGTGTATATACTTGACGACAGGCACAATTTCTTCAGTCTGCCCATTCATATAATGGAGTACAAGCACTTGGAAAACATTTTCAAACTGTCTGCCAAACACACTGATACATGCCTCTCTAACCTTTGATGCATAACATCTAATTAATGTTTCATTTTCATCTCCTGCCCAACGTTCACAGTCCTTCAACTGCCAAATTACCAGGTTGAAATTTCGAAAGTCTACGGGATTAGTGCTTTGAATGGCCTCCATAAGGTTTAGAAAGAAAGGATGGCAGTTGTTGAAGATGATGGGAGTGAAGCGTTTGGACTGTGCTCCTGCCAGGTAGGGCACTTCTTGCTTGATCAAACGAGGGGTGAGGAGACGAACCACTCGCCCGACAGAAGGAGCGGTACCGCCCCGTCTCCATCCATTAAAAAAAGGTTGAGCCATCCAGCCAGACCCATTTTGGTTTTCATGGCGACCATATTTTTAGGGAATCTTTAAGCAGCAGTCATAATATCGTATACAAAGGATATTGATACAATCTCCCATGTTTTCCGTTGGTAAATGAAGAACCGACCACCCAGGAAGGAAAGCTGCCTGTGTCACCCACCAGCGTGGCATTGACTTTTGTTTCAACCTTGATGATAAACAGTTCCTCATAATCCTAATTGCAGGTCGCTCTATATTGTCTGATTCTTGGGTAACACAAAAAGAGAACATCCATGATGAAATTCATTCTCTATTACTACTACCTCAGTATTGATTTTATCATCTTACATATCATTCCTTATTTCGCTTATATACTCGATTGGGTTCATTACAGTGTCATGCTAAACATCAAAATTACGGAAGAAATAATGCCGACCAATGATGAACCCGATCAAGAAACTGGAGATTGGAAAAAGAAAATCTTCGATGTACTGTTCGAGTTTACATTTTTCAGCTAATATTCCTTCTCGGAAACTGTCGGCACAGGCTGGGAATTGGGACAGAGAAGGAGCAGTGGTATCATACTGCTAGGGCATTTACTCATCTTTTAGGGTCTCAGTTTGAAGAGGCATTGAAGGCCCTGCTGGGGGAGAATCTACCTGAGCCTTTCAAAACCCTATTGGAAGATGTGAGTGAGGGTGAAGAAGAAGTCTTTTTCAACGCAGAGCAAGACCAAATCATATTTAAATTCGACTGGAACATAACCCCTCCTCTCATAAACATGATTTGAAATTCCTCAATCATACATAAATTTTTATTGATTGACTAGTGGCCTAAACTATCATCAATCAATGAATCCAAATGGAAATCGAAACATGCACAATGAGTCAAATTAAAAACACAAACAAAAATAAAAAGGATAGGTGTTCAGAGTCGATTGAGTACATCTTATTGACGATCTTCTACTTGGAATCCTTGTTCCTCCAGTTGTTGGTATCCTCCAGTTTTTGGTATCCATGGTGCTATTGAGTTGTTCAGCCAAAAAGAACATGGAAGAGGTTGCTCTGAATAGAAAATGAAAATGGTGCATTGGGTGTTGCTTATTATCGTTAATATCAACGAATGGCCCTGCTCCCAGGACGTGGGGAGGGAGGGATATCGAATCTAACTGAAGTGGCCCTGAAATGGCCCTGGTCCTAATAATTTGGGAGCTAAAACTCAATATTAAAATAAAAACAATGACAACCACTATAAATGATAAATAATAATCTCATCATTATGGTGGGAAATTTCAAAGTACATGAATGAATTTTGATAAAATTATTTTCACATAAGGTGTGTTTCTTTTTTTTATGCAATTAATTTGTTGTATTGAAAAATGAAACTTTATGTAAAAATAATTTCAAATTTTAAGATGTTGAATTAAGTTTTTTCGTAGTCTAAAAAAGTAACAGAATGGCCTGGAATATTTGGCAGAGATTTTGAAAAAATCTTGCAAATATTTTATCAGAATCTTGTTTATAGTTATTAAATTTCGGTATTTTGGGTGTCCTAAGAGTTTTTGATAGTGCTGAATTCATTTCCACTCTCACAAATGGATTCCAAACACTGTAACTACCTCATTTTTTCAATTTTACTAAGCCAAATTTAGGAAAAAACCTTCGTCCAGGCTATGATGTTGCACAACTCCTTATGTTTTTATGAGAATGAGATTTTGTTAATAGTGAGAAAATCATTATTTTTTATTTATTTGTTTTATTTTTTTTTAGATTTTAGAATAAAAATTATTAGTTATTAGAGTATGTAAGGGTTTTTGTATATGTTTTGTATTCAGTAATTGATTATAGGTGTCTATGAGGCTACCTTAAGTCGATGAGCAAACATTTCATTGGCAAGCCTAAAGGACAAAGGTGGGAATCATCTAGACAAGTGTGTGTGCACAAGAGAGGTGTTATGCATGCTATATGCTTGAACACTATCTATAAGTGTCTCCCCTGACTACCTTTTCACCACTATCTATAAGTGTCTCCCTTGACTACATTTTGACCACTATCTCTTAGTATCTAAGAGGAATTTGTTAAAAAACACCCTTTAAAAATTTAAATTTTCATGATCTTCACAGGGGGTGTTTCAAAAATCACCCCTAAGGGATTTTTTGTTGTAGTGTTTGAAAATTTTCCTCACTAGAATCTAGCTCCCTCCTCCCTCTGCCCACCCACTCCATGCTCACATTCCAAAAAAAAAAATATGATCTCGTTATGACCTTGATTATGGATGAACTCAAAAAATTTAAAAAAACAAAAGAGAAAGTTTAAATGTTGGTTTAGATTTTATTTGTTTTCCTAATCTTCATCAAATTAAAACTAGAAATAGTGACTCGAGCTTAGTTAAAAATATAGGCCAAAGGCATGGTATCATGTCCTCTTAATTTCTCTACTAATGATTCTTTATTCTTACATGCTTTAGATCTTGACATTGATTCCATGCATTTAGTTCTTCATCCTAGTTTGCTAACTTTTCCCTCCAGTTAAGCAGAGACTTCAAGATGTTGCCCATGTTTTGGAATCTTCTCATACTCCAATCGCTAAAGAGGATAATATCATCAAAGAAAGAGAAAATTTTTTGACCAAAAGTTCCTCAAAACATCACAACTATGTTCATGTTCACCACTATCTATAAGTGTCTCCCCTGACTACCTTTTGACCACTATCTCTAAGTATCTAAGAGGAAGTTGTTAAAAAACACCCTTCAAAAATTTAAATTTTCTTCACAGGGGGGTGTTTCAAAAATCACCCCTAAGGGATTTTTTGTTGTAGTTTTTGAAAATTTTCCTGACCAGAATCTAGCTCCCTCCTCCCTCTGCCCACCCACCCCATGCTCACATTCCCCCAAAAAAAATATGATCTCATTATGACCTTGATTATGGATGAACTCAAAAAATTAAAAAAAACAAAAGAGAAAGTTTAAATGTTGGTTTAGATTTTATTTGTTTTCCTAATCTTCATCAAATTAAAACTAGAAATAGTGACTCGAGCTTAGTTAAAAATATAGGCCAAAGGCATGGTATCATGTCCTCTTAATTTCTCTACTAATGATTCTTTATTCTTACATGCTTTAGATGTTGACATTGATTCCATGCATTTAGTTCTTCATCCTACTTTGCTAACTTTTCCCTCTAGTTAAGCAGAGACCTCAAGATGTTGCCCATGTTTTGGAATCTTCTCATACTCCAATCGCTAAAGAGGATAATATCATCGAAGAAAGAGAAAAATTTTTGACCAAAAGTTCCTCAAAACATCACAACTATGTTCATGTTCTTGGCCCACTTGTTTTAAATTATGTCAATGAATATATAGAAGCTTGTTTTGACTATAGTCAACATGCCTTGGTAGGTCATTTTCAGGATGAAATCCCCTCTAAAAGTACAATTTAGACTCGGGTTGGAGATTTATGGGAGTTGTATGGCTAGCATAATCAGATTTGAATTTAAAATAATCCCAAGGTTTTTTTTCATATTCATATTTAAGGAGGCCTCAACCTACATAGTTATTGGGAAGGTACGACCTTGAGATTTGTCAAAACACTATGGGATTGTTTTCTCACTATATTGAAAATTTTCAGTTGAGAAATATGTTGATTTAATTCTCTGATCTAGAAGAATTCTCCAGGTTGTATGTATAGCTCTAACATTTCCTAGAAAGGCTAGCTTTTCCCATATGAAAATTTCTCTACCATAGACCTAGAAAAGACATCTTAGCCAAGACCACATAGCGCATTTCTATGAAAATTAATATTTTCCAATGTTTTGTTACAAATATATGGGCATTGGATATATGTTAGGCGTTTCCAACATCTATACTCCGAATGATGCTTTGGAATGTGCAATTTTTCACCATTGAATAATTGAAAAGCTATCAGAGGCCAACCGGTTGATTTGCAGGGACTTCAACACAGTTGAGCCAAAATGACAATAAGTTCTTCTTTCTTCCTCACCATTAGAGCCCGAGAGATTGAGAGGCTTAGTTTAATCTGTGTTCTAGCTTAAGTATATACATCTGCAATGTTTATAGAAGGAATGATCTTAATTTTAGAAAGAGATCATTAAAGAATATTAATTGGGGCCATACTCTAGAATCAAAATGTCTTCACAGTTGACTATCAATGCTACATACTTGTTCAGTTGTTGACCAAATTAGCTACTTTTTATGACTACTGACATTTTTTTGCATCTCTTAGGAAATTTGTAAGTCGTGCATGTCGTTTTCAAGCTATCTTCTAATTCCCTTGCTTAAAAGGAAAGCAAGTCCCACTCTTTATTTTATCTTAGGGAAAGGGTTTCGAGGGTCACTTCCCACCTATTCATTTACCTATACTCTACAAGTGACTTCCTAAACTACCGGGACTCCACCCATCAGTGAAAGTCCGTGAAGAGCAAGGATCCTTAGCTGTGGTGACAATGGGCTAAGCCTCCATCGTTTCCCTTATCCTAGCAGTCGCCCTCTTAGGAACCCCTTTTAGATCCACTACTAGTTTGAGTGGTAACAAGTTGTTCACAATTCCATTTGTGAACAACTCTTTGGTATGCCCACTTTTGCCATACTACAGCTCCAAGATGAGAAGTCCAGGGCTATGGAGGCTGCCCTTCTTCTCACTGAATCAATCCTCTACAATATAGTGAACTAGGGCTAGTTGGTTGGCCCACTTGACTGTTACTTTAGTCCTTCAAAGTATGCACATCCTTAGGCCCTATACACCTTCTCTTCTACCAATTTTGTTGTCCTTCACCAGAACAAGAGTCAGGGTCTTTCTTTGACAGTAACCTAACAACCCTCCAACTGTACTTGTCCTACCATCAATATGCCCAACCATAGTCAATTATTTTTACTGATCTAGGGCCCACAATATTTTCTTCATCTACGGCTCTTCAAATATGCCACCTAACAATGGTTTGAGTCCTCTCAAGATCACTATTCTTGTGTATCAACAATTTGATCTTTTTTGCCCAATCTATGAACAAATATGAACTACTCCTCTTATCATACTTCTAACAATCTGTAGATGATTGAACTAGGGTCAAAAATCAGCCACTAATAGTCCATTTACTAATTTCTTATAGGTTTCTTCAGATCTTTGTCTAAAAATCTATGGAAACTCCACCAAAATCAACTCCTCTGCATGTCAATCCATTCTTCATATGGCACATTTCTTCTGCATGCTCAATATTTTGCTCAGGTTCCACCCTCCTTTGGATCTGTTGTCTCCACACATACTGAATCTTCAAACCATCTTCTAGATATGCAGTCTTTATTGCAGAAATAAACCTTGCTCTAAGGGTCATAACCCATCTTCTTCTACGCAAATTTTCCACAGTCTTAGGGTCATACCTTATGAACTAAACATCCTAGGAAACTGTCATAACTAGGGCATTATACTTATGTACTTCTAATTGTTGTAGAACAAACCCTATCCACACATAGAAAAAAACATGACTCTTGCCTCCATAAGGGACTCGACCTAGCTCATATGGATCCATATATTCTGGGCATTTCTTTGACTGAATCTTGACATGAACTTCAAATCTCAATGTCAACCCTCAAACTAGGGTTAACTCAGTCAATATTACGCCTGCATTGACTTCTGTTATGGCTCTAAATTACGGTGGAAGCCCTCCTCCATTTATGTTGGTCTTTATCATAGACCTTGCAGCCTACTAACCACCACAAGGCAAGATGGTATCAACCCTATCTTATATTTCATGTAGAAAATCTAACCAACGAGATGCAATCTAATCTTTTAATCATGTACTAAAACAAGGTACCAAATCCTTCCTAAAATTTGTGGAAACAAAACACAATCGCACATTCACATATAAGTAAGAGAAACAAGTTATCAATCGCACAACACAAGATGTATCTGGGGAAGCAACTGCTCAAAACCCTCTATCTCTGTTTTGTATTAAGTCAAGGAATCATGAAACAATATAATGCTTAATCTCTCTTGAGATTCTCCAGCACTCTGCCAATTGTCTCCTGCTGATCTATGAAAAATCGGTCTAGTGATTATCCAATTCTTAGCCTTCCTTCAGCCTTCCTTGCTCATGAAATTCCAATGGAATTATCTCATATTAATTAGGAAAATCAACCTTACTTGATTGCGTAATCCATCAAGGCATCCCAATGACTTTATAATTGCACATGGGAAATTTTCTATAAATACAACTGATAGTTATGTTCCTCTGAACTGTGTTACAATAAGGATCAAGGGTCTTTTTACTATTTAAAATAAGATAAAACCCTAAAAAACCAAAACCCTAACCTGAGGAGATGTAACACCAAGAGTTTGTGGGCCCTGTTGGGGTTAGTTGGGCATCCAACTTCCTGGGGTCGTAACTTGGTCATGTGATCTTCGTTTGACACACATGATACCTCGTTAGAAAGATCTCTCCGAGGACTACAAATACTAATATGATTTCTATGAAATTTCCAAACCTTTAATGCCCAAAAAACATCGTTTGGGGCCTCAAAATAGCTCTAAAAATTCAAGACCTGAAAAACTGACAAAATTAGTAAATTGTGCTATAATTAAGGAAACTGAAAAACTAAAAGAGACAATGGCGAGGGCCCAAGTGGAATAGGCTGGTGGCCACCAATATCCACCTCGATCACCTTAAATCAAATTTCTTGAGCTAACTCAATCATCATGACTTAGTTAATTGACACAAGTTGTTATGAGACGAAATTACAATTTATTGTCCAATTTATTTAAGGGAAAAATAAATTAGACGCCTCACATTCCTCACTCCTGGTACATCAAAATTCCTCATTAGTGTGGGTGCATTTTTTTTTTTTCCTTTCTATTCGCCAATTTCACTATTTCTTGTTGCAAATTTCAACACTCCCTCTCAACAAGAAAGGAATTCAATCTATCCCCATCCGGTACCTTTGGAATGTTCTGCATGCTACACTTCTCTTGTGTTGTTTACACCTACAAATCCTGAAACTAAATAGCCTCTGAACAAATGAATCAGTATAATGCATCTGTCATCAGAGTCTTCTGACTAGTACTAGCTACTACACCTGTCTAGTACTGTATTCTCTGCACTGCTGCTGACATCTTCATCCGTGCCCTTTGAACTGTTGCTAACTCTATTTGTCCTCCAGTATTTGACATCTGTCACTCTAATTTCTATCTTTCTGACATCTGACTACATCAATCTAACTGATTCTTCCTACTATTGTTGTATTGTGGGCTCCTCGTAGCCAGGTTTGATCCATGAGACACACCATCTCAATGGACCTTGCCCAAATTTCTTATCTTGGGATTATGTCTACGCATAACCCCACCTTACACCTCGAGGTATGGCTGCTCCCTCTTCCCATTTGGCTCGAAATTTCCCCCTCATGGAGGTCTCTGCTTGAGTGGATGCTTCCACTCGGTCTCCTCTCTACTTCTCCAATTGTGGCAGCTACTCCACAACCTTCTGAGACTGCTTCTCATGAGGATGCATGTTGAGAGGTAATTTATGCTCCCTCTAAACCACCAAGTCTCTAACTTCTGACTTTCTTCTCAAAGCTTTTCATGCATCTGGTACCTCAAGTGCATATAGGTTCTTGACTCGCGCACAGTGTAATTGTCCTGAAGTTACAAAAAGTTTCTAAAAAAGAGTTGATTTTAAATCGATGATATCTCCCTCATCCGAGCTCTGATTTGACCGATTTTTTTTCCATTGGGGTAGATTTTCGCAAGGAATCCAAATATTCTATTTGTTTTCGAAAATTTTACACCAAAATCTTCAAATATTCTCTACAAACTTGCCGCCCAAAAAATTCCTACTCTGATACCATGTAGAAAATCTAAGCAACGAGATTCAATCTGATCTTGTAATCTACTAAAACAAGATACTGAATCCTTCCTACAATTTACAGAAACAAAAAATGATCGCACAATCACATATAATTAAGAGAAATAAATTATCAATCGCACAACAACATGACGTGTTTGGGGAAAGCAACTAATCAAAACCCCTTTATCTTTATTGTGTATTAATTCAAGGAATCATGAAACAATACAATGCTTAATCTCTCATGAGATTCTCCAACACTCTGTCAATTGTCTCCTGTTGATCTAGGCAAACTCATTCTAGTACTTAGCCAATTCTCATCCTTACTTCAGCCTGCCCTGCTCATGCAATTCATAGGGAATTAACTCCTTATTAATTAGGAAAATTAGTCTTCCTTGATTGCTCAATCCATCATGGCATCCCAATGACTTTATAATTGCACATGGGAAATTTTCTTTGAATACAACTGAGAGTTATGTTCCCTTTAACCTCTGTCTCAACTGGGTATTCCTCGAAACTGACATGCATGCAACTATTAATAGTGAATTATCAGTTATCTGATTGATCACTCATTGTGAATTAAATCTAATTTAATTCACTGGACCTCTCACTAGCTCATCACTCAGTTAGAACTAGTTAAATTGAATTTTACCTCATTTAATTGAGTTAATTACACTTGCACCCCTCTAATGCATCAACTTCAACTGGACCCCAAAAATATTAGAATCCCACTATATGCCTCATATTAGACCCTCAACTCGAATTTCTTGAGCTAACTCGGTCATCATGACTTAATTAACTGACACAAGTTGTTATGAGATGAAATTACAATTTATTGTCCAATTTATTTAAGGGAAAAATAAATTAGACGCCCCACATTCCTCACTCCTGGTGCATCAAAATTCCTCTCCAGTGTGGGTGCATTTTTTTGTCCTTTCTGGTTTCCAATCTCACTATTTCTTGTTGCAAATTTCAACATTTCAGAATTTGATACGGCCTTCACACAAAGACACCGTTGAAATCACATGCCCAGACTCTCATGAGAAACCTCTCTTAAGCTTGATCTTCCAGAAGAGAACCAACAATATGCCATCCTACTTCCTAGCGCAAACTGACCATTAAGGTATGCAACATTCTTCTGAACCCTCACATGATGATCTTGCTCTTGGAGGATGATCATCACCTCCCTTTAGCAACCCTTACTCGGCCCTCGTACTCGACCTACTTTAGGAATACATCTCTCTTCACCCCCTTGGTGTGCCAGATAGTGGGAATACATGTTAAACATGCTAATATGTGCCAAGTGATAAGGCATGCCAAGATGTGCAAGGGTGTGTCAATGCGTGTCAGGGACTGTCAAGACAACAAAAGGGAGAAAAAAGTTAAAATACAAGGAAATGAACACATAAGAGGGTTAATAATTCATCAATTTACCTTTTCTAAGAGGGGCATGCTAGGCACACCAACACTAGGTGGCAATAGGTGCCAAGTGCAAAGTCTTAGTGCATTCTAAGTGCCAAGTATTCCTTTGTTGCTTCTCACCTACTTTCCAACAATTGATCTTCACAAATAAATTTAATATTAAACCATGCTAAATCGTACCAAGGCATCTCAACGTATTCCATACATGCTAAGACTTTCCAAGTGCCAACACGTGCCAAGTGCCAATATGTGTCAAGGACTAGTGTTATGCATGTGATGAAGTGGAAGGGAATGTTGAAGAGTGCTAAGGTGTGCTAGAGAGTGATAATGCATGTTGACGATTGTTAAGGAGTACTAGGAAAAAACATTGAGGGAGCACTAGGTAAAAATTCATGGAAGTTAATGAATATGAGGAACGTGTACTACCAGAGACTAGTGTTAATGGTCAATGTTAGTTGTCATGCCAAGGAGGGAGTGACAAGGTATGCTAATCATTGGTAAGGCATGTTAGGGAATATCAAGTCATGTTAAGAATTCCAAAAGTGTCCTTGGGAGTTCCAAGGTGTGCTAATTATATAATGTGCCAATTAATAGTGCCAAGATATGCCAATACATGCTAGGTGCCAAGGATGTGACACAGGGTGCCAGGGTATGTCAATATGTGTCAAGGCAACAAAAGGAAGAACCAATAAGAGGGTTAATAAGTTAGGACTTTATCTTTTTGAAAAGGGGCATGCTAGGCACACTAATAATAGGTCCCAATACATGCCAAGTGGCATTGTATGCCAAGTGCTAATATATGTCAATGCATTCAACCAAGGTGTTCCATGGCATGCTAGGGACTATATGCAACATGCCAACACATGCTAGGAGAGTTCCATGATGTGCTAGAGCATGCCACCATGTGCTTGGGCATCAGTTTCATCACAAGATGTTCTAGGTACAAAGATGTTCCAAGACATGTGGGGTGCTAAGAAATGTTAGTGTGTGCGAAAGCATTAATTTAAGGTGTGCCCAGATTGTTGAGGATTGTTAGGTCTTTCTCATTAATAGAATTGTCAGAGCTCGATTATGCATTAAATAATATATTTCCTACACACAATAGTGGAACTTTATCTAAATGGAATTTGCTAGATAATTAACTTAATAGATATGAATCATGTGTTGACTCATAGGAAATCTCTATTCAACTAGTCATTACTTGAGGGAAATGATCATATACACTTATTACTTCTTAAAAAAATGACTGACCCTAACCACTATGGCCTTGGACATATTATAAAAAATGCTCCACAATAATGGTATTAAATCATTATCTTTTGAAAAAATATATATTAACAGGCACATAGCATCATCAAAAACTCATTAGAATGATCAATGATGACAAAAAAAAATTTATCGTCACCAAAAGTAACAAAAAGAGCATTGGTGAGGGTCACTAAAAGTTCATCACTAGAAGTGTTATGAAAGAGAGAATTAGTGATGGGCCTTTAACGACCCTCACCAAAAGTGAAATGTCTTTGGTGACGGACCATAAAGGACCATCACTATATACACTTACAGTGATGGTTTTAGTGATCAATATGACGGACATTTTTTGACCGTCACCAAAAGTAACAAAAAGAGCATTGGTGAGGGTCATTAAAAGTTCGTCACTAGAAGTGTCACCAAAGAGAGAATTAGTGATGGGCCTTTAACAACCCTCACCAAAAGTTTCATTGAAAATTTCTTTGGTGACGGACCAAAAAGGACCATCACTATATACAATTACAGTGACAGTTTTTTAATGACCGTCACCATATGTGACATTGGTGACGGACCTTAAAGGTCCGTCACAAGCATGACCCTCACCAATGTTCTTTTTTCTTGTAGTGATGTCAAAAAAGGCCTCAATAAGTGTTCCAAAAAGTAGTGTGGGAAGATATTAGTGCAAGAAAATAGTACAGACCATTTAAGTAGGCTGATAGTTAACCTAAAAAAATGAAATGAGTGGGATTTTCAAGCGGATTTATGGGCTACTAAAAATCTCACATGTATCAAAATCGAGAAAATTGGTATATCATGCGCCATTTAGATGCAAATTCTAAGGATGTCATAGTTGGCATAGATACAAATTAAGAACAACACGATGGCCATTTCTCAAAGGACTTGGAATAGATTTTCCATTTACACAGCTTTCTGTTGCCCATAATTAGTATCTGGGAAATTTCCCTCAATATATACAAAATTGTCTTACTTTCAACATCATCAATGTATCTTAGAATTCATTATCATGTCAACTTTTAGACTTAATTTATTTGGAAGTTATGACCATTCAACATATGATTAAAATTATTTAGACATTGGTAGAAATATGAATCACATTTGATTACATACTTATCTATTTACATATGGGTTGAATACTCCCTGTGAGATTTCATAGAACATTCCCTTTCATTAAAAAACCATAGTAGTTAATATGTTCAACCATTAAATATTTTGCATAATTTTTCTCTAATATAGGTTTTTGTCTCTTCTTTCTATTACAAATTTTTATTCTTCCACAATATAGTTTCCTTTGGCCTAACGAAAGAAAATTCCTAAAGTTTGCATTTTTTTCTTAACTATAATCTTGAATCATTTCTATGCCAAAAAAAATTCCCATTTGAAAATTAAGAGTTTGTGCTAAGTAAAACATCAAAAAATAATAATTTACAATGATTATTATCCATAATACACTCTCTGATGGGGGTATTTTTGTCCCCAAAATAGATTTTATTTTCAAACTGGTGAGGAAATTCATCCACCCACCTCACATTGTTGAGTATTTTTCCTTTTAACCAAATCTGAAACAATTTGGAATTTTCTATGGGATTGATGCATTTGTGTATACTATTTTAAGTTTGATGGGTTTCCCTCGTTTTTATATAAACAATAGAGTATTATTTCATATTTTTTTTCTCTGTAACCTTCAATTTTTCCATTGGATGAAACTTGCAGTAGTGCAACAGTTTGTGTGGCAATGAAAGTTTCAACATCGGCAATTCCTATTCATCTAGCAATGAAGGTTTCAACAAATTTAGATTTTATGTTTTTTACAAAGTACAATGGTTTTCTTCAAAATTTTGAAGTTCCCATATCGAATTGCATTTAGTTTCTTGACTTCATTTTTTACCCCCTTTTTGCTCAAGTAAAGCAATACCAAGTACCCTTCTTTAAATTTATGATAGTATTTGTGCTAGTCATTTATATTGTTGTGGGGCGTTTTGCTATTGATGAACCTTTTTCCTGAGTAAATCCATGGAAATTCACCTATTGCCTCGGCCTTTTAATGGTGTCTAGGTTGTAAAAAAGGCTTGAGGCTAGGGAAAAGTATAACATTCTCTCTATAGGTTAGCATTATCCTCTTCGAACATCTTGAGGAAGCCCAACCAAAATATTTGCAATTTTGTATTAAGGCAGTGCTAGGATAATGAAGCTTATGTTGCGATATATCCCTCCCTTTCTAGTGTAACTCGATACCTGGTTATTAACTATTCATGATTCTCTCATGGCCTTATGCATTCCTTTTTGGTGTGACCTGGTTATTCTATGTTCTTGGTTCTCTCGGTTACTCTACAAGAAGGAGCTCCATCTCTTGCTGTATTTAGGTATGGTAGATTTTAATGCTTCATCTCTCTTTTTATTTATTATGGAATTTATTATGGGATATTTTATCCATGTCTTCATATGCTTTTGATGCTTATGATTGTATCCCATTCATATTTTAATTCACAACTTCAGTTTACTTATTCATCTATACAACCTTAGTTTTCTCATTCATCGTTCTCTGGTATTCTCAAATTGATTAAATAATTGAAAGAAAAAAGTAAAAGACAATGGTTCAATACTGATACGAGCTCACAAGAGTTGCTTCAAGCTAGCTCGGGTGCAAAATAAAGAAAAATATTTTTCCTTGAAACATTTCATTTCAATTCCATGTGGTCTTGAAACTTTTCATTTCAATTTCAAGTGGACATATTGTAGTCATTTGGATTCCTCTATTTTAAAATAGGATCACTCATCCAAGGACAATGACTCCTCTCTAGTAAGTAGACCCCAAATAAGAAATGTATGCATTTAGTGTTTCTAAATTCAATATTCAAGCCTCAGTTTTCTCTCTTTACTGCCTATTTGAGGAGGGTGGATGTTGGCCAGATAAATCGATCTTGCAAACAAGATCGATCTCCCTAGTGTTAGAATACAATCTAGCAACAAACGAACAACTAAGTTTATATTTCTCTAAATATATTCATTTTATAAGTAAATGCTATGAAGGTGTTGATCCTACCTTAGATTCAAACTCTTATTTGCAACCGTAGTTCTTCGTCACATTAGTAGTTCTTCCGTTGCAACAATATTTCTTCTGTCGCAATAATAGTTATTCCGTCGCAACAATAGTTCTTCCGTCGCAAAAATAGTTCTTCCGTCGCAACACAGTGTCGTCTTTCGTCGCAACAAAGTGTCGTCTTTCATCGCAGCACAGTGTCATCTTTAAAGACCTGCAATCATAAACAAGAAAATATTAAATACCACCTGTATAAAAAATAATTATAAAACATACCTATCATAGTGATCAAGGAATCTATGAAATAAATGATCAAATGACATCTTATTGAAATAAACAATCGAATGACAATTTATTGAGAAAAACAAACTTGATTGTATTAACTTTGAAATAATAGAATAACCTTACAACCTTATCCTTGATGTTGAACAGGTCTTCCCTAGGTCCGAAGCAGGGGTTTCCTCTACTTTGATAAGCCTTGCACTCTTCCTCCAGGAGCTCATAGAGGTATGTGATCTTTCCTCACAAAATCTCAGCAGAAAGGAGTCTAAATCTCAACAACACTTCACCTCAATCACACACTAAAGCTTGAACCCACTTTGAGGCTACCTAATGCCTCTTTTTATAGTGTAGATGAGGAGGTTAGGGTTCCACCTATGAAGGGATATAATTCTCCTTCAAAGGGATAGGCTCCTCACATCAAGGGGTTAGCTCCTTAAGGTGTGGGATGCATGAACCTTATAAGAGCATACTCATCCCCAAAAAATCTCATCCAGAAGCTTCTAGAATTGACCAAAAAATGACTTTTTTACTTTGGTTTCTTGCCCTTTTGACTTTGATAGGGGTACGCAGGCAATACAATGAGAAAATGTGTTCTAGAACGTAGGTAAGCTTCACATTACCTGTGTACCCAGAGTTTTGGAGCTTTTTAGGGTTTTTCTCCTGTTTTTAGGGCTTGACAGGAGGAGTAGAGGTTGTAAGACTTGTAGAGGAGGTAAGTATGAGTGAAAAGGATCTCATCCAATCAACAGAATGTCAAGGTGATAGTTTTTAGTGCAACAGATTGCCCCCGAAAGTGAGAAGTCTGGAATAGATGAAGATGAAGTCTATCATATATGAAGAGTGAATTACTTTATCATTTGAAGGATCATCCTGTGGACACCCTAGTCGGAACCTGTAAAAACATTCAATGCAAAACATATACATGTAAACATATCATCGTTGAGGAAGGCATTCCCATACTCAGATAAAAACTAACTAGAAAACTGATTTAAACTGTTCTGATACAGGAATGATTTTCAATACATCAATAGTATATACATGTGTAGACACAGTATGGACGCAGCCATATGTTTATGAATACTCCACTGTATAAATGAATAACAAAATTCCTCACAACTTGGATGGTAGAAACTAGATCCAAGGTCTTGATTTCCGCTTCTCAAACTAGTACGATCCTGTCCATGTGAATGAATGTGTCGTAGTTGAACATGGTAGAAACCACTTGATTACCAGTTAATAATGTGAACTATTAACAAGTGTGAGAGAAACCACCAGTAATGTCAATGGATCTCAAAGTAATCAGTACAATCCATGAAATGTGAATGAATGAGCTGAAGTCGAACATGTCATGGAATCATTCGATCGAAGGTCAATGATGCAACCTATTGTCGGAGGCAAGAAACCTGCCATTAAGGCATGCAGATTCCAAGGTACTGACGATTTCTAGATCAACTTCCTAGATAATGAGCTGTCGTCGATAGAAAGTGATCTGTCGTAGGGAATCCCACAACACGAAATCATAGATCAAGATTTGAAGAAATATATTGGCAAGGATTGACTCAAGGATGGTCAAAATGGAAGACAAATATTTTGTAGATGAATGGTTTGTTTGAACTGTTCTCTTGAACACATAATGACACTGCAGATGGCTTGGTGACAATTGACCCAAAGATAATACCCAGAAACCAGCTGAAGACTTTCAAAATGGTTTGATTAACTGTTAGGCAAAGGATTTCCCAACCCAGGTGAACAAAAGTGTCGTGTTAAAGAGTGGTTAACGAATTTTCGAATAATCAAAATACAACAAACAGGTTCATTTTTCTCTCTTTTCCCCCACCATTTCTGGCAAGTACCTCTTTATTTTTGAAAAGCTTGAGGAGGATAACATTTGATTGTTTATAAGCTCATCTTTCGGATGAGTCCAACTTAGTTTAAAATTCGAACTCTAAGAAGGAGTGGTTCGTTCCTGTTTTAAAATTGAACAAGTCCCTTACTTTTAAATTTTAACGAGTCCAGTATAGGAGAAACTCGGTGTTTTTTCAATTTTAGGGAGTCAGAAGAAAAAAATTAAGAGGACTCCATGGGTGTACCTTTTCGTAAATTTAGTCTCTCGAGCCTGAAAAAGGATAAAATAATGCGGGAGAGAATTCTATTGACCGTAATTAGTCAATGTATACCTTCTTCATAAATAGTCCATTTCAGTCCGTAAAAGGGGTAAACTTATACTGAAAGGAAGATCATTCATTTATTTTAACAAGTTAGAATAATCAAGTGCTTGACAATCTTTTCAATTTTCGAGACTCTGAAAAGAGCTTAAAAGAGGACTCCAGGTTTTCACTTTTTCGTAAATTTTTGAAAGAGTCCGAAAAAGTGATAACAGTGTGCTCTTTGTTGAAAAATGATTAGTTTTACTAAAAACTCAAATATTCTGCACAAAAACTCGAAACAATTACACATACCTGTTTAAGATAAGTAAAAATGTTTTCCAAATTACATTTTTAAAGTGAAAAATAAACAAATTAAAAATTCATTTATTCGAAAAAACTTATAAAAATGACTTTTCTAACTTCATTTTTACTATTTGAATTCAGAGTGAAAAAGTGAGAGCTTTTGAATAAGAAAAACTTCCCGTGAAGATTCTGGAAAATCCGTTCGTCGGAATAAGAAACCATCAGCTCCAAGTAATCTGTATAAATTCTGGACCATATGAGGGCCCAAGTTGATCTCTTGATATGGCTAGTGAACAGGTGGGACACATAGGACCAGTGTTTCTTGATTGGTGGCCACCAGCTCGAAGTCGAGCTGGAGGACATATATTTTTTCACTGGTTTGTCCAAGAGGGGCGGACAATTATCTCTATTCGGGACTAGATCAGGTGGCCAGTCTGTTGCTAGTCTCAAAGGAGAGTTTTGCAATGGTTGAGTAGACCCCAAGGATATTGTCTCATCTGTCCTAAGTTCAAAGTTATTGTCTTCACTATTACTAGACTGTACAGGAGTGCAGCATTACATGTTGCCAATCTCATGCTGAGGGCATTGAGATTGTTGGATTTCTGTCAACATATTTTCGTTGCTTGAACAACCAACTCTTTGTCATTAAGGATTTCCATATGCTGGGATGGACTACCGCGACGACAGAGACATGGCTTTTCTTCCAAGAGAGCAATGGGATGATTCAAGTAAAAATCATTTTCAACACTTTCTAACTCCTAATTTTTTTTTAATTTTTTTTTTGGTATTTTAAATCGTCCAAAACAAGACGATGTATATTTTGAAACACACTTCTATGCTATGATATATCACTATTACTAGCTATCTATGTAAACGTTATCGAATGTTGTTTAATTTACTGTTTTGATTATTGCAAATGTTTATTTATCATACTAGAAGCAACTGCATCTGCAAATGTATTTAAATGTCTTGTAATATGCTGATATTCAATGTAATCAAATTCACGTTCCAAGAGACGAAATCTCAAAAATAACCTTAATAACCCTAGATTTTTAGTGGCATAAACCCTGTTAAGCTGTAATACAACAAGTTCAGAATCCAACCTAACAATCAAACTCCGAATTCCAAACGATATGGATTCAAATAATAACTCAATCACTACACTATACTCTGCAATGTTATTCATTGTTTAACTGAGGCTTACCCCATGCATGGACACTAACTTTTCAGAGGGTGAATAGATAACCCAAGCTGCAGAATAAATGTTCTGTGTACTACGACAAGCACCATTAGCAAAACCAATGTATGTCTGAAGAGACATCGACATCTGCAATATCAAGAGTAAAACTCAGATAAGAAGGAATAGTGATAAGAGCACACTCTAAACTAGGCATGCTTTTCTAATCTAAAACACACTAGCAGTAAAGAAACTAATCTAACAAAAATCTCCACTCAGAATTTAAGCATAATATCTCCTCAGATAAAGCCCATTTCTGGGCTTATCTAAGGAGACCCCGTCAAAATCTATCAGTTCATAGGCCTCTTTTGCCAACTTTCATTAAACAATGAAAGGACTATGCCACATAGGCACAAATTTTCCAACACCTAGTTTATCATTGGCTTGATCGTTTACTAAAACAAGGTCTCCTTCTGAAAAATTGCAAGGTGCAACATTTCTATCATACTGAGCCTTTATTCGTTTGACATGAGCTTCGTTTGCTAATGCAACATTTCGTCGATTCTCATCTAGTTGAGCCAAGTACAAAAAACGTTTCTCCTCTTCACAAGTAGCTAGGAGTAATTCTATGGCTAATTTTAATGATGGAATTTTGCATTCAATAGGTAACATGGCTTCTAAACCGTAAACTAGTTGAAAAGGAGTGAAACCAGTTGATGTTTTTACTGAGGTCCGATATGCCCAAAGTGCTGAAAATAACATGGAATGCCAATTCGATTTATGAATACCAATGATTCATTTAGTCATAGTGACTAAAACTTTATTGATAGCTTCAAGAAGACCATTAGCCTATGGGTAATATGGAGTAGAATTATCATGGCGCGGGCCAAGCTAATCTGTCAGTTTAGTCATCATGATATTTCGAAAATGACTTCCATGAAAATGACTTCCATGATCTGTAATAATGGCTTGAGGAACACCGAATCTAGCAATTATATGATTGAACACGAAATTTGCAGCAGTCTTTCCATCTGCCAAAAATGTAGGCATTTCCTCGGTCCACTTAGTAAAATAATCTACTACTAAGATAATATACGCATGCCCCCCGGCCGAGTGATCAGGGTTACATGTAATAAAGTCGATGCCCCACTTTGCAAAAGGACCGACAACAATTATAGGGTGAAGAGGAGGGGGTGGCGCATGCATTTTACGATCAAATACCTGACAATTGTGGCATTTCTGGACTACATAGATACAATCTTTGAATAAGGAAAACCAGAAATAGCTAGCGCGCAATATCTTTTGGGCTGTGGCATACCTAGACATATGACCGCCACATGCTCCATAATGGTAGTCATTTAAAACCTTCTCAGCTTCTTCATGAGTAAGACAATGTCGGAAAATAGAGTCCGCTCCACGACGATAGAGTGTATCACGAATAATATTGTATTTTTGGGATTGGAAACATATTTTCCGTCGCTGAGATCATGAGTTTTTAAGCCGAAAATATTGGGTTTGGAGATAAATAATAATATCCCCATACCAAGGATCTAGAGTACTGATAAGAAACAAGGATTTGTCTGCAATGGGCTGTTCTGCCACAATTTCAGTATCAGTAGACGGGAAATCACACATCAATTCGGAAAAAACCAAAGATTTCTTTGCCTTGGATTTTTCAAATTCCAAGTCAAATTCCTGCAGGATAACTATCCATTTGGAATAATTTCCCCCTAGCAATTGTTTGGTCAAGATGTACATCATAGGGTTACAGTCAGAAATTACTGTGGTTTTGCGTAATAAGATGTAGTGACGAAATCTTTGGATAACTTGAACAGATGCCAAGGCCAATTTCTCCACATGCATATATTTTATCTCAGTCGGATGCAGATTTCGACTAAGATAGTAAATCACATGTTCATTGTTGAATTCATCTTCCTAAACTAAAACCATCGTAATGGTGGAATGAGAAGCGGCGAGGTACAAAAAATAATCCTAGTTGTAATTGGGAGGATGCAGTAATGGTGCATGGGTCAATGTGTGTTTAAGTGCATCAAAAGATCAATTAGCGATCTCATCCCAAAATAATGGAACATCTTCTTTTAACAACCTGGTAAAACCCTTTGTTAACTCGGCATAGTTAGGAATGAACTGACGTAAAAAATTTTCTTTCCCTTGCAAACTTTGGAGTTGGCGTAAAGTCGAAGGAGGAGGTAGATTGACAATAGCTTCAACCTTCGACAGATCAATGCGAATGCCTGCTTTCAAAACAACAAATCCCAGTAAGCGACCCGATTCTACACAGAAAACACATTTGTGTGGATTCAATCGAATTCGATAATTCCTACATCTCATAAAGATAGCTCATAAATGAGTGAGATGGTCGGCCCTACGCGATGAATGGGCAGGTAAACCATCGAGATAAGGCTGCAAAATGTGCTTAATGTCATAAAATTCGTAAGACATAGGCCTTTGAAAAGTTGCCCCAGTGTTCTTCAATCCAAAGGGTAGTTTGCAATAAGCAAATGTTCCCCATGGAAAAATGAAAGTTGTTTTAGGCTGATCAATAGGGAGTATGTTTATTTGATTGTAATCGGAAAAACCATCCATAAAGGAGAACATTTCACTACCGGCACAATCATCAATGATTTGATCGATATAGGGGGTTGGATAATTGTCTTTAGGAAAAGCTCAATTAATATCCCTATAGTCGATACATACTCTTATCGTTCCTTGTTTTTTGTTAACAGGAACAATATTCGACACCCAATCAGTTAAAGGAATTGGATAAAGGAAACCTGCATGAACTAATTTCTCAACTTCAGCTTTGATAGGAGTATCTTTTTTTGGATGTATCTGACGTAAGCATTGTCGGACAGGTTTTGCATTCGGGTAAGTCTTAATTTCATGTACGACAATTGATGGATCGATTCCTAGCATTTCTTCATATGACCAGGCAAACACGTCACAGAATTCTTGAAATAGGGCTTTATAAGTTTGGATTTCTTCATCCATATAGCAAGCACCTATATGAATGTTTTTAATTATTCCAGGCATAACTGAAATGTCAATAGGAATCATTTGACAAATATTTTCCAAATTTAACTCAGAATCAAGATTTTGCAATGGATTTTGCGGTTCTTTGACATATTCAGCAGTAAAAATAGAAGAGAAATCATTTTCAAAATGATCGAGCTCAGGTAAAAATGAAGATCGATGATGTAGATCTTCCCATGGTAAATCGTCAACAGAAAAAAGTTCATTAATTTTCTCACCAGTATGAACAAGATCGAGAAATGTCGTTGTGGTTGAGCTAGATATAGAAAGTGATTCCTCATGGATCACATTCATTGGATCAGTTTCGGTTGAAGAAGGATCAGAAAGCGACTGTACAACATGATATGCAATTTCAAAGGGACTCAAAGGCATTGCGCCATCAATTGAATCCACCTCAGAATCGGTAGGTACGATCCAAGGATCATAAAAAGTAACAGTATTTGATGAAATCATATGAATATTTGCAATAGGAGGTGATACGTTAGGAGCAGGAAAGGAAAAAGTTCCTAGTAAACTAGAATCTTTAATCAAACCTACGCCAACATCCTTGTAAGGGATAACTATTTTACCGATGTGCTGGATAGTTTCTGTAGAGGCTGGATCGGATGAGAAATAAGTGAGCTGGTCTATTATAACAATATTTCCTTGATGTGGAAACTTGATAAGCTGAAAGACCGATGAAACAACAACAGTCATAGCATAAGACCAACTACGACCCAGGAGAAGGTTGTAATCTAAAGGGGCATCAACCACTTCCACATCTAGATTTACGGTTTTGCCTTCGACCCTATAGGCAAATCCTACAAAATACCAAAAAGATGGAACCCTCAGCCACCAAAAGCCTTTAGAATTGTTGGAGACCGATCGAGTGTAGGAGAACCAAGCGATTTCCAACACTGGATCGAAATAATACACGTAGAAGCCCCTTCACCAATCACAGTTCGAAAGATCGGTCTGTTTTTTACTAATACTGGAATCTGGAAAGCCATTTGATGAGGTAGGCAGGGTGTACTATTCTCTAAATCGAAGATTATTAGGTTTGAATCCTGAATATCGACAGCTCCTATAGCAAACAAAAGTAATTTACATTGTGCTAGACACGTTTGTAGCACTTCCAAAGCCGACATTGCTAAAGGGGAAATAGCTAAGTCCTCAACAATGTTGTGATTCTGAGCAGCGCTCACATGTGGATTGAAAGCTGATTTACGAAGTACACCTTTTGCAGGAGGTTTTATTACTAAGTCTGAATTGGGTTTCTCGATCTGTAGTGGATCAAAAACAGGAGGAGGTGTAGTTGATGTGTTTGAATTAGAAGATTCTGCTTCTTTACCACCAATAGGACTTTTACTACCATAATCTTGCGATCGCATCGCGATCCGAACATGAGACATCATCATAACGGGTTCTTCTGAGGCGTTCGAGGTAGAACCAATCATCTTACTATCTTAAGTAGGAAAAGGATCCTTTAAGACAGCAGGCAGTTGAGAACCTTTAACAAATTTCGAAACCTCCACTCGATGCGGGCATTCTTTAGTAAAATGATCCTCGTCGCAAATGAAACAAGGATAGAGAGGTTTGCGTTTTTCGTCGTTAGATTCATTTTTATCTATTTTCTCTTTTGAATTTTTTTTTTTTTATTCTTCCCCTTCTTTTTACCCCCAGATTTAGATTTGGCCGTAGATGTCTCTACGACATGAATGTCAGCAGAAATTTCAACGGAAGATTCTCCTTTTGGGGAATCAGGTAAAGTTATTATAGGAGAAGAGTTCTTTGAATATCTATTCTTACTTTTAGTACTAACTGAACCAATCATACCACCAGCGGCATGAGACCCTGAAGGAGCTGCAGTTATTTGACCTTGTTTTGGAAGATCGAGGATTTTTTCATGTAAAGTACCTGACTGCGTGTAGACGAAGTCAAGGTACTGAGCTTAAGAAATGACTTGCTCCTCAGAAACAACTCCTCCCTTAGCTACATCTTCAGTGATTTTGGGTAATAATGATTTAAAAAACCATTCCACCAAAATTTGATCCAGAATGAAAAATTTCACTAAACGCCATCTACATCGCCATTCGTGAATATGATCAGAAATATATGTGGACGTGGATTGTTTTAGCGAAGTCAATAATTCCGTACCATTGTCGTATCTGACAGGCAACTGAAAATGAGTTAAGAAAGCAGCTGCTAACTGACTAAAATTATTAAAACAGCCTTGTGGTAACTCAATGTACCATTTGGCAGCAAGACCAATAAGAGTTCATTGAAAAGGACGTAAGCGAATTGAATCATAAATTATCAAATTAGAAACACACCAGAGGTGATAAGTCATAACGTGATTTGACAGATCTTCTCCTGACTTACCCTCGAATTTCGGTATATCACTGGGAAACTTATGTGGCATTGGCGGCCAATATGGATGATAGTAAATTGGATCATTCGTAAGGCGTGAAAAATTAGGTAAATCCAAAGTTGGAATAAATGGTAACTGACAGTTAGGGTCATGAAAACCTTGAGTAACAAGAGCAGTTATGGGAGGAGGATACCCAGGATAACTGGGAATCGGATTTGCATTAGGAATGGTATAACCTCCCGGGAAACCAGGATTAACCGGACCAAACTGTGGTTGTTGAGTCTGTTGATAAGTATAGCCAGGATACGGTTGATACTGATAAAATAGGTTTTGTGCAATGGGACCGAATTGATATTGTCCCTGGTATGGTTGATATGTGAATTGCGGTTGACTCGTGACAATCGTACTTGTACCAGCTTTTCCTGTAGGTATCTGGACCGAAGTCTAAACTGTAGTTCCTGATTGGGGTACAGAGACTTGAGGAATTTGCACGGATGCAGGGATAGAAGAAACCAGAGCTACAAATACTCTAGAAACAGGTGTTATAGGTTGAACAGATGTTTTAGTAGTTGCAGCAGTTTGAGGTGGAGTCTGAGGTGTACTAGGCCCAGACTGTTGAATAGAACCAGGTGTAGGGATTTGAACAGAAGGCTAGACAGGTTGCTGGGTTGGACCAGAAACCAAAGGCTATCCAGGCTGACTAGATAATTGCACATTAGGTTGCATAGTCTGCTGAATTTGGGATGGATCCCACACCATGTTCATTGTGGGGTATTGTCCCATAGAAGGTCGTACATATGAAGGACCATAGCCTGGTTGAACATAGGGTTGATAATTAAGTGGTAAATTTCCAACTCCGTGTACAAATGATTGACCAGAAGGCGGTTGAAAACCTTGAGTTGGGTACTGACCTTGAGGTTGATAACCCTGAGGCGCGTACTAAATCTAGGGTTGATAATGACCTTGAGGAATATACTGAGTCTGGGGTTGACCTTGGGGTATGTACTATCCTGAAGGTTGATAACCTTGAGGTATGTATTGTCCTTGAGGTTGTTCTCCAAAATAGTATTGTCCTACAATTTTTCCTGGGAAAAAATTACCCTGAAATTGCCCCCCAAGCAGTAATTGACTGCCTTGAGGTTGCCCCCCAGGTGGTAACTCACTGCCTTGAGGTTGCCCCCCAGGCGGTAACTGACTACCTTGAGGTTGAGGATTTGGAATATTACCAGAAATCATAAAGATTTTCTCTGCGTTCAACGTTTCAGTTTTAATTCCATTAAGACTAGATGATAATACTTGTTCAATTGGTCGAGGAGTTGCTCCTGAGAAAGTACCAGAGAGAGCCTGGTACCCCGAAGGAATAGAAGGACCACCATATATAAATGTTTCCCGTGTTTGGGAAAACATCAATGAATCTCCTGACATGATAGATGAAGGATAGTAACCTCTGGGCATAGGATGAAATGGAATTCGAGGTGGAGAAAAAGCAAGACACGGGTTTTCTAAAAAAATTGTCAAAGATAAACACCAAGCGTCACTCCTAATAGGGTTGTAGAAAATGGATTCACGCTCCCTAAGATTCAAATACTGAGGGGATTTAGGAAGAGTTACTTCTTCATCTGGACTGGAAAGTTCTTCCATAGAAATGAGGCCAGATGGAAGATCTTCAGTAACAATATTTCTTACCCTAGGTGAACTAGGATCACTAGAAGTCGGAGTAATAAATCCTGAGGATGTTTCCAAAACAGAAGGTTCAATGTCAGGCTCAGAAATTTCAGGTTCTTCAGCTAGTTCACTGGAAGGAGAAATACTACCAGTAACTTCGGAAACTGAAATTGGTTCTTGAATATGTTCTGTCATGGGTATTTGATGATCAGGATGAATAAATATAGATGAACTTCTGACTTATGTTGATCTAATTCTACCGCTACTAGATGATACTAGAGCACACAACCCTTCAAGATGACTTGGTGTATACTCAGGGGGCTTCCCCTGAAGTCTCCGGGACTGTCTCGGTAATTCTGCCACGATTAAATATTAATCAATCACATGCAAAGAAATAAAATTTCATTAAAAAAACCTAAAGTCTCTAAAGGAACAAATAGTTGAATCACACGCCTAAAAATCTAAGAGTTCAAACCATGCACAAACAATAACTTCCTGTACTAAAAACACTAGTTAGTGATGAAATCCAACTTAGTAGAAGTTTAATATAGAAAGGGCAGTTGGAACAGTAACCCTGACAACCTGCTTAATGAAACAAACTGGCACAAGTTTCTTCACAAAACCATCTCCCGTGAAGAAAACCCCCCAGAGAGTCCAAGTGAGTCTAGTTGATGTCTACTCCAGGTACAGTGAGATCTTTCCTTAACCGTCACCTTAGGAAATAATCCTAAGTTTATGGACACTAAGGTTACCAACAATAACAAATACAACTGGGGGAACAGTCTACGATCCGATTCCACGCGCAAGGGTATAGTAACAAAGCTCAATCCCCTTGAAGGCTCCTCAACATGGTCAATCCGAGGTTTACCAAAAAGTGACCCCAGGCTCCTCGAAAATGGTTAATTCGAGGTTTACCATTTGTAATGCGCGTAGATCTTCTATCTTTCCCAATGAAACATAATTAATTATCTCAAAGGTTCAGACATGATCTCATGATTAAATCCTTTAAGAGAAGCTTCCTAGACTGTACCAATTATAGCTGGATTTATTTCCTACCGCAAGATTTATCTACTTGTTTGTTTTTACTATCTTGGAGAGTTAATTACTCACTACTCCAATATACTAGCCTAAGCTATATTGGTGATAAGAGCCCGAGAAATAGAAAATATTACTAGATCAATTTTAATTAAGCATTTTTTTATGGGTTGTTCTTTAAGTCAATAGGTATGGAAATGAAACTTTGATGGTGTGAAGACTCGACTTCCAAACACACTAAAAAATGCACCTAAAATGATAAACAATTTGTTTTTCTTTCAATGAAATTCTAGCTAAAGAAAGAGTTCGAGAATGCAATTTCTTTTAAGAGACAATTATTTCTTTGAACATGAAGAATAAATGGAAGAAAACATTTTATTTTTTCAATAAGAACTCAAAACGAGACAAATAATCAATGCTCACAATAAATCCCTTTCACTTTCAAAACTTGAAACTACAAAAACAACTTTCTTTCAAAAGAGATCTACAAGTTTTAAAAAGCACTCAAAACTACGAAAAACTAATTTTGAGATCTACAAACTTTGAAAATATAATTGAATAAAAGATTTAATTTTTTTGAGAATGTTTTACTTAGTTGTTTAGTAAACTAAGGATTCATTTGTCTAGAATAACAAAAAAATCAACAAACATCCAGATATGTTTCCTTTTATAAAAATGAAATTTAGAACTTATAACAAAGCTTGTTCAAAGATTTGCAAAGAGAAAAACTAGATCTATTTCTCAAAAAGGATAGATTTCGCAACCAAGTCAGACTCATCAAGAAGATAAAAGATACCAAGGTGATCTAAGGCACTTTTAATCTTCTAATCTTTGGGTCACTACAGAGACAAAGAGAAAACCACTCTAAAAATGCAAAACTTCTAGAAAATTATTCAAAACAAAAGTGCTATGAAACTCATTCACAAGAGATTTTTGACAGAAAACATACAGATTTGGGCACACACTAGGAATCATAAATCAAATATAAACTAAACTGAAAGAAGAAATCTATTTTTTTCAGGACTTTAAACAGGGTCTGCAACAATGTGCGGTCCCCAGAAAAGTTCAAGAAAAACAAAAAAAACTTCAAAAATTTCCAAATCAAAGTAAATATAAGTTACCCAAGCCCATACAAATCAATAAAAAATCAGAAAAAACATTTTCTCAAATCAAAACAAGTTCTTTCCCTAGCACAGTCGCCAATTTGTTGGCCGGATAAATCGATCTTGTGGACAAGATCGATCTCCCTAGTGTCAGAAGGCAATCTAGCAACAAACGAACAATAAAGTTTATCTTTCTCTAAATATATTCATTTTATAAGTAAATGCTATGAAGGTGTCGATCCTACCTTAGATCCAAATGCTTATTTGCAACCGTAGTTCTCCATCACATCAGTAGTTCTTCCGTCGCAACAATATTTCTTTCATCGCAACAATAGTTCTTCCCTCGCAACAATAGTTCTTCCGTCGCAACAAAGTGTCATCTTTCGTCGCAACAAAGTTTTGTCTTTCTTCGCAACAAAGTGTCGTCTTTAAAGATCTGTAATCATAAACAAACAAATATTAAATAGCACATGTATAACAAATAATTATAAAACGTACCTATCATAGTGATCAAATAATGTATGAAATAAACGATCAAATGACAACTTATTGAAATAAACAATCGAGTGAAAATTTATTGAGAATTGTATTAACTTTGAAATAATAGAAGAACCTTACAACCTTAGCCTTGATGTTGAACAAGCCTTCCCGGGGTCCGAAGTAGGAGTTTCCTCTACTTTGACAAGCCTTGCACTCTTCCTCCAGGAGCACACAGAGGTATGCGATCTTTCCTCACAAAATCTCAGCAGAAAGGAGTCTAAAGCTCAACAACACTTCAGCTCAATCACACACTAAAGCTTGAAATCCCTTTGAGGCTACCTAATGCCTCTTTTTATAGTGCAGATGAGGAGGTTAGGGTTCCACCTATGAAGGGATAGAATCCACCTTCAAAGGGATAGGCTCCTCACATCAAGGGGTTAGCTCCTTAAGGTGTGGGATGCATGAACCTTATAAGAGCATACTCATCCCCAAAAAATCTCATCCAGAAGCTTCTAGAATTGACCAAAAAATAACTTTTTTACTTTGGTTTCTCACCCTTTTGACTTTGACAGGGGTACGCAGGTAGTACACTGAGAAACTGTGTTCTGGAACGCAGGTAAGCTTCACATTACCTGCGTACCCCAGCCAGGAACGCAGGTAAGCTTCACATTAGCTACGTACCAACGGTTTTGGAGCTTTTTAGGTTTTTTCTCCTATTTTTACAGCTTGACATGAGGAGTAGAGGTTGTAAGACTTGCAGAGGAGGTAAGTATGAGCGACAATGAGCTCATCTAGTCAGCAGAATGTCAAGGTGATAGTTTTTAGTGTAACCGTGGAGGTTAGTGAGGTTACTCTTCTTGGGTTTCATCTCTTTACTGAATGCAATACTTAAGCATATATCATTCTATCAAGACTACACTATTTTTATTTTTTTAATAAATATAAAACATCAAGCTATAAACCAATTTTTTGAGCCTATAATATAAAATTTAAAATTTATCACAAGAAAACACCAAGTTGAAGACATAGATGCTCAAGGAGAGGTGTTTCTTAAAACTTATTAGCTTAATTAGTACTATCAAAATGTGCTGAGGGCTTAATCCAATTTTCTTTCCAATTACTTGCTCCGCATACAGATATAATAAGGCCAAGGCCACATGCAAATTTCTAAAATATTCTATTAATTTTGACCCAAAATATGTACAAAGACATTGTCAATTATCATGGATAGGTTCTGGAAATGGTCAAAGGTAAAGGTGTATTGGCATTCCTTGCCCCTGTTCATCGAAAATAAGAAATCATAGGATAATGATGGTAAAGAATGTTAGGGGATAGATGGGTCATATTTTAGTCATAAGAAGTGGATTTCAAAGTTCTTATCTTGGTCATCAACTTAGCTGCATTTGGATGAAGAAAAAGCATTTTTGGAAGAAGTGAAGAAAATGCAAGAAATTTATGAAGTGGCCCACCAATCCATCATATCAGGTAGGTATTCCATCTTCCGTGTAGACTTTTTACATATTGCATATAAACAAATAATATATAAGTATGTGTGGTTCTCGCTAGAAAAACATAATGAGTTGTAATGTATGTTTTACCACTTTACGTTTTAAACACTAAATCAATGGAATAACTTTTAAGTTATGATTTATTCAATGATTATTGAAACAATGAAATATTTTGGTTTTCATTTAAATAACACTACTATACATAACAATTTCAATCAATACTTCATATATAAATATGAACGAAACAAGGATGTTAATGCAAACTATGAGGCATTAAATCCTATTCATATGCTCACCTTATAATGCATTGTGAACAACATTGCTTTACATACACATGTCGATTTTCACCATCCTCCAATTTTGACGAATTAATTGAAGAGTACACTAGCTCCAAGTCTTGTCCCATGTCAAATAAATTACAAAAGGGTTTGGATATATAGAAAATGCTATTTTACAATCTTATATTAACTAATGCACCAAGTTACAACATTTTTGAAGCCTAGTCAACCACAAAGTGTATTCACATAATGAAAATATGACTATACAACTCTTCACGACATGCACACTTGGAAGCCAAATATTAAAAATGGTAATATCAAGCATTCACATTGCTCATCTATTTTCGCCATGTAGAGGCCATATCACCAAATGATTTGTCTTTCCAGATCTTGCACAGAACCTTGGCTAAAACTGAATGAAATAAAAAATTAGCAGAACTTTCGTAAACCTTCAAGTGTAATTTCTACATATTGAGTAAATATGAGAATGAGGAAAATCAGAAACATCTTGTCCACGATCCCACCATGGACATTTATTATCAAATATTTCTAGCATGGTTTCTTCACAAAATCACTAAGAATATTATGTGTACCATTATAATCAGGATAAAAATATGTGAATCATGCCAAACCAAATTGCACATTAAAAATTTTGATGATATGGTTTCTTTTAATTGATGGAATAGTAAAATACCAATTCCTGATCGGGGCATTTTGGAAAATTTTGTAGAAATAGCAAGAAAATTTCTATTGGTAATGAATTCAAACAGAAAATAAGAGACACAAATATCTTTTACTATTTTTCAGAAAGGAAAATAGATGATAGAAACCCATGCAATAACATGCAATGATCAAAACAAAAAGGAACAAAACGATTTTACAGGGGAACCCAATTTTGAAAAACCCCCCACTGCTTTTTATTAATTCATATGATAATATGGATCAACCACAATGGTTACTTCACAAATGAAGCATGCCCTGCACTGCAATTCTCATCTTATTATCACTGACCTACTTTGACCAACACTTAGCCAAAATATTCCTCATATTTCCTCCTCTTTCCTTGCACGATCCTTGAGGAAATTAGCCCCTAATAAATAGGAGAATGCCATATTTCCTTGCACAAATACTGACGGAATTGACCACCTTCTTCAATGCAAAACCTATACACACAACTAGTATACAATTGAAAATTATAATGTACCTTTTCCTCCACTCCAACTAGGAAATTCAAATTCCATGTGTTACTAGGACTAATTTTAGTAAATTGACGAGTTAAATAATATATCAATGAGTTAAAAACAATAATTACTACTCAATTGAACTCCTACTTACTCTACTAATGACTAGAGCTCAAATAAATGAGTTTCACTAAAAATAACTCCACTAGATTTCTATAAGTTTAGTAGTCAACCCATGCACGACTCTACTTCTTTCCTACAAACTCAATTCTAACTACAATCCAATTCATCCAAATGATGTATAAAATTAAATTTCTCGATTCGACTAAGGTACAAGTAAAATGAAGCCTTTTATTGATACAATTTTAACACTCCCTCTTAGCAAGAAAAGGGTTATGTATCACCCCTATCATGCTCCTATGGAACTTGAATTTTCCTCTTGACAATGCCTTTGTAAAAATATCTACATCCTGATCCTCTATGGGAATGTACTGCAACATCATGATTCTCCTCTGCACTGAATCTATCAAGCGATGGTATTTGATATCAATTTGCTTAAACCTATCATGAAATATTGGATTTTTAGAGAGTTTTAGATAACTTTGATTATCACTATAAATCAAAGTGGGATCCATCTCTTGGCTGAAAATACCAACAAGAATTTTCCTCATCCAAATGAACTCAAATGATGCTTAACTAGAGGCAATATGGTTATCCTGTGTTGAGCTGAGTGCTACATATCTCTACTTCCTGCTATACCAAGAAATAATTTCTGACCCAAAATTGAAGATAGCTCTCGAAGAGATATTCTTATATAATGGAATCCCTGCTGAATCTACATCAGTGAAGCCTTCGAGCCTCACACCATCAGTCCTATTGTACCATCAATCAAAACATGTTTTGTCTCTAATGAATCTAAGCACATGTTTTTTTTCTTTCCATAGAAGATTGGTAGGCTTCACGATAAATTGACTAAGTTGATTAAATATAAAACATATGGCGTGCCTTGTGTTTAGAGGATACAATAATGTTCCCGCCAACTTCCTGTAGATAGTAGCATCTACTTCCTCTCCTATAGAGGCATCCTCCTTCCTCTAGTTGGTATCTAGAGAAGTGTCTATAGGATTGCAATATTGCATATGGAATCTTTAAAGTATTTCGAAGGTATTATTCCCCTGACCCACAAACAACTCTCCATCTCCCTGTCACACCTCCAAACCAAGGAAGAAGCGCATCAAGATAACTTCCTTCATGTTGAACTCTCTTGCAATGTCCTCCTTGCAATAATAGATAAAATTCTCATCCCCTGCCAGTATAAAGTCATCTACATATAGGAACATGATAATAAATTTTCCATCTACCATAATGTAGTAGAGAATGAAATTTTCTTCAATGTTAGTTAATCCAAGTCCAATGAGATAGGAGTATATGCAAGTGTACGAAGCATGGGGTGATTGATTGAGACCATAAAGGGTTCTCTCAGTCTACACACATGTATCTCCTTCTCAAATGTCTCAAACCCCTTAGGTTGCTCTATGTAAATCTCCTCCTCAACGAATCCATTGACGAAGGCACTAATCACATACATTTTGTGGATCATCCACCCCAACAACATAACTAACGCTAGAATGGTTCTGATGGAGGAGTACCTTTCCACTAGGGAAAATGTCTCATCATAATAAACTCGCTCTACCTATGAGAAGCCTTTAGCAACAAATATGGCCTTTTACTTCTCAATACTTCCATCAAGTGCATGTTTCACTTTACGTATCCTTCTGTAACCAAACACTGACTTGTTCTTCAGTCTTGGAACCACCTCCCATACATTTTTCTTTATGATGGATTCATACTCATCCATATTAGGATCTATCCACACTAGTTCGGAAACTGTCTCCTCAAATGAAGAATGATCATAGTCCATGAGTTTTTTCATGAGTGCCATATAGCCAATATATCTATCTGGTGATATCCTTTACATGTGCAAGGATGTGGGATCTCCCACATGCTCGTACGCATCTTGTACTAACCTGTTAGACACTCTGGTCCTATTCATCCACTCTCTAGAATATTTTGGTTGAGTGGGGGCCTCCACTCGGCCTACTCTCTACCCCTCCACATGTGGATGCTCCAAAAAATCCTGAGGCATTGAATAAGACTCCTCCTTTGGATCTAGAAGCTACTCCTCCATTGGAATACTAGTCTCTAGCTCTAGAAAACTTCTCATAGCGTTCTCCTCATCAAATCTAACATTAATCACCATTATTATCATCCCTAGTGAGGGGAAATACAATAGTTAGTTATGAGGTGTCTATTTGTATCCTACTAAGATCCCTATTTCATCTATAGGATCTAACATTTTCCTGCTATCCTTAGAGACATGACAATATACTATAGCTCCAAAAATTAAAAAAATGGGATACATGTGCCTTCCACCTAGAGAAAACCTCATCGGGTGTGACCATGCCAATTATTTTGTGAGGGCTCTAGTTCTTCAAATAAACTATTTTATTACAATATTAGTACCACAACGCTAATGGAAATCATTTTTCATGCAACATTTCTCTAGCAGCCCCTAAAATTCTTCTATTTTCCCTTTCTGCCACCCCATTTTTTTGTGGGTTGTGGGGCACAATTAGTTCTCTTATACCACCTTCCTTGACACAAAATTATTTGAAGGAATTAGAAACAAACTCTCCTCCATTATCACTTCTTAGGGATTTAATTTTTTTCCCAGTGTCATTTTCAACTAATTCTTTGAATTTAACCAATTTTGCAAACACTTCATGTTTATTCATCATAAAATAGATCCCAGACTTGCAAGAAATGCCATCTATGAAAATTACATGATATCCTATTATTTGAAACTCATAATGTCTAAAATGGTCACACACATATGAGTGGAATTTCTCTAATATGGCTCTAGCTCTACTATCTCAACCCTAGAAGGATATTTCACATCGTTTCCATGGGTGCATCTGTTGCAAACATCATGTTGGTCAAGGGTCCATTTTCGATGTCTTGTGGTGATATGTTGCATTATTTTCAAATATACATGGTGTAAGTGAGACATGCGCCTATGCAAAATTTTTCCAACATATATACTTTGAACATGTTCAACTTTGTTGCTTAATGCAATGCATTCATCCACCTCCAACTTGTAGATATTTTTCACTCTAACACCAATTTGCTTTAGTTTCCCACTAGAAACATAATTAAGAAAACCTTTCCCTTTACTGAACAATAAATCATAACCTTTTTCCTCTAATACAACTATAGAAATAAATTTTTTCTTCAGCCCAAGCTTATACATTACATTTTCGAGGTGACTATGGGAGCCCAACTCCCTCTTAAAGGTGAGAGTACCAGTCCCTTAGCTACTATACCTCCCATCATCTCCAAGTTCTATGTGTAATTTTAGGTCCTTATCCTATAGTTTGTTGAAAAAATTCTTGCTTCTTTTCATATGAAATTTGGCTCCAAAGTCCAAGTACCATACACTACCTTGTACATTACTTTCCATTCATGCAATGTAGGTGAAATAAAATTTGAATTATGATGTGAGGGGATCACCTTGTGCTCCTTCTATGAGATTATTCTTGGATATATTGTGTGAACACTTGGTTGCATAGTGTCCATATTCATAGTAGTGAAAACATTTCATTTTGATGAGGTCCTTCTCTTTCCCTAGTTCTAGATGGATTATTCCTTGCCTTGGGCCATATTTCCTTTGGATTTATTTCCCTTTATTTCCTACGAAAATTTTTCCTCCTCCTCCGCTTTGGATGTGACACCATCTCTAGAGTTTCTTCTAAACTCCTTATGCACCAAATCAAATGATAGTGTCTCCCAATTTGGTAGCTTGTATCTTCCATTAAATGAATCCTGATAGCAGTGCCAAGATTTTGGAGGGCCAAGGAATTCTAAGATCACAAGTTTAGATGATGGCACATTTTATCCTACTCCTCCAATTTCATCTAGATCCTAAGTGAATCTAGATAGGTATTGAGGAATGGTTTCATTTTTCCACATTTTAATTCTCCTAAGTTTATCTCTCAATGCAAATTTTCTAGTATCACCACTGCTTTGGAATAGATCTATAAGAGTTTTCCACATTGCAAAAGGAGTCTCCTTTCCATGCAAGTTCGAAACCACATGATCTATAACACCCTCTAGAATAATCCTCCTAGATTTTGTTGTGTCTTTATTCCACTAAAAAATTTCTTATGCATCTGATGCTGCTAGTTTTGGAATATTAGTTTGTGTGTATTCTCATATACCATTATCATCTAGGACAATTTTTTTCCTGTATTTTCAAGCACAAAAAATTGAGGTGCCCTCTAATGCATATACAATACTTAATGCATTGAAATCCATTTTTCCTAAAAATAAATATCTCTCTCAGATAAGATCTAGAACAATGTTTCTATGTAGTCCTTCGTAGCTCTGATACCATGTATAAATGACAAGAAATTTTATACTGATAATGAATTAAAACAAAAAACAAGAGACATAGATTTCTTATGTAGAAATTTATTAATACTGATGTATTACCAGATTCTCCTGATCTAACAATATTTATCTTCTTGCTAAGTACATAATCCTTCCACTGTTAATCTTGCAGAAATTAAAACTCAATTGCAAACACATGTGAAGAAAATCAATCACACATAAACACAGTTGTTTAACGGGAAAGCTTAAAGCTAAAAACCACAACTATCATATATTATGTATATTAATGGAATAATGTAATAATATCATACAAATATTATTACATCAAGCTCTCAGTGCAATCAACAATCATTACACACTGTCATGCAGAAATTTGCATATATATGCACCAATTTCTTGCCTCTTGACAGACTGCCTCCACTGCGAAATCCTTGCTAAAGAAGACCCCTGAATGAATTCGAATTTCCCTTGCCTTGATTGTGAAATCCTCATTGGAAACTCCAATGTGTGTTAGATGCATTGAATGCATCACTATAGTCACAGTAGATAGTCCATCTCACCCTTTCACCTATCTCTCCACTGGGTCTCCACTGGAATTGACATGCGAGTAGTTAACTGCTGTAATTGTTCAATTGTTGGTGAGTTATTATTTGTGAATTAATCAACTACTTAATTCAATTAACTCTCACTAGTGTATCTTTCAGTTAGACTAGATACAACTAGCTCAACTAAGTTTAACTCACTTTGTTGGGAAAAATGCTGAGAGGGGGGGGGGGTGAATCAGTATTTATGACTTACTCAAATTTTTTTTTCTTTTCCATTCACTAAAACCCATACGCTACTTTGCTGAAGCCAACTAGCATATACACGCGGATATCCTTCATAAAACACGCATATGAATAGAGATCTAATTATACAGATAATTCTTAACTTAGTTATTTGCAACATTCATTCATCTGATGTTAAGTTAACAGTAAGCATGTTTAGTAATAACAGAATAAACCATCACACATAAGCATCACACATGAACACCAGGATTTTAGGTGGAAACCCAAGTCGGGAGAAAACCACCGCTGCCGTTGTCTCAGCCTTCAATATTTTATTATAGAGAAAACATCTTACAACCATGTACTGGTGCAGACTCATACCAGCACGCAGGCACCCACCTACAGAAGGCTACAACCTTCTCTCGTTTACTAGCCTCTCCTAGAAGGGAGCTATGACCCCTTGCTCTCGTTTACCAGCCTCACCTCGAAGGGAGCTACGACCCCCTGCTCTCGTTTACCAGCCTCACCTGGAAGGGAGCTACGACCCCCTGCTCTCGTTTACTAGCCTCACCTGGAAGGGAGCTACAACCCCCTGACTGAAGGTTACAACCCTCAGCACCACCATGGACCATGTTTCATCAATTTTCATACTGGATCCAATAGCTTCAATAGATCAGAACTTGCATGCCACTTTTCATCATATTTTCAGACTGGACCCACTCCACACATTTAAGCTCAATCATACATCAAATTGATACTTAAAACTTCATCAATTCATTCAATGAACCATCAACGAATCAATCAACAACTTGATCTTTCATCAATATAATCAGCAACATAATCATTATTCAAACAACCCAGATTTGTATGAATACCTCATTGACAGATAGCAGTAAACCAGCAGAACAGATCAGACATTTCATTCTACAGACTTCAGCAAACCCTAGTTTTCATACGCGCTTTCCTTTCACTGATCCTGTGTATATACGCGCTTTCATGCATATAAACCCATGTATACATCTGCACATACTTCAGAACTAGTTTCACATTCCATACACGCTTTCACTGAATTCAACCTGCATATATACGTGCTTCCTATGCTGCAAACAAGTGTATAGATCTTCAAAGATTATGGGGCAGCACAATTATTCAGAACAGATATATATCTCATATTTTACCCTTCACTTTAGACAGATGTTCGCCTCATATCAGATTTAAACATTCCAAAAACAGATCTAGAAAATACAAATACATTTCAGATCTAGAGATCCCTCTTCATCATTTTCTTCATCGGTGCATCATAGATTCAGATCTATCATCAAACTGTTACCCTTTCCATTCAAACATACTTCAGAGTGAAGTATTCATTCAAACCCAGACACATGCACCCACTTTGCACAATGATTTTCTTCTCCTTATATAGATTTATCCTTTGTCAATACCATGAGCCAAAACCACATCACTTCCGATGGTATTCCTGGACGAGATCAATTATACAATCCAGCGCTCAATACAATGGGTCAATACCATGGTAGTAACCCCTGGTTTTACAAATTTAGAGCGCATTCGATCATACGTGACTTGGCACGTACTTTTCTGCGTGCATACGCGCCTTCTCCTTGACAAACCCGCGTATGCCTTGTAACACACCTTTCTCATCATTATTCTTGCACATACTGATATTTCTTTCTTCTGCAAATTTTGTACTACTTGTAGAACATCAGATTTACATCATTAATAGACTTATCAAGAATCAAGAACAAATTCATTAAGTAGGTTGCCATCATCTTCATCAAATGGTTTGCCATCAAGAACAACACTCTGCATCATATTGCCAACAATCTCCCCCTTTGGACTTGATGGAAACCACGATGGTGTTTGATCACCACAACAGATAGATACATTGATTATAACCATTATATAATAACCATGTTACTCTCCCCTTATTCAAACACCATGTTACTCTCCCCCTTTGACATCAAGGGCAAAGGGTGGATCAAAACCAAAACAAGGTTGTTTTCTCCTCATGTAGAAAGAAGAGCGCTATAGATCTGATGTGCACTGAAGTTACCATGCTCCCCCTGAGTTCATGTTGAATCTTAAAACATATTTTTTTTAATGAAGTGCATGACTCTATGACCTTCCTATCACCAAGGACTCATACTTACATCAAAGATCCAACCAAGTGGATTTACATAATTTGACTCAACTACCCAACCAAAAGGATTTACACATTTTGACTCAACTATCCAACCAAGTGGATTTGCAAAATTGACCAAGTCCTTACATGACTGACTATTACAATTTTACATCATAGGTCTCAACATGACCTTTATATCAAATTACAAATATGACTTTTTATAGCCAAAACCAAAAAGGACTTCAAGAAAGTGATCATATTTTAGAATCATAATGCCAACAATGCATAATACTCGGCAAGGCTAATGCTCCCCCTGAACCTGTACAACAATTTACTCCTTCATCTCCCCCTTAGCTTGTGCATCCTGAACACTTTCAACAACAGATCATCAAGGAATCTTCATCAAATATCAGAGAGTGAAACAAAACTATGAGAGCTGAAACATCACCAGATATACCATACAACATCAGAGATACCAAACAGCACCACAACTTGTTGCTGAAGAAATACTGACCGAGAAAAAATTGTCAGCAACCATACATACGCGGTTTTTTGTGTATGAACTCGCGTATATACGCGACTGTGTTTTAGGAAATCCGCGTATCCAATTCCATCTTCTGCATTTTAACCAGATTTGATCCTCTGTGAGGCAGAGACAGTTTACAGCTTCTTTCTGAGATATTTGAATGCTTCCCTGGAATATATGAGAGCAGATAGATAGGAAAATGTAGTTGTGTCTTCAAGTGTCATTCAATGGTTTTAGCATAAGCACATTAGTAACCAAGCCTTCAAACTCTTTGCAGAATCAACATATTCTTCCCAAGAGGAATTTATCATATCAGAACAACTTCTGTGACAAACAATCATCCATGTGCTATAATATCACCAATATCTTCAAGATTCATCATGATATAATACACGTAAGAAAAATATCTCATCCATAGCAACAAACTCTGCATGATTTATTCTTTTCTCCGAATCACAAGAATTCCATCTTATCCATGTGTGAAAACAAAAAACAAAAAAAATATTCTTCAGCAAAAAGAAATCAGGGCTCATCCATAATCTCATCATAATAAACCATGTATCATGTCATCATCATTTATAACTAAGAAATAAACAGATACAGTGCCAATGATACAATCATTAATAGTCAGGCTGATGCTCCCCCTGAACCTGTACTCTTGATCTTCAACTATCATACAAATTTTCTTATCATAAGTGCATACGCGATTGTCTCCATTGTAACTCGCGTGTATACGTGGATTTAGTTTACTAAACCTGTGTATGGAAAGTGAAACATTGAAAACTTCACATTCCTTCATCTCCCCCTGAAGTTGTACCACCTGTACCTGTCTTCTTCACATCAGATGCTTCGTCAGAAATAAACATAACCAGAATAATGAGAATCATCATACATTGCTCCCCCTGTGATGATACATTACTAATCTCTATAATGTATCTCACATCATTCATGCAGTCATTATGAGAAATAAGCTTTAGAAGTGGATGACTACAGTAGGGTCAATATTCCCTACATTTCTGACCGGTCCTCCTTCTTTTTCCAGCTTTGCTTGAAATTTCTTATCGTGTGCTGGAAATTGTCCAACTTCTCAGATCTGTTCATCCTGCATTGTTTTTCCACATGTCCATACTTGTTACAAGAATAACATCTTATGTGACCAGAAAAGTAAGCATAAGGATCATGCTGAGTTCTTCTATTGCAATCAGCTGCTTTATGACCAAACTTTCTACATGAAAAACAATATCCCTTAAAGAAACCAGAGTACCTTTCTGTATAGAATCTGTTTGTTTGTGACTGAAACAATCTACTTCTGCATTTTGCTGCAACATGCCCATAATTATGACATTTAAAGCATTCAACATTATTGAATGATTTCCTTTGAGTGTTCATGATTTTCGGTTGACTTCTTGTTTCTTTCAACTCTTTAGATTTTGCATTGATGTCCTTTGAATCTTTAGCACTTCCTTGTGAACTAGATTCTCCTTTAATAGTTTCTTGAAAACCAAGACCAAATTTAATAGCAAGAGACCTTTGATTACTAATAATATTGTTCGGAATCTTAGTACTATCTTGAAACCTCAAGATTTTATCCTTTTCTTCTAATTTACCTTTGAGAATGTTTACCTCAACCTCCAAGCCTTGGCATTGCTTCTTCATGCTTTCTTCAACCATTCTTCCTACTTCTACTTGATCATTTAGATTTAGAATCTCTTCTTTCAACCCATTTTCTTGTTCTTCAAAAGTTTGTAAGAGTTCTTCATTCTTCTTATTCGATGCTTCGAGATATGCTTTCAGACAGATGACTTCTGCTTCAAGTTCTTCATTCTTCTTATTTGATTCTTCCAGATCACCTTTGAGGGAGACGATTTCTGCTTCAAGACCTTTAATTCGATTGGTTACATCATTTTACAACCTTTTCATTCTAGATATCATATATTTGTAGACATATTCTCTCTTATTAAATAATCTTTGTTGATCTTCAACTTGGATCTTGAGAACTGTTTCTTGATCCACAATATTACTTTCACTATCTTCACCATTGCATGCAAGAGAAAATAAATCCCAAGAAAAACAATCAATACATGTTTCCTCTTCTTCATTTTCTAATGCACATGTTTTCTGAGATATCTCCTTTCCTTGAGTAGCCTTCTGCTTTTTCTTCTTTCCCATTGTGACGGATCTCCTTCAAGCGATCAAGCTTCTGCAGAAGGACCTACTCTGATACCAATTGTTGGGAAAAATACTGAGAGGGGGGGGGTGGGGGGGGGGGGGTGAATTAGTATTTATGACTTACTCAAAACTTTTTTACTTTTCCATTCACTAAAACCCATACGCTACTTTGCTGAAGCCAACTAGCGTATACACGCCGATATCCTTCATAAAAATCGTGTATGAACAGAGATCTAATTATACAGATAATTCTTAACTTAGTTCTTTGCAACATTCATTCATCTAATGTTAAGTTAACAGTAAGAATGTGTAGTAATAATAGAATAAACCATCACACATAAGCATCACACATGAACACCAAGATTTTAGGTGGAAACCCAAGTTGGGAGAAAACCACCGTTGCTGTTGTCTCAGCCTTCAATATTTTATTATAGAGAAAACATCTTACAACCATGTACTGGCGCGGACTCATACCAGCACGTAGGCACCCACCTGCAGAAGGCTACAACCTTCTCTCATTTACCAGCCTCTCCTGGAAGGGAGCTACGACCCCCTGCTCTCGTTTACCAACCTCACCTGGAAGGGAGCTACGACCCCCTGCTCTCGTTTACCAGCCTCACCTGGAAGGGAGCTACGACTCCCTGCTCTCATTTACCAGCCTCACCTGGAAGGGAGCTACAACCCCCTGACTGAAGGTTACAACCCTCAGCACCACCATGGACCACGTTTCATCAATTTTCATACTAGATCCAATAGCTTCAATAGATCACAACTTGCAGGCCACTTTTCATCATATTTTTCGACTGGACCCACTCCACACATTTAAGCTCAATCATACATCAAACTGATACTTAGAAATTCATCAATTCATTAAATGAACCATAAACTAATCAATCAAAAACTTGATATTTCATCAATATAATCAGCAGCATAATCATTATTCAAACAACCCAGATTTGTATGAATACCTCATTGACAGATAGCAATAAAATAGCAGAACAGATCAGACATTTCATTCTACATACTTCAGAAAACCCTAGTTTTCATACGCGCTTTCATGCATATAAACCCGCTTATACATCTGCACATACTTCAGAACTAGTTTCACATTCCATACGCGCTTTAGTTGAATTCAACCCGCATATATACGCGCTTCCTATGCTGCAAACAAGCGTATAGATCTTCAAAGATTATGGGGCAGCACAATTCTTTAGAATAGATATATATCTCATATTTTACCCTTCACTTCAGACAGATGTTTGCCTCATCTCAGATTTAAACATTCCACAAACAGATCTAGAAAATACAAATACATTTCAGATCTAGAGATCCCTCTTCATCATTTTCTTCATCGGTGCATCATAGATTCAGATCTATCATCAAACTGTTACCCTTTCCATTCAGGCATACTTCAGAGTGAAGTATTCATTCAAACCTAAACACATGCACCCACTTTGCACACTGATTTTCTTCTCCTTATATAGATTTATCCTTTGTCAATACCATGAGCCAAAACCACATCACTTCCGATGGTATTCCTCGACGGGATCAATTATACAATCCAGCGCTCAATACAATGGGTCAATACCATGGTAGTAACCCCTGGTTTTACACATTTAGAGCGCATTTGATCATACGCGACTTGGCACGTACTTTTCTGCGTGCATACGCGCCTTCTCCTTGACAAATCCGTGTATGCCTTGTAACACACCTTTTTCATCATTATTCTTGTACATACTGATATTTCTTTCTTCTGCAACTTCTATACTACTTGTAGAACATCAGATTTACATAATTAATAAACTTATCAAGAATCAAGAACAATTTCATTAAGTAGGTTTCCATCATCTTCATCAAATGGGTTGCCATCAAGGACAACACTCTGCATCATATTGCCAACACACTTAACTGAGTTAAACTGAATAAAAACTCCTGTAACTACTCTTCCAACTCTGTCATAACCTTGCCACTGAAGTTCTAACTGAGTCCTCCATGCATGAGCCACTAATAATGCTAGGAATTACACAATTCCTTCAGCCCACTGATTTTCCAAATCTGTTCACTGAAATAAAGTGCTCCAAGAGAATAAGTTGATATTTATTGTCGGATTATTATTAAGGGTTAATAATAATCGACATGCACCTATTTTTAGATTGACGATCTATAAATAGACTTCGCCCAATATTCTAAAAATAAAATTTCATCTATTTTTCACATTTGACCAACCATCTACAAATAACATCCTGCAACTTATGGAATATGCTCGTCATGTCTAAAAGTAGACATACACCTAAAAATATCCTATAGGCCCCACCTAGTAAAGGTGCTTACTTTTCACTAAGCTCATCATCTTTTTGAATCTCAACACCCCCTCTCAACAAGATAGGGATTATCCTTCACCCCGATCTTGCCTCTATGGTATTCGAATTTTCTCCTGCCGAGCGCCTTTGTCAGAATATCTGCATCCCAATTTTCCGTAGGAATGTACTGAAGAAACATGATCTTCCACTGCACACAATATCTGATATGATGATACCAGATATCAATATGTTTAGATCTATCATGAAACACAGGATTAATCGAGAGTTTAATGCAACTCTTATTATCACAATGTATCACTGTAGGATCTAAATGTGAACCAAACAAACCGACCAGGATCTTCCACATCTAGATAGCCTCACATGTAGCTTGACTTGCTACCATGTATTCTGCTTCCACTAAACTAAGTTCCATGGATCTTTGTTTCCTGTTGTACCAAGAAACTGTTGTAGATCCGATACTGAAAACCCCTCCTGATGTGCTCTTTTTGTCCATTGGTCTGCCTTCCCAATATACATCCATGAAGCCATGCAACTTCACTTCATCCATCTGTCTGTACCATAAACCATACTCATATGTGCCCCTAAGATACCACAAGACATGCTTGCCTGCCTTCCAAAAGAGCTTGGCAGGCGTAACCATTGCTTGTGAAAGTTGGTTCACTGCATAGCATATGTTTGGTCTTGTATTTAACTAAATAAATGAGCGAATCCACCAACTGTCGATAAACAGTGGCATCCACTACCTCTGCTGATGTGGCATCCTCTTTCCTCCAATTTCCTGGAAGAGGAGTATCCATGGGCTTGCATTCCTCCATGTGAAACTTACCAAGTATCTCATGAGCATACTTTCATTGAGACACAAATAGTTCACCTTCTCACTGCCATATTTCCAATCCAAGAAAATAATGAAGGAGGCGCAAATCCTTCATCTCAAACTCCTTTGCAAGATCTGCCTTGCATGACTGTATCGACTGCTCATCACCTGTTCGTATTAAATCATCAACATAAATAAAAATTATTAAAAGCTTACCCTCCACCACAATTTGGTATAGGTTTGAATCTGCCTCACTCTTGGTGAAGCCAAGTCCAATGAAATAGTTGTCGATCCGTGTGTACCAAGCACGTGGTGCTTGCTTCAACCCATATAATGCTCTTTTGAGTTTTCACACATGCGACTCACTGCTGAAGATCTCAAATCCTTCAAGCTACTCAATGTACATCTCTTCCTCAATTATCCCATTAAGGAATGTAGTCTTCACATCCATTTGATGAATATGCCAATCCATCTACGCTGAGAGAGCAAGGATGGTACTTATGGAAGAATATCGTGTGACAGGTGCAAAGGTTTCTTCATAATCAATCCCCTCGATTTGTGAGAAGCCTCGGGAAAAAAATCTTGCTTTATACTTCTCGATGCTCCCATCAGCATCTTGCTTTACCTTGTAGATCCATTTCGAATCTACCATTTATTTACCCACTGACCTTGGAACAATCTCCCAAGCACTGTTTCTGACAATGGAGTTATACTCCCCCACCATGGCATCTATCCATGTGGGATTATATGTTTCTTCTTTAAAATAATATGGCTGTGTCATGACACACTTACTCATAAGAGCCATGTATCCACTAAATCGGTCAGGTGACTGTCTTTTTCTGTGCTGTGATGTAGGGGCTCCTACATTCTGTGCTGCATCATGCTTCAGTCTCTCAGCTTCTGTGGTATACTTTCTGGCTATTCTGATGTTTCGTTTAGCATGAGTGGACTCCTCCACTCCATGAATCTCCTCCTATGGCTGATCCACATCTAGAGGCTCATCTTTGGGAACAATTAGCTCCTCCTCTACATGCAAGTGTAGCTCCCTCTCAAGCAACAACTTCATGGCTTTCACCTCATTGAATTTCATATCCCATCGCACCACATTCATTCAAATGTTTGGAAAATACACACGATAATTATGGGGTGTTTCTGTGTACCCCAAAAATATCCCAAATTCTATAGTCGGCTCCAGCTTCTTCCTGCCGTCCTTTGTCACATTAATGTAAATAGATGAGCCAACAATATTCAAATGAGAAATATCAGGCTTCTTACCAGTAAAAGCTTCTTCAGGTGTACTCATGCCAAGTAATCTATGAGGATAATGGTTTTGCACATAAACTGCAGTGTTGCATGCTTCTGCCCACAAGTGCATTGGTAGGCCCTGATCATGTAGCATAGCTCATGCAGCACCCACGATCGTTCTGTTCTTCCTCTCTGTGACCCCATTCTGCTGTGGGTTATGAGGCACTATGAGTTCTCTTCGAATTCCTTCTTTGCTACGGAAGTCTTTGAATTCGTTCGAGATATATTCACCACCATTATCACTCCGTAGAGTCTTCACTTGCTTCCCCAAATCCTTCTCCACCAATTCTTTAAACTCACAGAACTTTGAGAAATTTTCGCTCTTCTTTTGCATGAAGAAGATCTAGCATCTATGAGAATATTCATCAACAAACATAACATAATACCTATGTTTTTATGTTGAAGCAATCGATAAAGGTCCACACACGTCTGTGTGAATTCTCTCCAGGATCACTGAAGCACGGTTCTCCTTCTCATGAAAGGTGGTCTTCACAAACTTACCCATAGTATATCCATTGCACTGATCTGGCTGTGAAAGAGTACCCTTGGGAAGTCCAGTATAAATCTACTGCAAAATCTTCAAGGCACCATGGTGAAGATGACCCAATCTCATGTGCCATAATTTGCCCTCATCTCGGCTCACCACTTCTTCTGCTTTGCCCATCATTGCAGCACAGCCATATACCTCCAAATTGTAGAGATTCTTAACTCGAATCACTATCCTCTTGGTTTGACCCGTTGTTTTATGTCGTAGGAATGATTTTCCATCGTTGAAAACAACGTATTAACCTTTGTATTCCAACATTGCGACCGAGACCAAGTTCTTCTTCAGACCTATAACATGCATAACATCTTTCAATAGAAATGGTTTACCTGAATCCCTCTTGAAGGTAATGGTTCCAATTCCGGTCACACTGTATCTACCATCGTCGCCCATCTCTATATGCATTTGGATATCCTTCTTCTCTAAGTCCCTAAACAACTCCTTGTCTCCTGTCATATGGAAAGACACACCACTATCAAGATACCACACCGATCCCATTGAGCTTGAAACCAAGCATGCGATCAAAGAGAAATCAAGTTCAAATTGTGAGGGTAAGGCCTCTCCAGTTGCAGCTCCAACAACCTTATTTTTCTTCTTTTTCTGTGGGCAGTTAGTGGTGAGATGCCCATGTTCATGACAGTGAAAACACTTCACTTTGGAAAAATCTAGCTTCTTGCCTTTAGCCTCGAATTTTGGATGGGATTTCTTCCCCTTCCCTTTCCTTTCTTTGGCAACCAAAGTGAAATTCTCTTCATCATCATTCTTTGATGAAGAGCCATCCCTGGTATTCTGCCTTATCTCCTCCTACACAAGTTCTGACCAAAGTCTCTCCCAATCCGACCGTTTCTCCCATCCATTGACAGAGCCTTCGTAGATATGCCAACTCTTTGGAAGGCCAAGGAGAGCCAGGCTCACCAAGTCATCATCCGAAACTATAATCCCCACACTTCCCATTTCATCCCTACATTGAACAAAATTCGTGAGATATTTTGGAATACTCTCGCCCTTCTCCATTTTTATTTTTTTGAGCTTATCTTTCAGTGCCAACTTCCTATGGTCGCTGCTGCTTTGGAAAATATCTGTCAAAGCCTTCCACATTGAAAATGGGGTGGATTTACCATGAAGGCTTGAAACAATATGGTCTTTCACACCTTCCAACAAAATTATTCTTTCCTTTGCTATATTCTTTTTCCATGCGTTAAGTCCTGAGCATTGCTAGAAGCAGGCTTAGCAACATCTCTATCGATGAACTCCTTCAGTCCATTATCTTCAAGCACCACCTCCATCATATCCTTCCAGGATATTTAATTCTAGCTACCCTCAATGGAATACTCCAATCGCAACCCATTGAAAGACATTTCAATGGATACTCAACTGTCGCACCAAGAAATTTTTGCAGCAAATTCGAATTGTCCACCAGCACAAAACTCAACACTTATTCACAATTGCAATCTCCAGTGATCAATACTGCTTCGATACCTTGTAGAAATTTATTAATACTGATGTATTATCGAATTATCTTGATCTAACAATATTTATCTTCTTGCTAAATACAAAATCCTTCCACTGTTAATCTTGCGGAAATTAAAACTCAATTGCAAACACATGTGAAGAAAATCAATCACACATAAACACAGTTGTTTAATGGGAAAGCTTAAAGCTAAAATCCCCAACTATTATATATTATGTATATCAATGGAATCATGTAATAATCTCATACAAAGCTTAGTACATCAAGCTCTCAGTACAATCAACAATAATTACACACTGTCATGCAGAAATTTTCATATCTATGCACCAATTTCTTTCCTACTGACATCCTACCTCCACTATGCAATCCCTGCTGAAGAAGACCCTTGAATGAATTCGAATTGGAGTTGCCTTTACTACACAATACTCATTGGAAAATCCAATGTGTGTTAGATGCATTGAATGCATCACTATAGTCACAACAGATAGTCCATCTCACCCTTTCACCTATCTCTCCACTGGGTCTCCACTAGAACTGACATGCAAGTAGTTAACTACTGTAATTGTTCAGTTGTTAATGAGTTATTAGTTGTGAATTAATTAACTAATTAATTCACTTAACTCTCACTAGTGTATCTTTCAGTTAGACTAGATACAACTAGCTCAACTGAGTTTAACTCACTTAACTGAGTTAAACTGAATAACAACTCATGTAACTACTCTTCCAACTTTGTCATAACTTTGCTACTGCAGTTATAACTGAGTCCTCCATGCATGAGCCACCAATAACCCTAGGAATTGCGTAATTCCTTCAGCCCACTGATTTTCCAAAACTGTTCACTGAAATAAAGTGCTCCAAGAGAATAAGTTGATATTTATTGTTGGAATATTATTAAGGGTTAATAATAATCGACATGCACCTATTTTTAGATTGATGATGTATAAATAGACTTCAGCCAATATTCTAAAAAAAAAATTTCATCTATTTTTCACATTTGACCAACCATTTAAAAATAGCATCCTACAACTTATAGAATATGCTCATCATGTCTAAAAAAAGACATACACCTAAAAATAGCCTACGGGCTCCACTTACTGAAGGTGCTTACTTTTGACTAAGCTCATCATCTTGTTGAATCTCAACATCTTATACTATTCTATGGAAAGGAAAACACATGAAATAACATGAAACCATCAAAACACAAGGAAAATAATGATTTTGTATGGGAACCAAACTCTGGAAAACCCCTTCGTTGATTTGCATTAATTCAAATGAGAATATGGATTAATAACAATGAATTCTTTGCCGGATGCGGTTACCTCCAGATCTTGATGGGACTCTTGTCCCTCAGCCCCTCCTGAGGCGGTTCTTCTGAGTAGGCCAACTGGCCTCCCACACTTGCATTAACATCGGCATTCAAGATGCCAACCCACTCCACCTTAATTGCTCTCTTTGGAAACGTCGGTGCAACTCGCCTTTCACTTGTCTTACCTTAGCTCTTGGTATGGCTCGGAGGAATTTGCATGGTGTTTGTCCTACTCACTATGCTACTGTGTTTCACTAGGCCTCTTGTCCGTCTACCTACGTGAAGCCTAGTGAGCGAACGCAGACGGGGCGGAGGTGTGAATTGTTGTGCTGTTTGGAAACCATTCCGGATTTCCATTTCTCGCACAGTCAATATTTCTTCTCAAATTCGCTGCACAGTTCTTTCGATCTGCCACAGTCTCTGCTCCTTTTCCTGTCTCATTTTCCTTCTCCCTCCACCATGCCTCGGCTTCGCCATCGCATGCGGTGCCACAGAGGCTCTAGTGGTGGCAGAATTCATCGTTCTCCCTCGTCTCCCGCCTCTGCTTCCTCTTCGGATGATTTTCCTAGTCACCACTCCCCAAATTCTCGCGATTGTAGGGGCAGAACTCGTGGCACTCTCTCTACGTATCCCTCTGCGTGTCATCCATCCCCTTCCATCCTCACTCCAGCTCCTCCGGTCCACTCCTCTGCAACCCCCTCCATTCTTTGCCAGCTCTCCTCCCCCTCTCTTCGTCAATCCTCTCAACACGCAGAGTTTACCTTTGATTGCTTATTTGAACATCCGGTCCTTATAGCTCACGTCACGGTCACGGTATGTGAAGATTATTCATGTTTGGTGCCTTCTCAGTCTAGTATGCCTGGCCCCTCTGTCGCTCTCCACAGCCCCACTGTTCCTTGCTCCGCACCTGCAGATTGCGTTATGGATTCCCGGGCCCATTCAAACTTCGTCCCAAGCGTCTCTATGTAGGACCCGAATATGGATGGAGTGGACACATACAAGATGCCTTCTTCAGTCGATGACGGGAGATGCAGCGATGAGTTCGGCTGTAGAATTGTTGAAGAACCGCCATCATCCACAGATGCACATTAAGCTGAAGATGCTCCAAAGGTTTTTTGTTTTCCAGGTGCATAGTCTTTATGATATATCTGGTTTTCCAGCTTTCTATCCCTCTGCTTGCAGAGTGGCATGTTACTTTTTTGAAATTTTTGATAAACAGTTTGAATGTAACGTCGGTTTCCCTTTCGAGGGCGGCGATTTTAAATCTAAATGGACTGGTTTCCCCTCAGTGGGCAGTCCAAACTATGAATTTTCTTGCCGTCAGACCCTGTGCTCAGGCTTCCATAGCTGAGACAGAGGCAGCCCTGTACTTTTATGTTAAATATTAATAGATTTAGTATTACTTAGAAAAAAAAAATAACAATGAATGCTTCACACATGAAGCTCACTCTGCACTCCAATTCCCATCTCCTATTCATTGGCCTACTATAACCACCACTTAGAAAAAATAGGCCTTAACCTTCTTCCTATTTCCTTGTGAAATACTTGAGGAAATTAGATCATAAAAAATAGGAGAGTTCCCTGTTTCCTTGCGCAAATACTAAATTAATTGATCACCTAATCCATTTGAAAATCTGTACACTATAATAGTATACAATTGACAATTACAATGTTCCTTTTCCTCCACTCTAACTATAAAATTCTGCATGACTACGATTATTTTTAGTAAATTTATTGGTTAATTTAGAGATTAGTGAGTTAAAAACAATCATTACTACTCAACTTAACTCATATTGACTCTAATAATGAGTAGAACTTAGATAAATAAGTTTAACTAATAATAAATCCACAAGATTGCTAGATTTTATCAATCTACCCATGCACGACTCTGCTTCTAGCTTACAAACTTGAATTTACTGATTTAACTAGGATACAAGGCCATGTCACTCCAGCTAACTGCAAACCATGTCATCTTGTTTGTGTGGAAAATAGAATTTCCCCATTTTACTAAAACACAAGTTAAATGAATCCTTTTATTGCTACAATCTTAATAAATGCATTCAAATTGTTATGGTAATTAATAAATAGTCAATGCTTGTTCTGCAGGATATTTCAACATTAAATATTACTTCAGAATGGGTAGAATGAAGCTCACTTTCAAAGCATTATCCTGACTTGTCATGTTAAATAAAGAGATATTTTTATTCTACTTTTAAAAGTTTTATCTATCGTATAGGTGGAATATTTTGCTAGAGCAGAAGAAACTCTGAGCAAGGGGAGCTATGATTTATGTGGAAAAATTATTTGAAACAATGGCCACGAGAATTCACTGTTTACTGATATATTTTGTCTAAGAGTAACTACAAAATCTAAAATTTTGCAGTCACTCTTTTATATGAGTAATATTGTTTATTTTGTAGATATGCTTGTTTAGATTTTATGATAACTTTTGTATTTTTTTCTTCACACGGTTAGGTTTTATTGTATTTTATCATAAGTGTGTTGTATGAGATCAATCCTTAGATTTGGAGCATTGTTTTGGATCTCCAATATTTGTAAATGGATTGATATGGGTTTAAAGGGTGGATGAAAAAATGCTCAGTGTGAGATTATAATATAAAATTTGTTGTTGGTCAAAATTGTTGTCACAACATCTAGATATTCATAGAACATAATCTATTTGCAAAAGCCTGAAATAGTTCAGTGAATGAGTTCCATGGGAGATCTTTTCTGCCCATATGCTTTGATCTGATATTGGATCTAACCTTTTGGGGGTGAAAATTATTGAAAACAAAATCCAATTTTGTTGATTATGTGTGGTTATAAAATCATTGTTGTAAATGTCCTAAAAGTTTCAAGTTGTAGAAAAAAGAGGGAGGTAGGATGTTGTAAATTTAATAGTGACTATGGACCTGTTATATTGTGGTTATTGTAAGCATTTTACGGTTCAGACTATTCCAACCTATATATATATATATATATATATATATATATATATATATATATATATATATATATATAGAGAGAGAGAGAGAGAGAGAGAGAGAGAGAGAGAGAGAGAGAGATCAAATATATATATATATATATATATATATATATATATATATATATATATATATATATATATATATATATATATATATATTATCTCCATGGTGAATGATACTATAGCATTCTAAATTTTATATAGCTTAGTCTTTGAAATTTTTGAATAGATACCAGTGTTGTTTATATGGATTAGATCTATAAATGGTAGCGATTTGATCATACAGTTCCTGTATTGTGTTATTTATTTCTATATATATTCTTAATACAATTATCCTTCAATGGATTGTGTCCTAAGGATAATCTATATTTGTACATCACTCAAATCTAAGATTCTATGAATTATTTCTGGTAGCTTAGACTGTTTAGGTATGGTGTTTATATGTGAAATGAACTAATTCTTTTACCATGACAATTTATGTATCAATATAATATTGAAGTGTTTGTCTAATACAATTATTCAGGTCTTAAGTTCCAAAAAAATTTATGTGTTATGGTAATTGTTACGATTATTCATTTTATTTCCCCAACTAAGAAAAGTAGTAGATAGTATGAGGTAGTTCTTTAGTTATCTGCATTTATGCTATTTTTTGATGTGAGATCGAAAAAAAATTTAGATCATTCAGTGGCTATTTAAAACCTTGAAGGCTTACATTATTCTATATTTTTTTTCGTTTAATTTATTGGATTAGGAATTATTGATATTCTAAATTTTAATTTCATCTATAATTTACACTTTGTATTTAGTTTTCATCTTAAATATTTAGCATTAAATAAAGAGAACAACATTCACCTTTTAATATTAGTACTAGTTATTTTAGTTTTTGGTGTCACTTATTTGTATCATATTATATTAGATTAACTCATAGAATATACATACTAATACATAGCTTTAGTTTAATGTATATGTAATGTAGATAACTTTAGGATTTCCTTGGCTCTTTTCTTCGCAAAGGGAGGAGATCAAAATGCCAATGAGGCCTTTAAACCCATTAAGAGTGACCATTCCAAATGGCTTGGACTATATAAAGATCATTGTTTTGGATTACCTCCCCTTTGTTGACTAAGGTCGAAAGCTCATGTTAACAAAATGGCCTTAGAAGGAGATCCTAAGGTAAGATAAGTTATTAAATGATTAATTCCTCGACCCCTATTTTTAGATCTTTAATCCTTATTTCTTGTGTAATCCTAGCATGCAATATAAGGTAGGAAATATCACAAGCTAACCTTATTCGAGTAACTTTCTTTATCATTTCATTTAATTAATGGCTCCCACCTAGATCAATGTACGTGAGAATGCTTTTAGTTTCACATTATGTTGCAGTTTCTACAACACCCTCCAAAATTTTTCCTATATTCAAATGTTGGATCCTCATAATGATTATGTCATCTATAATTTTGAGTCATTAAAGTCATTCCATTCTTGTTATTTGTTTTTTTATAAGTATTCATGTTCCTTACTAAAGAAACGCGAGGTGTCATTTTGTGTTAGAGGTAGCTCTAGCACACCTTTTAGAGGCATCTATAGGGAAATATATTATATTAGTTGATCATATATATCACAATAACATGCATGCAACACACTCCCATGGAATAGTGCACTTCCTAGTGGTAGTCGACGATTGTGTTGTAAATAATTTCACCCTAACTATAACATTTGGAGATTCGTGGTTTTTTTTTTCATTTGAATGTATGCAAGTTGGTTTTAGAAACTGTGCATATTCTTGTCATGAATTTGATTATGTAAGTGTTTGATCATGTTCAAGACTTGTTTGTTGCTATTACTCATGGGGGCTTCACTCAATGTACCTCTAACATATCACGTGCGATCATAACATATTTAAAATTACCTTAATTTGAGTACATATTGGAAAATACCTTTAAAAATCACATTATTTAATCCCCTACCAATATAAACCAAATACAACTTAATAATTTAAAAATCCCCTACTTTCACTATATATTGTAGGTATCTATTTTTTCATTAACATTTTTAATACCCCTTTATATTTTTTCATTAACTTTGAACTCCATTTTTTATACCTACCAATATAAGAACCCTTTACCCCTATGTATCCCCTAATATATTATTTCACTTCTTCCTCATTATATATCCCCCAATGTCAACCCAAATGCTATGGTTTTGCTCTTGTAGCGAATCCCTCATGCTATTACACACACACACTCTCTCTCTCGTCCCAGTAGTCTCACACTTAGTTAATTTTTGAGTTCTTCATTGTCCTCACATCATGTGCAAGTTATAAACTAGTTTGACTTTCACCCAAGTCATGAGAACATTACACACTGCCAGGCCTTAGTTGTGAGACCCTTATCTCCTAAGCCTACACATTTCACCCATCTTGAGGACAACTCCCTTCACAAGCACATTTCACATAAAGAGCATAATCACTAAACCTCCTAGTGCTTGAACTTGCCCTTTGTGCTAAGCCTTGATAACCCTTCCTTGTAGACTGCATTATTCACTCCCGATTGATAGTAGCATCATTCATTATCCCTTTTCAATTGCGACTTGCGCTCAACCTACACACTCCTTCTTAGGAAAAGTGCACTGTGCATCCTTAGTCCTCAAGCCTCTAGCCACTATATCCATGCATTTTTCTCTATGTCCAAGCTTGTCCCTATATCTTTCGCTTACTCATTATACACTTCCAATGCCTAGAACTCCACCTCTTTCCTCTTGAACCTACTTTATATGCCTAGCAAGGTCCCTCTCTCAGTCTTAACACAATGACCTATCATAGTTGGCATCTTTCATGACCAAACATGATAGAATAAGTGATTTTGGGACTAAGATTGTCTTGCCATTGGTGAATTTCATTTGTAGCTACAATAATCTTAACATGGGAGATGATGTTCAAGGAGGTAATCAACGAGAGGTTTTAGTAATATACTTGTGGAGATGAAACAAAAGGTTACCATCATGTAGGAGATAAAGGTTCTAAAATATGACAAGTAGATGGTGACCTAGGATGACTTAGAAGGCTCTAACACTACATTTAGACTCATTGGAGGGTGAAGATGATGCACATTCAATACATATCCTAAATAGTTGAAGACATAGAGAAAAATAATGGAACTTAACATCAGCATATTATAATTAAGTCTCATGTCATAGCCGCCAAATTTTTGCTTCTCGAAATGTGAACACAAGAGTGTTATTTTGTTCCATGTATTCTCACCACAATTTTGGTGGAATGTGATTTTGTAATTTCCAAAATTAGAAAATGAAAAATATGTGGAAGCCCAAGGGTCACACATGGAATGTGAAGAGTTAATAGGAAGTACAAGGGTCATGTAGGAGCTCAAGAGTCATGTGGGGAGGTCAAGAGACACATGAGAGGTGAAAGGTCACCTCATTTGTTCTACATAAACAATCATAACTCAAGAAAAATAGTTTTATCCTTGGTTTCTTAAGCTTGGATAGAAGAGAAGATAACTATTTTTAGGAGCAAGTGGTAGCTTCATGTTCCACTATTAGGGCTTGTGATGCATCCATTATAATTTTGTACTATAATAATTTCACTTAATTTTTTGAATCTCTCAGAGCCAAGAATACCTTCATGCATTCATCATGAATGTTGTAAGGCTATTATTTTGGGTTTCTGATGTATGTTTAAGTTCATATGTACTAAATAAATTTAAATATTTTTTTGGCTTTGGTATACATCTTGATTGAATTTTTCATCCTTACTTGTTTTCATCATCATTGTCACTTTAGGAACTATTTTTTATATTAACTAATTATTCTTTCTATGTATGTGTGTGTCTCTTTTTTAGGATAATAATATTAATTTTTGTCTAAAGGCTCACTCTTTATTTTCCCTTTTGTGAAATTAATTTATATACATTCCAATTTGTGTGATTCAAAAAGCTAAACTACTTTCTTATCTAAAAAGTATGTGAATTCTCTCTTATTTTTTTAATTGGAGTGAAGGAAAATATTTAAGATCGTTATAAGGGCATCCAAGACAAATTTCCAGATGGGTTCATATTCCCAATGTTGTGAGGTATAGTTGGGACTTCATACTTGGAAGACCCTCTTATGTTGGTGGACCTGTAACATTGTCAATATTTTGGTGCTAGAAAGATGGTCACCAGTGTATGGCTGAAAACTCAACCCATTCACATCAAGAACCTTCAGTTCAAGGAAAAAATTTTCTGAATCCAACTCCTCTTTAGATCTGCAGTTAGCTGACCAAGATAAATGCTAAAAAATATAGATATATGCAGTAAAAGACATTAAGCATTAAATAAAAGCAAGAGTTGCTCCATGCATCCAATAGACAAGACAATAATATTTTTAAAGAATTTTTGTATTTTTAACACCTGAAAAGGGAACATAGAAAGATTTTACCAGTCCCCCTCAATGGGATGGGTTCTTGTAAGTCCTCAACACTTCAAATCTAAGATCTCTCTCTCTTGATGGTGTAGAAAACCCAGAAAAAAAATGGAATTCAAAGGGAGCTTACAAGAAAAATGGTAACAAAATATGACAATTATGGCGGATCAAAGTCAGACCAAAAGTATAGATCCATAGTGATCTTTACACAAAAAAAGGTAGCGAGTGAATGGAAAAACTCTTCTATTTATAACAAAATATTGATTTAGTCTAGATATTGGTGCATAATTAAAATATTATTAACCAAATCTAGATCCAACTTTTATGGAATATTTTATTATATTTTTTGGAGGGAAAAGGAATTTGAATTTGGTCAAATCCATTTATTTGTAAATAAAAAATAAAAAATGAGCATGTAGAAGCCCTCCTGGAGGACATCCGTCGTAGATGTGAGAGGCTTCTGACCAGTGTTTCAGAGTGCGGCTGGCAAGAATTGGATGACCAATACATATAACCATGTATTGGTCTTCCTTCGGAGTGGCGAGGGGTCATGAGGCGCATGGCGATGGTCGAACAAGGGACGCGCGATCTACGAGTTTCAAGAGCATAGCCATTGGCATGGGATCCTCTAGATAGTGATTAGGTGTAGGGGCAGCTGGTGCCCCTAGTTTTGAATTTTTTTAACATGATATGGTCATGTCATATGTATCAGAGTTAATGGACTCTAAAACATTTTATACAACACATATAATCGATATGCATCATTTTGATGGTTTTATGTTATTGTCTTATGTTAAATGTGTGTGCTAAGTGATAATATAGAATATTGTTTGCAATGTTATCTAGATAGTGATTTAGTGCTCTAGGTACATGATTGAATGTAATGATTTCAAATTCATGCATCAAAAGCTTCACTCGTAAATATCTTCTAAAGAGGATAAGATTATGCACATGATAGACACCATTCAATTACATGAAAAGAAGCAGGGAAAATAAATGAACATGAAGGTGGAGGATGTGATGGGAAAGGGAATCAATTAATAAACCTTGCACTGCATCATATTCAGCCTAGTTATTGGTGGCAGTACCAATGCATACACCATTCAAGAGAACAAGCGAATGTAAGGGGTTAAAAATGGCCCAACCTATTGAGGCTAGATTCTGAGAGTAGTGACTTGCACCATCGGCATAGCTGATATAAGGTGTGGACAGGGGGTCCATCTGAAGGGTGCCATAAGACAAAAAATGAAAGGATGATGAACAATTTTGGTAACCTAAGCGCAAGGTATAAATCGAACAAACACTATTGGAGGGAGTGTTCTAGGTAGGATGTCTGCCACCCGCACACCGACAGGTAGGTGTGTGTAAGAGATACCTTGGGGGCAGCTTGTTCTTAGGCTGTGAAAGTCACCATAGACATAGATGGTGCCATTCTGCTTATGGGTGAGAAAGATGAAGTTAGGGGCGGAAAAGGCTTCCATGATGTCGTCATCACAGTAGAAGATGGGGTGACTGGAGGAAGAGAGACCACATGACATAGAAAAATACCTCACTCATCATCATGAGAAGAAAGGTTTACATGTGCATCATCATGGGGGGTGACAGAAGAACAAGCAGATAAGGTATCCACCGATGTTGAGCCCAGGGTGATCACTAAAGGGAAGTCGAGTGAAGCATAAGGGGAAGTCTCAAAGGGAGGTTCCACTGTGGATCTCATGAATGATGATAGGTAGAGGATGGTGGCCACAGGCTTTTTCATCTCAACATTAGGAGGGGGAATGTAAATGGGAGCAGGTAAATCCTCAAGTTTACCTGAAACATACTGCGCAAGTACGGGAGGTGTGGACAGATTCTGTTCAATCTTGTACTCCTGAACTTCCTCCAAAGAGGTGCAGTAATGCGTGAGGCGGGGACAACGGTGGGTATAATTGTCAAGGAGATCACACAAATCACAAGGTTGGTTGGTGTGAATAGTCTTAGGGTTCTTGGCTATAGTCGAGGAAGAAATAGAGACTTCAGGGATCGTAGACTTAGGGAATGCAACATTAATCATGGGTTTGATACGAGGCAATTCAAGACAATGATGGGTGGCATGACCAACAACATCACACAAAGCAAACCGGGGGGTACGCTTTGAAGGCTGAGGAGGAGTAGGGTCAATCGGGTCAGTCTTGTCTTTATGTGCCTTCTTGCGAGCTTTTCCCCCCTTTACCCGAAGCTCTCACAATAGGAGGAAGTTTCTGTTGAGATGGCTGAGGCACGGTAGCAGAGGGAGGGGTCATGGGGACCGGTTGGATCGGGCTCAAAGAAAGATAAGGTTTGGGCTGACCAGGCGGGGTAGCAGCTGGGGGATTAATGTACCAGACTAGGATCCCTAGGGTCAAGTTAGGAAGGGTTAAGTAGCCATAACAGGTACAAAAAATAATCCATGGGGGGAGCTAGGAATGGTATCTAACTGGAAAGGTAATGGCTAGGCACAATAGCTCTGAGATGGTTAAGGCTAGGAGGAACCATGCCGGGAGGATAGAGAGGCTCATGGATACCAGCTGCAGATGAAGGGCTAGGAGGAGGGGGTCCTGAAGGCTTATTTGAAGTGCTAGGAGCATGTTGCGGAGGTCGGGGTTGCTGATGAGCCGAAGCGGGCCACTTGAGGGAAGCCCCAAGATGATTACATCATGTAAACATTACACGAGCTAGGATCAGAGACAGGAGGAGGAAGACTAGGAAATGAAACAAGAAAAGAGGAGTCTTTGTAGACTCTGAGTGAGACACTGGTTAAAGGGTCGACAATTTTCTTATTGGCCACCAAAGATATGATGGACTCAGGAGAGGTTTGAGACTTTTGTTCGTAATATGTCAACTGGGCGATGATGACAATATTTTCATTATGAGCAAAGGAAATCTTGCGGTGAACCGTAGATGGTACAATAGACATCGCATAAGTGTATCTACGACCCAATAGAATGTTGTAATCTAAGGGGGCATCAATGACTTCGACGTCAACACAAATATTCTTGCCCGTAAGAGTAATAGGACAATTGTGGAACAAGTGAATGGGATGGGAAGAGTGGTCATCTCACGCTCAGAGGGTGATAGCAGAAGGGTCCAACTCAGGTGATTCGAGTTGCTTCCAAACCGAAGTGGACATCACACAGGTGAATGCCCACTCATCAATGATACAATGGGAGACGTTGGCATTCCAGACCTTGACGAGGATTTGGAAAGCTATGGAAGCAGGAAGGGGAGGATGTTCTGACTGGTCAACATTGAAGACGATCAAACGATCATCTAAAGGATAAAAAATGTGCATAGAAGTTATTAGAGCTTTTCGTTGTGAAGGGCACGACTGGAGGAGTTCCAACATTGAGATGATAGCAGGAGATTGAGACAAATCATCTACTATACTATGCGAATGGGAATCTTTGCCAGAGTAGTGTTTCGGTGTAATGGTCCCTTGGGGATCTTGGTATGAACCTCTCCCTTAGGCTGAGGGATTTGTAAAGGACCATTGGTTGTCAAAAGAGGCTATGTAGAACTTGAAGAAGGGGCTCAGGGGCAGACATAGTGGGAGGCTTGTTGTACTGACGGGACCAAGTCTGAAGGTTGAGGTCAATGGTAATGGGTTGGTCAGAGTTCATCATGAGAATCTAATAATCAGAGGTACCAGATGGAGGAGGTTGAGTGGCTGCCTTACCTTCAGGTGGTTAGGTAGCCACAAATCCTTGCTGAGGGAAAGGATTGGTAAACACAGCCGACTGGATAGGCATAGAATTTGGAGGAACCGAAGGGGAGGCTTGCTGTCCTTGTGATGCTACTTGAGTCTCCAACATCTAACACATCTGTGGTAAAATAGGACAATCGTGGGTGTAATGACCATAGAAACCACAGAAAGAACAAGGCTTATTCATGCAAATAGGACTTTCCTGCTTGGGTTGAGTGCCATGATTCTGGTAAGCAGTGTTAAGTCCATTCCCTTGGGGATTGGGTCATGGATTACCGGGTTAAGATGCATTTTGGGTGCCTTTCCTCTACTTTTTGGAAGTAGGAGGATTAGTCACACCCTGCTGTGCATACACCTACCCTTGAGGGGGAAGTGGCTATTTTTGTGAGGGTTGAGAAGGAAAGGGAAGTAGGGGTCCTAATGTTGGAGGAGCTGGAGCACTAGACTGTGGATACGGATAATAAGGAGGTTGGGTAACATTGTGGTAAATAGGTTGGGAAAAATGAGGAGGTATGCCATATCCTGGATACATTTTACTGGGAGGGGGGAAAGTGTTGGAGGAGCTGGCCCCTCCCTAGGGGAAACCATAACCCATGGGAGGATGAGTATATGGATGAGAATGGGCTCCAATGATATCATCGGAAAAATGGGATGCCCCCAGTGCATTGGCAACACCGGGTCTAGGGAGATCAGGCAAAACAGTATAAACATAACCAGACTGTGCGTAGATCAGGTCATATTTTATCGCAATCTAGAGAGAATCTTCTTTGGTTTGAGGGAAATGCGATGTGACATCTTTGCCGATAGTAGGCAAAAGGGATCTAAGGAACTAGTCCATGTAGACATAGTCTTCGAAGGCAGGGGCTCGACATAGGCTCTTTCTTCTCTGCCATTCCTGGACATGATCGGATAGGTGGGTCAGAGACGATTGACGAAAAGTGGTCAAAATTTCAGTACTAGTGTCATAACGAAGGGGAAGCTGGAAATAAGATAGAAAATACCAAGCAAGAGTCACAAAGGTGGTATGAGAGGAGGAGGCCTAATCAACATACCACTTGGAAGCTTCGCCAGTAAGCATACAGTGGAATAACCGAAGATGGATAGAGTCATCAGTGATGGAGATAGAAAAACACCACATGTGGAAAGATCGAACATGATTTGTAGGATCTTCTCCAACAAGACCTTCAATGTTGGGGATGTCAGAAGGGAGCTTGTTTGGCATAACAGGCCAACCAGTGTCATGGCGTATGGGGTCATTGATCAACTAGTTAAAATCAGGAATACTGAGGCCTGCCATATATGGGAGCAAGGGAGCAGCTGAGATAGTTCCTGTTGCGGTCCCACTAGTAGTATGCCCAGCATTAGGGCTGGGGCTACCACCAACGTTAGGTCCTGAACCAACCATGGTGAAGGTGACAGGGGGAGAACCGTAGATGGACCCAGAAGGGGAACCCAATGGAATAGAAGAGGAGTGAGAATGCGGACTCGGTGGAGGTCTAACTCGAATCCTACGCGGAGGAGTAATTCTTCCTAATAGAAGTTGAGGATGAAGGCCAAGAATTCTTAGGGATAAATGCTTTGGGGGCTCAATGATGAAAGAAAAAACATAGATCACAAAGGGAAGAGAGACCAACAAGGGAAAGGAGGTGGAGGATCAAATGATTACAATGTTATAGTCTTTTCTTGGCGGTGTTAACCAGGCTCTTCCTCACTTAGGGTGTGTGTGTTAAGTGTGTTAATTTTAATTCTTAAACCCAGACATTTGTAGAGAAAAAGAAAAATTGTACTGTATAACTGTAAATAAATCTTCAGATAACAACAATGAAACTTAATATAACATAAAATATGTTACACCATTTTTTTGGTCATCTAACCTATTATTATTAGATGAACCCAAGTACACCATGTATAACCAATTTTACCCTAAGTAAAATTTCTTTCACCATATAAAATAACTTATTTGGTCATATTTAACCCAAAACAAGGAAATTAATTAAATAAATCCTTATTTATTTACTTATTTCCTAAGAACAAGTTATTTAAATCATTATTTAAATAATATTCTTAGTTAAATTTGACTAAATCATACATAAATAATTAAATAAACCATTATTTATTTAATTATATTCCCATAATTCCCCTAAAATGATAAATAAATCATTTATTTATTTATTATTTATAAATAAAGGAATTGACCCAAGTCAAGAATCCTTTTCCCTCCAACAAATATAATAAAATATTCCTAAAAGGTGCTTCTAGAATTCGATTAATAATATTTTATTCATGCATCGAGTTCTAGACCACCCCAATATTTTGTTATAAATAGGGGGGTTTTCCCCATTCATTAGCCACTTTCATTGCATTAGATCACTCTGGATCTACTCTTGGTCACCATTTTCCATTTTTGGTTTATGAACTCCCATTGAGTTCCATGTTTGTTTTTCTACACCAATAAGAGAGAGGAATTTTACATCTGAAACACTGAGGACTTATAAGAACCCATCCCACTGAGGAGAACTGGAAAACACCTTTCTTGTTTTCCTCTTAGATCTGAATTTGTGCAGCAGAATTAAAGATATTTTGCAGCCATAATCAATGTTAGGGCTATTTGTTATGCGTGGCTAAAGTGATATTTTACTACGAAAGATTCATACTAAAAATTGGCGACTCCACACGGGTTTTCTTTTGCAACTGCTGTCGTTTTATATATTCCTGCATATCTAGCTGTTTCAGACCCTAGGGTTTCTCTTCCATTTTCTTTTTTTCCTATTTTTATGGTGTTTTTCACCCCTAAAACCCTCAAAAAATCAAATTTTTAACTTCCGTGTGTTTCTGGCCTTATTGCGCAGGTGACAGACCTCAACCACAGCTGAGACGAATTTTTTTTCTGAAATCTGCCGCTGAGAGAGCCAGATCTGCAGGTCGCACTTATTGGCCCAAAAAGTGCAACCTAAGCTTGATGACGCACCTGGACTGAAATCAGGTCAAAACCTGCGACCTGAACTTTTTCTGCAAATTTTCCAGCACTTTTTCTGGGTTTGTCTGATGCTTCTGTCAGGGTTTTCTAGCCTCTGTCTCTACCCGTTCAGACCTGTTTATGATATTCTTTACTCAAATAAGAGGGAATTTTTCCCCTTAGGGCTCTAGTACCCTCCACTTTTTGTGGGAGAGTCTTTTCTGTTTCAGACGTCTGAATTTTCAGAGTTTTAGCCTTATTTTTCTCAGATCTGATACCTCCGTTTTAGATCCTTTTAGATCAGCTCTGCTCCCTCTCAAATCACCTCATGTCGTTTTGTTTGGGTTCATTTCTAAGGCCACTGCCTTGTCTCTTCTAGTTTTAGCTAATCTCCTCCTTTTTAGCAGCAACCTTGCCTCTGCTTATTTCTTGTTCTTTGCACCACTTTTCAGCAGATTTCTCCTTTACATCCCAGTCCGTCCCGACATTTGATCTATTGGCCGCTTTTTTGCATGCTTTGCTTAGTTTTTTCCCTCTTATAGACTAGTTTTGAGAGACCTGCCTTCTTGGGTTATATTGATGCATTGGTAGTTGTTCATTTTCTATTCTTTTAGTCTTATTTACTGCAAATTTATTTTGTTACGCAGCACACTTTTTATTTTACTCTCAAAACGTCTCGGTTTAAACAATTAAAATTAACGCACACCACACACTGACCCTAAGTGAAGAAGTGCCTAGTTAACACCGCCTGGAAAAGACTTTAAAATCAATTGTCACTACACCTCTCTACCCTTGACCTCACTTGATTTTGTCCCTCCCTGCCCTTGTCGGTTTTTCTTCTTCCCGTCATCATTGCGCCTCCAAGGCGCCTCTCTTGGAGACTTCTTGGCCTTCACCCTCAGTTTCTGCTTGGTCGACTTCCTCCTTCCCATCGTCATCGAGTAAGTACTCCCCCGAGTCCGCACTCCGAATATTCCTCTGATTGTTCGGGTTCTCCCCCTCCTCTTGGTTCCTCCCCTATTACCTTCACCATGTCTAGTTCCAGACCTAGCCCTAACCCCAGTTCTACTACTGGGTCCGTGTCCAGTGGAACCCCTATGGGACCTACCTCGAATGCCCCATTACTCCTTTATATGGTTGGCCTTAGTCTCCCTGATTTCAATCGGCTGATTAATGATCCTATCTGCCACGATGTTAGTTGGCCTGCTATGCCAACCAAGCTCCCCTCCGACATTCCCAGGTTCGAAGGCCTTTCTAGTGAAGATCCCTCTAACCATATCTGATCTTTCCACATGTGGTGTTCTTCCAATTCCATCACCGATGACTGCATCCGTCTTCGTTTGTTCTAGCACACGCTTACCGACGAAGCTTCCAAATGGTATGTTGATCAAGCCACCTCTTCCCATACCACCTTTGAAACCATTGCCAAAGCCTTTTTATCCTATTTCCATCTCCCTCTCTGATACGACACTGGCACTGAACTCTTAACTTCTTTCCATCAATCCTCTTCGACCCGCCTTTCTGCTCATGTCCAGGAATGGTGGCGAAGACGGAGCCTGTGTCGTGCTCCCCCCTTTGAAGATCGGGTTTACATGGACTGGTTCCTTCTCTCTCTCTTACCTCCCATTGGAAAAGATGTCGCATCCCATTTTCCCCAAACCGACGAAGCCGCCCTCCAAATCACCTTGAAATATGACCTTATCTACGCCCAATCTGGTTATGTTTATACCGTCCTTCCTGACCTTCCCAAGCCTGGTGGCTATAATGCCCTGGGGGCATCTCACTCTGCCAACGGTATCGTTGGAGCCCTATCACATATCTCTGCCCACCCTCTTTCAGGACCTGTTTTCCCTCCAAGGGCCAGCCCCTCTGGCACTTTCCCCCCCCCAGGTAGCATGTATTCAGGATACGGCATGCCTCCTCCTTTTACCCACCCTCCTTCTTACCTTACTGCTGCCCCCCCTACCCCTTATCCATATCTGCAACCTGGTGTCCCAGCTCCTCCAGCATTTGGACCTCCCACTCCCTTGCCTTTTCTAGCCCCGCAACCACACTTACTACCCCTTCCAAGGCAGGTATTTGCACAGCAAGGGGCACCTAATTTTCCTCCTTCTCAAAGAAGGAGAAGAGGAAATCAATCTTCCCCTGGTAATCTTGGACCCAATCCTTCCAGTATTGATCCTCACCATGCTAACCAGCCACAGGGTTCTCAGCCCAAACCGAACAGGCCACTTCGCACCAATAAGCCCTGTTCATGTTGCGGTGTTTATGGTCATTACACTCACAATTGTCCCTTATTACCACAAATTCAGCAGATGTGGGATTCTTAGGCCACCATACAAGGACAACACTCCTCCCCTACTGTCCCCCCCGCCCTAGTGACTTCTCAGCCTGCTGTGTTTACCGATCCTTTCCCTCAACAAGGATTCGTGGCCACTCAACCACCTCATGCTCCGGTAAACACCCAACCTTCCCCTTCTGGTTCCTCGGATTATCAAATTATTATGATGGCTTCTGACCCATCTCTCACCATCGACCTCAACCTTCAAACTCGGTCCCATCCATATTCCACACCTCTTGTTCCATCTGTCCCTGAGTCTCCATTGTCAGGTCCTATAGAGCCTCTATCAACACCCAATGGTCCCTTGCAACTCCCTCCACCCAAATCTGAGGTTCATCCCAAGAATCCTAAGGGACCATTATGCTAAAATGCTGCCTCTAGTCGGGCTACCCATTCATACAACATAGTAGATGATATGGCCCAATCTCCCGCTGCCATTTCAACACTGGAACTTCTCCAGTCATGTCCTTCTCAAAAGAGGGCTCTCCTATCTTTCGTGGGTGCTGTAGATCCTGCCGATGACCAATTGATTATTTTCAACGCCCATCAGTCAGACCATCCCCCTCTCCCTCCTTCAGTTGCTTTCCAAATCCCAGTCAAAATCCGAAACGCCAATGTTTCTCGGTGTATTATTGATGAGGGGGCATCTACCTGCGTCATGTCCGCTTCGGTTTGGAAACAACTCAGATCCTCTAAACTGGCCCCTTCCACCATCACCCTTCGTGCATGGGATGGCCATGCCTCCCAGCCCATTGGCCTCTTCCGTAACTATCCTATCACCCTTTCCGGCAAGACTGTACATGTCGACGTTGAAGTTATCGATGCCCCTCTTGACTACAACATCCTTTTGGGGCATAGTTACACCTATGCCATGTTTGCCGTCCCATCCGCAGTCCACCGCAAGATCTTCTTCCCTCATAATGGCAAGATTGTCACCATTGACTAGTTGACTTACCATGAATCACAATCTCAGACCTCCCCTGAGTCCACCATCTCTACTGTCACCAAAAAGCAAACTGTTGATTCTTTGACCAGTGTTTCCCCTGGCGTCTACAAAGACTCCTCCTTGCTTGGCACCTTTTTCGACTCCCCTCCCGTCTCTGATCCTAACTTGGAGAACGTTTTCATGATGCAATCATCTTGGGCTAACCTTACAGAGCCCACTTTGGCTAGTCAGCAACATCAACCTCAACTAGCTCCTAGCCTTTCGCCCCTGTTAGCCACCCTTCTTCCTTCTGAATCTTCTTCTACTGCCACTCCTCATGGGTCGATTTCACCTGAAATCAACCCCCTTGGCACCATTCCTCCTAGCCATTTCCATGTTGTTCAGATCCCTTTCCTTGCTCCCCCTCCCGGAGCTTATTCGGTCCCTACCTTGGCCACCCTATCCCTCCCCATGTTGACCTTGGGTATACCCATCTGGTATCTTGACCCTCCAGCCACCACTCTGCCAGGTCAACCTAAACCATATATTACCTTGACCCTGGTTCAACCAATCCCAATAACTTCTCTTGCTACATCGGTACCTCAGTCACGCCAACAAGCACCACCTCCTATTGCAACCACTCCGAGTAAAAATGGCAAAGCTCGCAGGCGGCATCAAAGGACAAACCTACCCTGCCCAACCCTGCCCCTCCTCGGCCTCCCAAGCATCCCATCCAGTGTGTTCTGTGTGATTTTATTGGTCACGCCACTCATACATGTCCTGAATTACCACCTCTCAAGACCATGCTTAATGAAAAATTTCCATAATCCGACATCCCAGAAGTCCATGTCACCATACCGGATTCTATCCCAAAACTTAAGAACTTGCGCACCAATCACCCTTGTTCTTTGTGAAATTTCCATGGCCACTATACCCACCTTTGCCCCTACCTTGACGAGTATTGTGCTTCTTTAGCCACATACCGTCAATTCAAAACCGCCCTCGCCCGTAATCCTTCTTCCCTCACTCTGGACCCCCTATCTACCACGATTACCATTTCTCCTCCTGATACTGAAATGACCGACACTTCAGCTACCATTTCCTACCTTTATTCATCACCGCAATTCTCGGATACCAACCCCTTAGTACCTTTCCCCGACGCTTCGCCTCATCATTCAACTGCTCACTCTGTCACCTTACATGACATCGTACCTGTGAGCCCTTCCCATCACAATCAAGAGTCTCATCCCTCTACCTCCTCAGGTCAACCTCTTCCATCCGCTCTTCCCATCTTCCAGTCCGATGAAGACATCATGGAAGCCATGAAAACCCCTGATTTTCCATGGGACGATATGCACCATCGTGCATATTTCCTCCCACATCAATCCCATGACCAATATTCCCTCGAGTCCAAAGACTTCATTCCTGATAAATTTGATTGGTTCAAAAACCCCATCCCTACACCTGACGCTTTCGAAGAAGGAAATATGGCTAATGTCTCTCCCACCATCAAAATCGACATTTCTGTCAAGCCAGGTATTGAAGAACATATCACCATGGGTGCCCAATGCACTCCAGAAGAAATTGAAGCCCACACAAAACTCTTTAAATAATTCCGTGATGTTTTCGCCTGGTCATACTCAAAAATTCCCGGACTTGATCCTGCCATTGTCGAACATCACATCGACACACGGCCTGATGCCATTCTAGTTCGTCAAAAGTTGAGACCCATCCATCCTTCTAGATGTGAAGCCATCAAAGCTGAAATCGACAAGCTCCGGCAGGCTAGTTTAATTTACCCCATTGAATATACCACTTGGGTGTCTAACCTAGTTCCCGTCCTCAAAAAACAAGGAACCATTCGTGTTTGCACCGACTTTCGCGATCTGAACAAAGGTTTTCCAAAAGACAACTTCCCCACACCATTTATTGACCAAATCATCGATGAGTGTGCGGGGCACGAGATTCTCTCCTTTATGGATGGCTTCTCCGGATACAATCAAATTGTTATCCCTCGTGCTGATCAACTTAAAAAGGTGTTCATTAGTCTGTGGGGCACTTTCGCATACCGAGTCATGCCATTTGGCCTTAAAAACGTCGGCGCCACCTTTCAACGACCCATGTCATATTACTTCCATGACTTAGCCCATATTATTCTTTCCTATTTAGACAACCTTAATGCACGTTCTAAACATCGAGCCAAACACCTTCATGACCTGTGTATGATTTTTCTCCGATGCCGCAAGTATAACATTCGCCTTAATCCTTTGAAATGTGTCTTCTGTATTCCCACCGGTCGTCTCCTCGGCTTCATCATGTCTAAAGATGGGATAAATCTTGACCCTTTGAATGTTCAAGCCATTCTTGAACTTCCTCTGCCCCGTACCTTACGCCAGCTACAAAGTCTCCAAGGCAAAGCTAATTTTCTTCGTCGATTCGTTCCTAACTATGCCACTACCGCACACAGCTTCCTTAGACTTCTTCAATCTCACACCCCTTTTGTCTGGGATACCTATGCTCAAGAGTCTTTTGATGCCCTCAAGCATGCTCTCACATCCTCCCCCTTGATCCGCCCCCCTAACTTTGACCGAGATTTCATTCTATACATCTCCGCTTCCACCTATTCGGTTGCTGGTGTCCTTATCCAGGAGGATGATAACAATATCAAACACGTGATCTATTATGTCAGTAAGAACCTTTCCAGTCCACCTGTATCCTACTCGCATGAAGAAAAATTAGCGCTAGCTGTCGTGTTCTCAGTCCAAAAATTACATCATTATATCCTCATGCGTTCCACCAAGGTTGTGACTGATTCCAACCCCATGGCTTTCCTATTGAGTTGCTACATCCTCAATGGGAAGTACGCCCGTTGGGTCGTTATTCTCCAAGAATTCAACCTTGAATTTGTCTCCCCAAAAAGTAAGAAAGGTTTAGTCCTAGCTGAACTCATTTCTGATTTGCCTACCCGAACGCAAGATACTCCAATTAATGACGCTCTTCCTGATGAACATTTGTTTTCCATCGCCACCGACGATCCTTGGTATGGTGATATTCTTACTTACTTGTGAACCCAAAAGTTCGCCCTTCACCTTGATCGTGATGCTTGACGACGTATCCGACACCAAGCCTCTCGCTACCTTTTAATCGGCGATGACCTTTATCATTGCGGCGTAGATATTGTCCTTCATCATTGCCTCACCCATGCTGAAGCCGAGCAAGTCCTAAATGCCTGTCATAGTGGCGCTTGTGGCGACCACCTCTCCGGCCTCGCCACCGCCCAAAAAATCATGTGTGTTGGGTATTTTTGGCCTTCTCTCTTTAGTGATTGCATTGAAGCAGTCAAACATTGTTCCAATTGCCAACATTTCACCCCCAAGGCGCGAGCTCCTCCCACTCCTCTCCATCCTGTCGTCATAGCTGGTCATTTTTGCAAATGGGCCATCGACTTTATGGAATGTCGACCTCCATCTGCTGGTAACCAAAAATATATCATTGTGGTGATTGAATATTTCACTAAATGGGCCAAAGCTATGCCTACGTTCAACAATATGGTAGCCACTGCAGCCCTCTTTTTCTTTAACCATGTCATTGCTCACTTCGGCGTTCCAAAACAGTTAGTCTCAGAACATGGCCGACATTTCGAAGATCAGATTTGGCATGAGCTCTCCTCCTTATTGGGTTTCAAACACCAATATTCATCTTCCTATTACCCCCAAGGTAATGGTCAAGTTGAGGCGGTTAACAAAATTCTTAAGACCATGATTCAATGCACGGTGAATAAGCACAAAACCAACTGGCATCTCATGCTCTTCCCTGCTTTGTGGGCCTGTCGTACTTCTGTTAAAACTGCCACCGGTTTCACTCCTTTCCACCTTGTCTTTGGCGAGGAGGCCGTCTTACCAATCGAGTGTGAAATCCCTTCCCTTCACTTGGCCGTCGAACTTCTCATTGATACCCAACCTCTAGAAAAAAGACTTATCATGCTTGAGCATGCCTCTGAAGACCGTCGTATTGCACTGCAAACTCTCGAAGCAGCCAAAAAGCGCACCAAGGCTCAGTATGACCGAAAAGTACAGCCTTGCACCTTTCATGAAGGTGACCTTGTTCTAGTATGCGACTAGGCCCACGATACCCTTGGTCATGGGAAATTCAACTCATTATGGCTAGGTCCTTACATCATCAATAAAGATCTTGGGAAGGGAGCATATATTTTAGAGGACTTTGAAGGCCACCCCCTTCCTAATCCTCACAATGCACTCTATCTTAAGAGATATTACCCTTAGCATTTCCCACTCGAAACACATGTTTTATCTCCTTGTAGATAGCTAGCATAGGTTTTTTTTTCTCATTCACTACTTCACCAGGACACATGTTGCCCATGAAGTCTTTCTTTCCCTCTTCTCCAAATCATATTTCCTCACTTACAACACTTTTCTTTGGGGCACCGCTTGGTCTCCATATTTATTCTTTTTTGTGTTGATTTCCATCATGAGATACCATTTTGTACTCAAGTTTTTCAGGTCCCCCTTCTACCTTTCATCATTTCTTCATCATCATTAGTGTCTATTTGTTCGTTGCTCTACTATTTTCGCTCGTGCCTTAGTCGGGGTTCCCTTATTGCCTCACCTATGGCAGACCTAATTCTGTCGACATCAACTCATTTACTCCAGAAGTCAGGTCTAGGGGCAATGTACCTTGGTTCGAGCTCTTCCTAGCATCATCGTGATATATACACTTGATGGTAAAGTGACGCAACAACAGCTATTGGTGATTCTCGGGCATGTGCGAGATGTCTCAACCCTCGTGAGAGGGTGGCCCTGCAGGTAGCCTCCCACATGCCCGGCTGACTTAATTTCCACCCTTGATGCAGCTCCTCCCATTTGATGATATCAGCCTCAACCGCTTGTGGCGCCTCTTCGATTTGCACGTATCAGTCAGATTTTGCGAGCCCTTCCCCGCGTGTAGGGGGCATTTGGGTGTATTTGTATCTCATGTACTACCATATTATTGTATAAGTCCTGACGATTATTCCAGGCATCACATGTATGTGGGATTCATCATGTTATTTATCTGGCTCATGTTTAGGCCAGCACATGCTTCATTATTGCATTCCGTGGTTTTCTGGGCACCTTATTTTTTGTACTTTGTCTTGGCGGGCATAGGTATGCCTCCCCCGCCGCCTTTAGCATAGGTACCACTTCACACACTAGAGACTTGTTGCACATATAAGTCTCATCTCCTTAGGGTCTAGTCCTTTAGCACATCAGAAAAAATTACACTTCTCTCTCTCACTTCCCTTTTGATATCTAGTGATTGAGTTCTTAAAACGTACTTTGGTCATACAATTTTCTCCTAACACTCGTACGTTAGGGGGAAATCTGTTACACCATTTTTTTTGTCAACTAACCTATTATTATTAGATGAACCCAAGTACACCATGTAAGACCAATTTTACCCTAAGTAAAATTTCTTTCACCATATAAAATAACTTATTTGGTCATATTTAACCCAAAAAATGGAAATTAATTAAATAAATCCTTATTTATTTACTTATTTCCTAAGAACAAGTTATTTAAATCATTATTTAAATAATATTCTTAGTTAAATTTGACTAAATCATCCACAAATAATTAAATAAACCATTATTTATTTAATTATATTCCCATCATTCCCCTAAAATGATAAATAAATCATTTATTTATTTATTATTTATAAATAAAGGAATTGACCAAAGTCAAGAATCCTTTTCCCTCCAACAAATATAATAAAATATTCCTAAAAGGTCCTTCTAGAATTTGATTAATAATATTTTATTCATGCACCGAGTCCTAGACCGCCCCAATATTTTGTTATAAATAGGGGGGTTTTCCCCATTCATTAGACACCTTCATTGCATTAGATCACTCTGGATCTACTCTTGGTCACCATTTTCCATTTTTGTTTTATGAACTCCCATTGAGTTCCATGTTTTTTTTTCTACACCAATAAGAGAGAGGAATTTTAGATCTAAAACACTGAGCACTTCCAAGAACCCATCCCACTGAGGAGAATCGGAAAACACCTTTCTTGTTTTCCTCTCAGATCTAAATTTGTGTAGGAGACTTAAAGATATTTTACAGCCATAATCGATGTTAGGGATATTTTTTATGCGTAGCTAAAGTGATATTTTACGACGAAATATTCATACTAACAAAATAAACAGCTAATTATGCATTAATCTAAACCGAAATAGGCGGGCCTCTCAACAACTATTCTATGGGTGGGAAAAAATCTAGTCAAAACACACCAAAATAGCCAATGGATATAAAGTGAGGAGGAAAAATGATCTTAAGGTTATATCTACTAGAAATATGCAGATAACAGCAAAAAACCAGAGAGAAAAATGTTGCAAATGAGGTGGCGAAAGGCTACAACCTGGAGGGAAACAGAGGGGACCTTAGAGGAAGACCCGAACAAAACTGAAAATAGGTGTTTTGGATGGATGAATAACCAATCTGAAATGGATCTGAAGGTAAGGGATCAGATCTGAAAAATGGCTAAACACACGGAAATTTTAGACGACCTGCTACAACTAAAACTCCTCCTAGAAAGGTGGAGGGTACTGAAGCCCTAGGGTGCTAGGTTCCCACTTTGATGAGTAAAAAAGAGCAAGTACAGGCCCAAAACAGACCGAGACCTAGGTCAAACAACCCTGAACAGAGCCTCAGACAAACCCAGAAAAATCTCAGAAATATTCCCACAAAAAGTTCAGGTCGCAGTTTCTAACCTAGTTTCTGTAGAGGTCGCAGGTTTGGGGCATTTTTCTATGCCCTAAAGGTCCAGGTCACAGGTTTTGGCCCAAAAAGTGTGACCTGCACTTCCATCACTCTCTGGGGAAAGTTTCAGAAAAATTTGTTGTCTCAGCTGCGGCTGATGCCTGTCACCTACGCAATAGGTCCGAAAACACATAGAAGTTAGAATTTTTAATGTTTTAGTGTTTTATAGGTTAAAAACAACATCAAGAAAATAAAAACAAGAATATGAAGACAAATTCTAGGGTTTGAAGGAGCTGGTCATGTAGGGATCTCAATAACGATAGAATTCGTAATCGTAAACCCTTGTGGAGTCACCAATTGTTAGGATGAATTCTAATCAAAAGTGTATGAAAAAATCTCACTTTAGCTGTGCATAACAAATATCCCTAACATCAAAGACAGCTTCCAATTTCTTTAGATATTTAGTTAGTTGACCAAGGTAAATGCTACAAAATATAGATATATGTAGTAAAAGACATTAATAAGTAAATAAGAGCAAGAGTTTCTCCATGCATCCAATAGACAAGACAAGAATATTTTTAAAGAATTTTTGTATTTTTGACACCTGGGAAGGGAACATAGAAAGATGTTACCAGTCCCTCTCAATGGGATGGGTTCTTGTAAGCCCTCAGCACTTCAGATCTAAGATCTCTCTCTCCTGATGGTGTAGAAAACCCAGACAAAAAATGGAACTCAAAGGGAGCTCACAAGAAAAATGGTAGCAAAATATGACAATGATGGATGATCAAAGTGAGAACACAAGTATAGATCTAGAGTGATCTTTAGGCAAAAAAAGGTAGTGAGTGAATGGAAAAAACCTTCTATTTATAACAAAGTATTGAGTTAGTCTAGATATTGGTGCATAATTAAAATATTATTAACCAAATCTAGATCCAACTTTTATGGAATATTTTATTATTTTTTTTTGAGGGAAAAGGAATTTGAATTTGTCAAATCCCTTTATTTGTAAATAATAAATAAATGATTTATTTATTATTTTAAGGATGCAGTTGAGTAATAATTAAATAAATAATGATTTAGTCAAATTTAACAAGGAATACTATTTAAATAAGGTTTAAATAATTATTCCTAGAAAATAATAAGATAAATAATTATTTATCTAATTAATTTTCCTGTTTTGGGTTAAATATGACCAGGAATATTAATTAAACTGTTGTTTAACTAATTATTCCTCGAGGAAAATAAAAAAAATATGGATTTATTCAATATTTCCTCATGGGGTTTCCTATTTAGACCATAAAAAAACTTAATAAATATGGATTACTAAGTTATTTTTCATAGTGAAAGCAATTTTACTTAGGGTAAAATTGGTCTTACATGGTGTACTTTGGTCCATCTGATAGTAATAGGTTATTTGACCAAAAAAATGGTGTAACACCTACGAGGTTGCTTACAATAATATTTTATAGATTCTTCTTATTACTCATTATTTTGCAAGGGCTCTTGGATTACTCCTTGTTACATCCATTCTTCCTAACAAGTAATCAAAGAAAGAGAAAACCCATTATGGTGTTATAGTTTCTTCAGTCCAAGAATTAGTTATTGTTACCCTTCAAAATTTGGATGATTCACTTGAAGAATATATACATCAAGGGAACGTTACACCACCTAACAGAGAAAATATGGAGGCACATGGGGTGAAATTTCATTTTTCGAACAATGAGCAACTGAGTGATAATAAAAATTTCAATTATAACAAAAATATAAAGAGTGAAGAGGAAGACTCTTCAGAATAAGATAGTGAAGAGGTGGAGTATAATGAATAAATGAATAATTAAAAACTATATTTGATGGCTTAAGTGCCTCTTACTCTTTCGGGCCAACTTCATCGGTTACCTAAGCACCTAGATAAGTTCCTTTCAAAGCATGATCCTGACAAGAAAATGAAGGTTGAAGACCATATCGATGATTTCTACTTATGTATAAGAAGGTTGGAGGTATTATATGATGGTGTTTCCTGTATGATATTTCCTTATACTCTTGAGGGTAGAGCATCCGTGTGGCACCAAAACCTCCCTGCAAATTCAATCAAAGGGACTTTAAGTAGCTATTCTTAGAGAAATTTTCTGATGATAAAATTTGCACCATGTTACTTAAGGAATTAGACAATATCAAGATGCAAGATCAAAAAAAGTTAAAATATTTCAATTAGAGGTTTACCGTATTCTAAAAAATTTACCTATACTCATGAAACCTCAAGATTATATCACTAAATATTATTAAACTACGTCCTTAACCACAAATATTTTTGTCTTTGTCAAAATTGTTGCGAAGGAAACATTGAATCTAAACTTTGTGGAATAAATTGCTATATAAAATGATTTAATATCTATCAGATTCATTACTGAAAATGAATATTCAAAAGACTCTAAGGATACTAGAAGGATGTTTGAAGCCTCCTCTACTAAAACTAAAGAAAATGGTTCTTTTGATATGGAGAGCGTGTCCATGTCCTTAAAATTTTTGACCAAGAAAGTATTCAAGCACAAAAGGAAGTCAAGTGAGGCATCCATGACAAGAAAGACCTTCAATCCATTCTTCTAAAGGAATACAAATCAAAAAATCAAGTTTGCTAAAAATTAGAACATAGTATTGAGTGTTTTTTTTTTTGTAAGTTAGGCTAAGCTATATTGAAATCATAAAATAAACTTTACACAAGATATGGGCAGGGATGACAAGCAATGATTAGCCAATACCTACCTTAGAAGTTTTCAAAATAAACCATATTTGCGATTTCCTCATGGCCCGAAAACTAGCCCCTTAAGAGAGTCAAACAGTCTCGATATACAAAATATTCAGTGACACATAAGAAAAAAAAAATAGTTGAAGTATGTCCTGAGATGACAAAAAACAGAGATGAACCTTGCTACTAAGCAGTCATGGAGTTCCTTCATCTTCCTCTTTTGCGTAGTCCTCCTCCCTAGTTAGGGATCCATATTCTCTTGCTATCACTTCCTCTTCATTTGTGGGCGCACGACGAGGCTTTAGAGGGGTTACGTAGATGATGGGAGCAACAAGATACTCAATGTCGGGAACTCTGGTCCAGACTCCATCCGAGTCCATTATCCAAATATTTGTCTCCTCCTCCGCAGGCTCTTGGATTGGAAGCAGATAGATTTTCCAAGGTGTGGGAAACACATATTGCGCAATGGTGGATTTTCTACGACCCCTTCTACCCTTCGGCTTCTCTGATGGCTGAAAAATATCCTTCTGAGTGTTGTTAGGCATTTCAGTAGTCGACATATCTTGGCATCCTGATGAGGATCCTTCGATGGATTCTAGATGCTAGTCTTGACCACAGTGAGAGTGGCCATAGAGTGCCCCTATGTAGTTGCCCCTGATGGGCTTTTTACATTGGTGTGTTGCCATGAGGAGGTTATCGAATAGAGGATGGGGAATTGGCTATGATACAAGGAAGAGAGTAGGGGGGCACACAACAAGGGGGTGTGTAGCAGGGGAACGTGCAGCAGGGAGTTCCGTAGCAGGTGATCGTGCAAAAAAGAGGTGCACAGCAAGGGGGCACGTAGCTAGGGGGCTTGTGACACGGGACATGTAGAACAAAGGCACATGGGGGGAGGGGCGAGTAGCAAAGTGGAACTCAGAAGGGGGCGCGCAACAGGGGGCTCGCAATAGGGGGGCGCATAGCAGGTGGAGCAATGGAAAAGGTAGCGCGTGAGGCAAACTGGAGTAGTAGTGACTTGACGGAAAGAGGATCAACGAGTGTAGAGAGAGATCGTAGGACCGGTTGGAACATCAATGAAATGGATGATTGAGGATCCTCTGTGCCTTTTAAAGGCATAAGGCGTAGAATTCCTGTGAAGAGGTAATCAATCCAAGTGTGCCTACACGTGATGCATGGTTTGTCCAAAGGCCAAGTGTGGCAGAGAACCGATATAATTTAGCAGTGATTGGAGTTTCCACATCATGTAGTAGCCAACAATGCATTGCGACATCAGACTAATCATGGGAGGAGTTTTCCTCTCTCGTTTTGGATATTTCACCCCCATCTGGGGAGCATAACGTTGAATGTTGAGGATGTGGGTATGGAAAATTATTGTACATTTCATCGAGAAGAACACTTTAAAAAGACGTGCCCACAATGGAAACATGATATGAATGCTATTATTTCAAATTTATTGCAAGGTTTTACTATAGAGCAGAAATCTGAGTAGATTAAATAGGATAATGAACTAGCCCCATTGAAGGATAATACAAGTGTTGGTGATTCATTTTTTGCTTTGATCTAATTACAAATAATGATAAAAAAGGTGGTAGTGATCCCCGAGTGGGTTAAGCTCATCTGAGATAGTAGCCCAAGGCATACAATATGAGGAGAAAATTACCTATTTCTAAGAAGGATGTGGATACGGAAAGGAAGCATTTCGTAAGGAAAATTATACCTCCTAGTAATCCAACTCAGAGCTTGCAGAAAAAATACGAAAGTGCTTAACCCCTTGAAAACACTTTCGATAACATTAAGAACAAGTCCATCACCCCTGAGGAATCGTATAAATTTTCACCACCCACCACTTCAATGCAACCTACCAAGGACAAATATATAGTGTGTGATATCAATTATAACATTCTCAAATACATGAATAAGATTCATGCTAATATTTCCCATTTATGAGCTAACGAAAATGGAAGCTCAACAAGATTTAATCATCCAAGCTTTTCCATCCAAGCATCCATCAAGTGAGATAGCTACTAATTCCAAAGTTTCATTAGATAAGTCTATACTATACTCGAATATGTTTTTAATGAAACTAATTTAAATTCAAGATATTCTTTCCCCCATTTTTTCTTAGCATTTCAAATTTTCAACTATAATATCCATAACTCCCTTGTTCATTCTGGTGTGTCCAAAAACATTATCCATATATTCGTTGCTGCTAAAATTAACACAAAATGGTAAAATAATAAATCCATAATCATACAATTATGTAGATCACAAGTGCAGGAAATTGGTGAATTAAATAACGTTATTATTTTTTGTCCTATGATCATAGAGGTCACCAATGAATTGACATAGTTATTGTGGAAATTCTGGAGGCCTATGTGTTACTTCTAAGTAGATATTGGTCCAGGATATTTCAAGGTTATTTTTTATAGACTGGTCCTATTTATGGCTTCCTTACAAGGGAAAGAAAAATTAGATTAGAGTTTAAAATGAGTCTCTTATGAATTATATTCTCACAACACTTGAAGCGCACAATGAGGCAATCAAATTTGCACAAGAGATATTGATAAATTGATTTTTAGAAATTGATCTTGGATGTTATCTTGCACAATAATCTTTTGTGCAACCAAACTCCTAGTTGGAACTCCTTCCTTGCACTACAATTGGTGATAATTACCCTTGTATTATAGATGTCAATATTACTAGTGTAGAAACTAACATAGTTTCTAATGACACTGGGACTTTGTATTTTGATAGTTCCAAGACATGGAAGGGTGTTGGAGGTCGTTGCATCCTATTTGACCCTTGAAATAACAAATATCTAATTTTATGTCGAGTCGAAATTGAGTGCACAAATAAAATTGCAAAATATGAGGCACTCATACTTTAATTGAAGAAAACCATCGACCTCAAGGTAGAGCCTTTTAAGGTAATAGGTGATTTGAATATCATCACATGTTAGGTACAAAATACAATTCACTACATTTCACATAATATTAAAAACTATCAACAATAGGTATGGCGACTTATATCTTCATTTAAATAATTTAATATTAAGTTTGTTCCCATGATTAACATTGTAGATGCAAACACATTAGATAATGCAGTTGCTAGGTTATCACCACTTAGAGATGATTTTTCTATAGAAATTATTTATAAGCCATATATTCTTGACAGCCTAAATAATTTAAGTGTGTTCAACAGTGACCAACAAATACTGCATTTTATGGAAAATGGCAATGCATTTAAAGATATGGCAATAAATGAGGATAAGCATGAGAAGATATTATAAGATATATATGAAGCGTAGAGTGGAAATCCCATGCCTAGGGGTGTGTTGTCATTGGAAAATCTCTATGAATTACAAAACTGTTTCATGGGACTAATGAACACAAAGACCCAAAGTTCCACATTATTGCATGAACATGTTAAATTAGGGATCAAAGAATATCTAAAGTATATGAACCTCGATAAATCTTTTTCTCCTTAAGAACAAAAAGGTTTATGTATTCCTATGGACTTATTATGATTTATAAACTTATGATACACAATTCATCTAGCATGTGATACTAATATAGGTTAAGCCACTTTAGCAAAAGTAGAGGAAAGTTCATCCCACACTTAAATCCCTAATACAAAATCAACTAAAGAATTTTTTGGATGCTCAGATAATATTTAAATTTCATCACTTTACTTGGGTGTCAAATTCAGTTCTAGTTAGAAATAATTCTGATGAAATATGCTTATGTGTAGATTTAGGAAATCTAAATCGAGCTTTTGAAAGAGACAATTACCATGTTCCATTCATGGAGTAGATTTTCTGAATGGTTTATGCATCTAAAATGTTCTCATTTCTTGATGAATTTTCAAGATACAAACAAGTTCTTCAAGAAAAACCTGATGGAATAAAGACACCATTTAGAACAAAATGAGGTACATTCACAAATTTTAGGCAAATTTCGTTTTCCCTAATCAATTATTCTATGGAATTTAAATGGGCTATGTAAATCACGTTTTGAGGATTAATGGGCCAAAGTGGAGTCATATATTTGGATGATATCAAAATTTTTTCCAAGAAGAGATTTGATCATCTTTTTCATCCAAAGAAAATCTTCTAGTGGTGTCTAAAATATGGCATATCATTTAATCCTATGAAAATAATCTTTGGAGAGTCTGAAGGAAACATTTGGGACACATCATAGAAAACAGTGTAATCAAAGTATACACAGAGTAGGTCAAAATTATTTCTCAGATTCGTTATCCTATGAATAAGAAAGATATGCAGTCCTTCTTGGGAAAGATGTATTTTCTTCAAATTTTTATCTCTGATTATGCACAAATTCTTAAACCTTTCCAAGATATGATTAAGATGGATGTGGTATATAAATAGGATCAGAGGGAAAAGGATGATTTTTCCCATATTAACCAAGTGATTCTCAAAGCCCCATTATTGTATAGTCTAGAATTCAATATAAATATCTTTTTATATACTTTTTCCTCAGATACATCAATTATAGTTGTTATGTTCTAGAAAGACAATAAAAACAATAAGAGGTCAATATTGTTTATGAGCACTGGACTATAGGGATCAGAATTAAACTATCCTGCAATATATAAGAAGGAATATGAATTCTATAAGGCGGTGAATCATTTTGTGCCTTACCTTCTCAAAATTCATGTTATTATCTTATTCATCTCCCAATGGTTATATCATTGCTTGTACAAAAATAATTGGAAGAATGGAGATCGAGATGGATGATGATTTTATAGGAATATGATTTGGAATTCAAGCTAGTTCAGACAATCAAATGTCGTGGTATCTACCATATTTTTGTAGAAGTAGTTAATTCACCAGAAGAGGATTCATCTATCTAGGAAAAATAAATATATATGTATAATTTTGATTGATGACTGCAACAAATACAACCTTATCTAGATACACTAATTTCAAAAATGATCTAGAACATGGCACCCTATCCTCACACCTATTAAAATATTGGAAAAGGAAGATTCATATTAAAGAATTATATTATCAACTTTTTCATGGGGTTCTCTTCCGAAAGCACCAAAATTGTGTCTTGCTCAGGTGCATGGAATCTCTAGATTCAGACAAAGTTTTAAAAGATCTTCATGATAGACTAGTTAGTGAGAATTACATGGGTGATGCTACAACTCATAAAGTGACGTGGATAAGGTATTAATGGCCAGAACTTTTCAAATATTCTTATGCCTATGATCTAAAATGTCTTTTTTGTCAAAGATGTGTTAGTCATGAAAAGAGGTTAGCAACCCCATTACAACTGATTGTCATTGAAGAACCATTTTAACAATGGAGATTAGATGTCACCAGAGAGATTTTTACACATTCATCAAAGAAACATCAATATATATTAACTCCTATATACTATTTTACCCAATGGGTTTAGGTCATTCCACTAACACATGTGAATAAATAGGAGGTCATCCACTTCATCAAACATAACATCATTACCAAGTTTGGTGTTCCCATGTCACTTGTATTTAACAATCCAACTTACTTTTGGTCATTGAACATTTATGATTTTGCATTAGAAAATAGTATTGTGTTAAAGAATTCATCTAAATATTTTCCTCAATTAAATGTTTTGGTTGAATCGACTAATAATAGCCTAATCTAAATGGTGAAGAAAACCATTTTCATTGAGAAACAAAACCGGAATAATGATTTGGTGAATGCCTTATGGGAAGACCAAGTAACACCCAAACCCTCTCTTAGAAGATTGAATTATCATCTTGTATATGGAAAAGAAGTTTTTCTTCCTCAAAAGTTGTACATCCCAGCATTATGATCTATCTCAGTGGTCTCGAGGTAAACCATGTTCGATTGTTGAAAGAAGTATAGAAATATCCTAACATTAGAGGAAGAAAGGCATAAAACTAAGGAGAAAATTTCCATGCACTAAAAACATATCAAATGATGGTTTGATAAGAAATATTTAAGTAATAAAGAATTTGGTGTGAGAGACTTAGTATTTAAATGGGACAAATCCCATGAATAAATAAGTAAACATACCAACTTTCAATCCTTCTAGATCAAACCCTTCACTATTCATGCAAAAATTGGCACCCATACGTATCCCCTTTAACCTGTAGATGGGAGGATTAACTATCTTCCTGTTAATGGAAAATCCTTAAAGAATTACTTACATTAACAACTATGGGCTACATTTCATTCCTATACATATTACTTTCCTTTGTTGTCTTTTCTTATTATCTTTGTCAATAGTTTATGTCTTCGTCGTGTCATTTATTTTGGATATTTTCATTGTCTTCATGATCACTATACATAAATAAGATCATGTGCAAGTGTTTTGTTTTCATATGAGGAAATGTCATGAAATTTTAGAAGGGAATTATGGCGACTAATAATACTTGGTTACCTTTTGGTCCACATATTTTCTTAGGTATAAAAATATTTACGGTGAGTGGTGTTTAAATGGAAAATAAGATTCATTTCGAACATAAATATTTAGCAGAGCAAAAAGTTCAAAAGAAAAAGGGTAAAAAAGACAAGTCCAATGTTTCTGGCATTGTGTAACTGTGGCCACTCCTTCATGCGCAAGCCCTATTTTTTTAGGGCGATTCTCTCATATGGAATTATACGACATCTGCAATGTAAATTTTTGTAATATTTTATAAAAAGTTTGATTTTTTCTCAGGAAAAAAAAATAATCATAAACCCGAGGAAATAATATTAAAACAAAGGGATTATTACTACAAACCTAGTAGTTGAAAATGGTTGATCATGGTCAATTTTCATTTTGAGACAATATTTTTCACATTGCGACGTTGGAACATGGTTGACCATGATTGGTTTTCATATCGAGACAATATTTGTTACAATGAAATCAATAAACCCAAGTAATTTATATTATAAATACAATGGATTATAAAACTAAGGGATTTATATTAAGCATTAAGACTAATATTATAAAGAGTGTCCATAATATTATACCATAGGAATATGAACCCTTAGATTAATAACCCCAAGGGATTGATATTATAAACCCATTGCACTAATAAAACCAATGGATTAATATTGTAAATCCGAGGTATAAAACCCAAAGATGAAAACTATTAACTTGAAACAAACATGGTTGACCATGATTAACCATGGTTGATTTTCATATTGAGATAATATTTGACATAATGCAATGTTAGACTATGATTGACCATGGTTAATCATGATTTATTTTCATATTCAGAGAATCTTTGTCATAATGTGACATTGGACCATGGTTAACCATGCTTGACCATGGTCAATATTGAGACAATATTTGTTGCAAAGTGGCGTTAGACCATGGTTGACCATGGTTGACCACATATGACCATGTTTATCACAATGTGACGTTCGCCCATGAGACAATATTTGTCACAATGTGACGATGGCCCATGGTTGACCATGATTGACCATGGTTGGTGATGTTTGAACATAGTTTATTTTTATATTGAGACAATATTTGTCACAATTTGACATTGGACCATGGTTGACCATGATTATAAACCCAAGAGATTTATATTAAATCATATGATTAATATTATAATCCCTATGAATAATATTATACCCTAGGAATATGAACCCTTAGATTAATAAACCTAAGGGATCGATATTGTAAACCCAAGGGAGTAACACTAAAATCCCAAGGTATTATCAACCCAAGGGAATAATATTAAACCCAAGGGATTAATTTTATAATCCCAAGGTATATAAACCCTTAGATAAATATTATAAACCCTAAAATAAACATGGTTGGCCATGGTTGAGCATTGTTGATTTTCATATTCACACATTTTTTGTCACAACTTAACGTTGGACCATGGTTGACCATGATTGATTTTCATATTCAGACAATATTTGTCACAATGCAATGTTGGACCATGGCGATGTGAAGCTAAATCCCCTCTATGGACAGAGGCAATCCCTCTAGTCCTAGGGTGGGTCTAGAAACTATAGGAACATACTAACATATACCTTCCTAGATAGTAAATGAAATTCAGAGCAAGGAAGATGACCTGCCTTGTTCTGATGCTATGTTGTTGTCTTCCGTCGAAGCTTCTTGATCTGTCACACTCCTCAAGCTTGATGCACGCTGCTACCAACATTCAATTACCTATACAAAAAGTCAAGATACCACGACAAGTATAAAATCATGACAAACATAAAACAATTACAATCTATCTAACTTATCAAGGAATTCTAGAAATCTCATTATAAATGTAAAAAAGAGTGGAAGATAAACATCAGTTTCATTTTATTATGATAAATACAAGGGGTGTTTACAACCAAGCCTTGATGTTGAGGCTTTCCTCTAGCAGGTTTGTATCCAAGCACATTTGTGACACCCTCATACACAAATGTCCAAGATCTCATTATGTTCCTAACACAAAAAAACAATCACACTCTGCTCTATTCTCCCGAAGCTATGATTGCTTCCTCTCTCTATGTTAACTCTAACTAAGGTAGCAGAAGTGAAAGAGGTCTCCTTATATAACAATGGAGGAGGAGGATATGGGCCCTCAAATTATGATAAAAGAGCTTATCCTTTGGAGTAGTTCCTATTTCTTGGGAACAAGAAGCCCAAATGGGAATTCCTCAGACCTATCCTCAAAACAAACTTCCAGATCGCTGCCTCGTGAAGCTTCTAGTCATAGAAGCTCCGTTTCTATTTAAAAAATTTTCCAAAAGAGGATCAACATGGGTCCAACATTAAGATAGAGCGTCGATCCGCACGAGTCTTAGTGAAAATATCTTCTATCGGCATGGGTCAGAAACTGAGACAAAGCGCTGACCTTGAAACCCAAGTTTTTATAGGGATTTTCTAGAACAATTGTACAGGGAGATGAATTGTTAGACAATGTGTGGTTCATAGGTATGTATTCCATGCTTGGAAAGTACACAACAGTCACTGTATGGGTCCTCCAGGATCAAGGAATGGGGGGGTACAGGGACAGTGACAAATTGTTGTGTAACAAATTCCCTTGAAAGTATGAAGTCCACACATGAGTGAGGGGTGAAATTATTTACAAGTACGTGCAAGGAACCAGAGGTTTTATTTAGGAGACCTTCAAATCAAGCATAGATACATATACATAACTAGAATCTCTGATGAAAATACATGGATCAAGGTATGGACACAACCATCCGTAAAAGATACCATGGTATGGTCGTAGCCACCCATCTAAGAAGAATCTCATATAGACTCATGTTATGGTCACAGCCATCCATCTAAAAGAAACATGTATCCAATCATGGACAAATCATATCACCTCGCAACCTGGACTCTAGAGAATAAAATCCAGGGTCTTGTGCTTTGTCAAGAATCGATCAAGTAAAATTTCAAACATGTGAATGAATAAACTGAAGTCGAACATGCAAGAAAGTCACCTAATTACCAGCCAATGATGAAAGTTGTTAACGGGCGTGAGAGAGACCACCAATACTGACAATGGTTCTCAAGGTACTACTAGTACAACCAAAAAATGTGAATAAGGAACTGAAGTCAAAATCTCGTGAAATCACCTGATCGAAGGCCAATGATGTGAACCTATCGTCGAATGTGAAGCACTTGTCATTAGGGCATGCAAACTCTAAGGTACCAGAAGGGAGTCTCTAGATCAACTTCCTGGATAATGAGCTGAAGTAATAATGAATCCCACATTATTGACATGAAATAGAGAATGTGATATGAGTGTTAATCAAGACTGAAAAATAGGATCAAGGAATGTAAAAACTACAAAAGGATTTTCTCTTGAACATATCAGCAACACAACTCTGGAATTTGGCAGCATTTGACTCAAATAGGATCAGAGGTCATGTTGCATTAGGGGAATTTTGAGGTCTAAAATAGACCTCCTAAGAAAAATGTACAATAAAAATAAAATTTATAAGAATCAATAGGATTCAAGAGGATGATGTAAACAATGGGGGATGATTTACCATTTTTTAAGTAAAAGGTTAAAAAGATTAAAAAATAATAAAATAATAAAACTACTTTTTGAACTTATCTCCCAAATTTTTTACTCAAATTTTGAGTGGGAGTACTCATTGGATGAAAATTTTAATTTCTCATCCAAGGAGTACCCTTGTTGCATAATTTTTATGGACCATGCTACACAAAAAATGAGAAATACATGAAAAACATGATTGTAATAAAAAAGGAGGCCTATCTTGAACGAGTTGAAAAAGTAGTTTTTTCTTTTTTCCCTTTAAAATTTGATGATGTAATCAAATATTATTTTATTATTTCCACTATAATTTTATAATTTCCTTAAGAGGCCCATTTTACACCTCAAAATTCCTCTAATGACAATATTGGTAATCGAATGAGAGGCAAATGGATTTCCCAAACCCATGGAGGCAAAGTGATAGAGTGAAGATATCCCAACCCGAAACGAACTATAGATAAGTGTCATGTTCAAGAATGACATACTGACGACACAAATGACGAATAAATTCCATTTTCCCCACCATTTATGGTGAGTACCTCTTTATTTTTACACAATCTTGAAGATGATAGCATATGCTTGTCATATAAGTTTGTCCTTCGGACAGATCCAACCTAGTACATTTTACGAGCCCTAGGAAGGAAGAACTCGGTAATGTCATGGTGATGATTCCCGATGTCATTAGGTTTTAACAAGACTGAAAAAGGAAGAAATCGACATATTTTCATGTTTAGAGAGTTTGAAAAGAAGTGGAAAAGAAAACTCCAGTAGGTCCCTTTTCATAGGTAGTCTCATAGATCCAAAAAGGTAGAAAAAAATATCTGGGAGAACCTCTTAGTCATGATTGTATAGGCTATTACTTTTTCATAAATAATATATCCCTGTCCGAAAAAGGGGTAAACATATATTGGGCAGATATCGTTTTGTAGCCTTTAATGAGTTCAAAATGACAAGAATCTCGGCAACCTTTTCATGTTTTGAGAGTAAGAAAAGAGCTGAAAGTTGACTCCTCCTGGAGGAATGAGTGGTATTAAGGGTAGCAAATGATTCCGGTGATGGTGGAATTTTTCAGAACAAGTAAAGGTCAAGAGGCTGGCTAAAAAGACCACTCATTGGAGTTGTTCCACTAGAATAGGTAAAACAACCAAGTGAAGGTGTATGATCAACCAAGAAAATGGAGATGATGCAATGAGAAAACTAAGGTTCATCTAGAAAAATAGGCTGATAAAATGGAAATCACAAGAGATAAAATAAGAGTGGTTTCATTTTTACATAAGCTTGAAATCGGGAAACTCTGCTCGAAGTTGGTTTCATTTTTACACAAGCTTGAAACTGACACAAACAATGCTTGAAACCGGTTTCATTTTTACACAATATTGAAACAAAAACAAAATGTGCTTGAAATAAGTTCACATGCCCCTAGCATGGTGACTCAATTTGAGGTACATGCCCCCCAAGCTTCATGACATTCATCGGAGTAAACTACTAGTTACTGACAAGTGGATGGAATGAAGGTTCAATTACGAGATAAAGTGAAAGACTTGACTAGGATTTTACGAGATCTAATCAAAATCTCAAATTGAAAATGGAACCTGTTTCATTTCTTAACGAGGTTGACACATTAAAATAACTATCCTCATGACACCTTGTTTCATTTTTTAAGGAGCTTGACATAGTAAAAGGAACTATGCTCCAAAGAGCTTGTTTCATTTTTTAAGGAGCTTCACACAAGAAAACAAACTATGATCCGAAGAGCTTGTTTCATTTTTTAAGGACCTTGACACAAGAAAACGAACTCTACTCCAATGATCTTGTTTAATTTTTTAAGGAGCTTAACACAAGAAAAAAAACTCTACTCCAATGAGCTTGTTTCATTTTTTAAGGAGCTTGACACAAGAAAATGAACTCTTCTATGAAAGAAGCTTGTTTCATTTTTTAAGGAGCTTGACACAAAAAAATGAACTATGCTCCGAAAAGCTTGTTTCATTTTTTAAAGAGATTGACACAAGAAAATGAAATCTGCTCCAAAAATATTGTTTCATTTTTTAAGGAGCTTGACACAAGAAAATGAACTATGCTCCGATAGAAGCTTATTTCATGTTTTAAGGAGCTTGACACAAGAAAATGAACTATGCTCTGAAAACTTGTTTCAATTTTTAAGGATCTTGACACAAGAAAATGAACTATGCTCCAACATAAGCTTGTTTCATTTTTTAAGGAGCTTGACATAAGAAAATGAACTCTACTCCGACGACCTGATCATGACGAATAAGAAGTCATGGCTTTCAAGAGTTCCTCATCTGATGGGAGAACAACATCTCATACATTAGGACCCAATGCCCCTAGTACATTGTGTACTACCTCACTGACAGAATCATCAGTGAATGAGGACATGGAACATGTTGCCACATAATTAACCTATGGCGGGGAATATATCACTGGTAGGTAAGGACCAGGAAGGGACATTGGTAGACCAGATGTCACATCAGGACCAAAGAATTAAAGTTGATGAATTGTCACGATCCGACCTTCATGTGGAAAACATATCACCCAAAATAGGGAAGAGACAAGCACGCCCATGGCATAAGCATAGTCGCGCCCTAGGAGTAAATTAAAATCCAAGGGGCATTGGACAACCATCACATCTATATAGATGATTTTCCCTCCCAAAGTAATAGGCAACTTCGAAAGGATCCCTAATGGTTGACTTGTTCCTCCGTTAAATGCCAACAGATTCTGAGTAACAGGCACAAGCTGTGGAGAACCCAAAGCTTTCCAGGTAGTTGAAGACAGATTACTAACCGAGGCACCTTCATCTATAATCTTTCCTAGTACAACCATATTGTAGGCCTGCATAGTAATCTCAAAGGGCACGTAAGAAGGAAGACGGTATCCCGTAAATCAACTCCAATCAAAGGAAGTGACCAAAATACATGGAGGGGGTGCCATAAGAATAGGAGGATTATCCCCTTGCGTTATGGGAGTATAAATACCATCCTTCCAAACTTTAGGAATGAGAGCAAGAGGATCCCTTTCTATAATGGTGGTGACAAGAGTCGGAGGATCACCCTCCTGGATCATGGAAAAAGGAGGATCACCTTCCGATCCCGGGGAATCAGAGGAAACAAAAAGAACCTGACTAGGATGAGACCCACTTTCAATGGAAAAGACCTGATGAACTGTAGATGGAATCAGGTCGACCTTTTTCTCAACCAATGATTGGTTGAGAATGGACTCGGGAGGCTGAATTTCAAAGAGAGTGGAATTGACCGGAGATGAATCCCGATCAACTATCGAAGGACTCGAAGAAAATTTTTGGTAACTGACGGGAAGACAGGACTCAGAAGTAGAAAGAGTATCCATTAATTTAGAAGCTTTATCCATATAAGGACAAAGGTGAATGGGATTTTTCCCTTCACAGAACCTACAGGGAAATTCGATGTTACCCTATTTCTTACGAGGCTCATTATCTTTAGCTAAAGGCTCATGATTAGCATGATGTCCAGAGGTTGATGATGAAGGACAAATTGGGCCAATGGACCACACTTGTAGCACCATGGGAACACCAGGGAAAGCACGAAGAAGGTGGTCACCCTCACAAAGCTTGCAAGGAAATTTGACTTTGCGAGATGGAGTGGGAGGTTTATCGATAGTAGCTGCATGGGTAGCAATAGTTGTTGATTTCCCCCCTAGCTTATTTTCATTCTTATTCTTCTTCTTAGCCACCTATTTACTAGAATCCAAAATTTTTTCATGCGAAGAGGAAGAACGAGGTGAAGAAACAGGCGAAGAAGGCGAGGGGTAAATCTTAAGATCAACATGGGGTTGACATGGTTCAAGCGGAGGAGAACGTGGTTGAGAAACCATTTGGACGTTCGAAACCACAAGCATTGAAAACAACCAAACCGGCATACCAATGGTTATTCCTAGGAGGGACAATGTTTCCATATAAGGGAATCCAACAATTCCAAAAGAAGGAAAAGGACCAGGACTACCATCAAAGGGGGATCCTTGATTGGTAAACCTAGGAAATGTTGCCATTGACATCACCCTAAAGAATCACTAAGGAATATAACTTTAACCAGGAATATTTCTTGGGAAGTTAATTTTAAGACATTGAAACAAAAATTTTCCTTTTCATGTTTTAAGAGTCGAGAAAAGGACAAAAGGTGACTCTAGTCGCTTTAAGTTTGAATGAGCTCGAAAGGAAAAGTGCTTGATGATATTTTAAATCTCTTAGGGAGTCACGAAAAGATAAAAATGACTACTCAGGTAATCTAAGCAATAGAGTGTACCAAGTTTCCATGAAATGCAATATACACCTTGGTGATCAAATGAAATAGAAACGACCAAGGACTTAATGTACATGTAAACAGTCTCCCCGAATGTTGTATTCAGTGTATCATGGTTACAATTTGGTAGACTCGGCTTCCTATGGATAAAGGATTGCAACCTATGAGGGTATCCCTTTATATACTCGACGGTACAAGGAGCACAAGTCTGTGCTAGCGCTGTTTAATGCCATATGGAAAATGATAGCTACTAGGTTTAACAACGTCGGAACATGTCAGTAGCCTAGACCTCTAGATATATGTGTATTAGGTTTCAATGCTTCCATAGGTTGATTGAATTCATTTTAAATTTGATCTTGAATATGTTGTGATTTTTTGTGAAGTTAAATCCCCTCTGCGGACAGAGGTGGTCCCTCTAGCCCTAGGGTGGGTCTAGAAACTTCTGAGGAACTCACAACATCTACCTTCCTAGATTGTAAATGAAATTCAGAGCAAGGAATATGACCTACCTTGTTCTAATACTATGTTTTCATCTTCTGTTGAAGCTTCTTGATCTGTCACACTCCTCAAGCTTGATGCACGCTGCTACCAATGTTCGATTACCTATACAGACAGTCAAGATACCATGATAAGCGTAAAATCATGACAAACATAAAATAATTACAACCCATCTAACTGATCAAGGAATGCTAGAAATCTCATTATAAATATAAACAATATCCGAAGATAAAAATTAGTTTCATTTATTATGATAAAGACAAGGGGATTTTACAACCAAGCCTTGATTTTTAGGCTCTCCTTCAGTAGGTCTGTATCCAAGCACGTTTGTGACACCCTCATACACAAAGGTCCAAGATCTCACTATGTTCCTAACACGAAAAAATAATCACACTCTTCTCTATTCTCGTGAAGCTATGATTTCTTATTCTCTCTATGGTAACGCTAGATAAGGTAGCAGAGGTGAAAGAGGTCTCCTTATATAACAACGAAGGAGGAGGATATGGGCCCTCAAATAATGGTAAAATAGCTTATCCTTTGGAGTAGTTCCTATTTCTTGGGAACAAGAAGCCCAAAGGGGAATTCCTCGGCCATATCCTCAAAACAAACTTCCATCTCACTGCCTTGCGAAGCTTCTAGTCACAGAAGCTTCATTTCTATTTTAAAAACTTCCAAAAAGAGGATTGGCAGAGGTCCAACATTAATACAGAGCACATATCAGCGTGGGTCTCAGTGAAAATCTCTGTTATCGGCACGGGTGAGACACTGAGACAAAGAGCCGACCTTGAAAACCTTGTTTTTATAGGTATTTTCCAGAAAAGTAGTAAAGGGAGATGAATTGGAAAACAAAGTGTGGTTTAGGGGTATGTATTCCATGCTTGGAAAGTACGCAAGCATCACTGTATGGGTCCTCCAGGATCAAGGAATGGGGAGTACAGGACAGTGAAAAATTGTTGTGTAACACATGGTTGATTTTCTTGTTTGTTGGGAAAAACACTGAGAAGGGGGCGGGGAAGGGTGAATTATTATTTACGACTCACACAAACATATATTTTATTTACTGATTTATATACGTGATTTTAATTAATCCAACTAGCATATGTACGTAGCTTTCTTTAAGGAAACTTGCGTATGCCCAGTGAACTTATAATTTAGATAAATCTTTAGTAACTTTAGTTAGACCAACACATCATTCATTCAAAAAACATTTAGTAAGCAGTAAACATGTGCAATAAGAACATAATAAATCACCACACATAAAAAACACACCTAAACACTAGGATTTAAGGTGGAAACCCAATGTGGGAGAAAACCATCGTTGTTGTCGTCTCTGTATTTAATATTTATTATATAGAAAACTTCTTACAATATTATACTGGCGCAGACTCATATCAGCACACAGGCATGCACCTGCAGAAGGCTACAAACTTCTCTCATTCTCTAGTTTCTACTGGAAGGGAGCTACAACCCCTTGATCTAATCACCAGCTCCTACTAGTAGGAAGCTTCGACTTCCTCACTGAAGGCTCGAGCCCTCAACCCTACCGTGGACCACGTTTCATAAATTTTCACACTTGATCCACCGAATTCAATTCAACACAACTTGTAGGCCTATTTTCATTAGATTTTCATATTGGAACAACTACAGTCATTCAGCCCAAAACCATACATCAAACTAAAACATATAACTGTACCAAATCATTCATTGAATCATTAATCAATCAACCAATCACTGATATTTAATGACAAACAACTAGCAACATAATCAATACTCAAACTACCTAGATCTATATGAAGACAACATTGATATACAATAGAAACACAGTAAAATTGATCAAACATTTCCTTCACCATTCTTCATCAAAACCCTGGCTTGCATACACGCCTTCCATAAAACATATCCGCGATTGTACGCGCTTCTTATGAAACCAACTTGCATATAGATCTCAATAGTTTTACAAAATATATACATGCCTCTATAGAACCGAACCCATATGTATAAGTGCCTTCCTTGTGTCAAACTCGTGTATAGATCTATAAATAATTTAGGACTGCACAACACTTCAAAACTGAAATCTTACTCAGATCATACCCTTCACTGCAAAAAAACATGCGCTAGACCATAGATCTAAGAATTGCACAAACAAATCATGCAAATACATAGTCATTTCAGGTCTAGAGATCCTGATCCATCATTGTATTCATGGGTGCATCATTGTTTCAGATCTATCAATAAACTATAGCATATTCCATGCAGATATACTTTAGATTGAAGTATTCATTCAATTCCCATTCTCATGCACACTTAGCACTATCATATTCACCTCCTTATATAGTTTCAGCCTTAGTGAATACCAGCAAACTCCTTTCTCTACATGGGGGAGAGGTAAAGCGCCAACTCTTTGCTCAACAGGTGTTCCTTTCTCATTTGTTTGTGTCTTCCATTAGCAGTGAGGTAATGTGTTAAAACCCTACTACTCACGAGGTTGATTGAAGCAACTACTAAAGTGGACAGTACTAGGGTAAAGGTTCCGGGTGCTCTCAGGGCCTAAAGTGAAAGGGTTGGTTGTTCCACTGCCGTATGGGATAAGAAAGGTTGTGCATCTGTCCTTACAACCCAGCAAGGGATAAAGAAACTAGTAGAAAGCCAAATATAATCCAGTGCTAAAGCACGCTATTCCTAGATTATCAAAATTAATTATACATGTATGTATAAGGCAATAGAACCTCCCTTTCATACAGAAAAGGTATCCCACTAAGTATATGAGCCAAAACCACACAAGTGTCAATGGTATTCTTGGATGGAATCAAATAACCATTACTGTGCTCAATATTATGGGCTAATACCATGGTAAAGACCCATGGTATTATAAAATTAGTGCGCTAGCACATAAGAAACTTTGCTTCTTCGTAGTCACATGTATATGTGACTTTGCCTTTACGAACTCACATATATTTCTTCAATTATGTTCTTTATCCATCTTATGATTTTGACTGCAAAACCTCTATCCCATCATTCTGTCATTTTGTGCCATGACTTTGTCACCTCCGAGCTTAACCATATACTTGGTCTTTTACATGTGGGTTTCCATTGAGGACAACACATGCATCATAATGCCAACACATCCTTTGTCACAGTGCGACGTTGGGCCATGGTCGACCATGCTTAACCATGGATTACCATGGTTGCCACAATGTGATGTTTGACCAAAAGATAAACTTTTTCACAATGTGACAATGGTTATTGACCACATTTGACCATGTTTGTTTTTCATATTAAGACAATCTTTGTCACAATGCAATGTTGGACCATGGTTGACCATGATAGATTTTCATATTGATACGATCTTTGTCACAATGTGAAGTTGGACCATTATTGACCACGGCTAACCATGATTGACCATAACTAACCATGGTAGACCATGTTTGACCAATGTTGAGCATGATTGACCTTGATCAACCATGGTTGACCATGGTTGAGCCAAAGGATTAATATTAAAAACCCAAGGGAATAATATTGATGGGCCTCTAAATTAGACATAGATTGAGGCCCATCTAACCTTTGTTAGGAATATAAAATATATATTTAATCTCTCCTTCTACACTAAATAATGTTTTTTAAGCTTTAATATGTTTTAGGAAGTTTTAGAGATAATTGCATATTTGTGCCTAATATTATTTATTTTTGAAGAATATTGTGAGAACATTGGGCAGATTATGAAGATTTGGAGAAGTAGATATTTTAGGGACTTCCTCCCTACTATTGGAGGATCAAGGTTGGAGAATAAATGAACAAAATATCAAATATTAAACCCAAGGGATTAATATTGTAAACTCAAGGTATATAAACTGTAAGATGAAAATTATTCACCCTAAAAAAAACATGGTTGACCATGGTTCATTTTCATATTGAGACAATCTTTGTCACAATGCAATGTTGGGCCATGGTTGACGATCGTTTATTTTCATATTGAGACGATCTTTCTCACAATGCAATTTCTTACCATGATTGACCATGGTTGATCATGGTTTTCACAATGTCGTTGATTGATAATCATTGACAATGGTTTTCCATGTTTTATCATGGTAAACAATGATTGAAAATGACTAACTATTGTTGGGCATGATAACCATGGTTTGACAATGTTGACTATGGATGAACATCGTTTGACATATTTGGTAATGGGTGACCACACTTTTCTATGATAGATTATGGTTTCTTATATTGACAATGGTGGATCAATAGAGACCTTGGTTGACCATGTTCAACCATTATAACCATGGTTGATCATGGTAGGGCATCAAGAGTGGGTAGAACATAGTTTGTTCTAGATTGACTATGGCTGACCAAAGTTGATCTTGATTGATTACGGAAATGAGTGATAGATAAAACCCTGACTCCTATTTGCAAACATAAATTAAGAATTAACAAACTATGGACTAAACATTTTTAAAATCTTCACAATAAATGCTCAAAATATATGTTAATTAATTTGGTACAACTATATGTTAAAAAATAATTTCATTAAAGGACATGTCAACTTTAAATTAAATCTAAATCTCCTGTTCTATGTTGAAAATAAGATAAAGAAATGGATTTAAAAAAAACAATGTAATAAAATGTTTAGATCGTGGAAAGTTAAAAGAAATGAATTAATAAAATATTGTAATGAAGTAATAAAATTTCTATGTTGGAAACCACCAATGATAATACCTGGGAGGGCTTAATACTTCTCAAACCAAAGACAAGTGTGCTCGATAGTGTATCGTGTTCCAGGAAAACCACGTTGCATTCATAAGAGAATGTTAAGATGAAGCAAAGAGGGGAGGGATTTGCTTAATGCTCTCCGATATTAGGACAATAGTAGTGCAAGGATATGATTATTTTTTGAATTTTTTTAAAAGTTTGGTTAAAATTTAAAAGATTTTAAATTTAAATTGGAAAGTTTTGATTTTAAATTAATTTATTTTATGTTAAAAAATTAATTGAAATAACAAAGTATTATGATTTCATTTATAATTTTGAAAACAAAATTGATACTTGATATTAAACAAAATTTAATTTTAATTTAATTGAGTTTAGTTCAATTATATATCTATATATATAAATAATATTTGTATTTTATAAATAGAAAAATTTCATACATTAATTTGATGATCCTAAAATTAAATTATTAATATTATTTTTAATACATTATTAATGTATTATACATTAATCTATTTAAATTAATATAAAAAAAAATTCAATAATTAAAAACGTCTTACTTTTATTTTACATATAAAATTTAAATATTATAATTATATATATATATATATATATATATATATATATATATATATATATATATAATTTGTTTAGACTTATAAACTACCCTATCTTAATCTTAATTCCATAAAGAGGTAATAAAACAATTCATCAAAATATGGTCCTACATAATAACTTGATCCCATAATTTAGAAACAACATTTGATAATTTAATTTTAATTATATATATATTTATTAGTTGGGTTATTTAATGATATTTTAAAAACAATTTAAGAAAAAAAAACATTTTTATATTATAAATTTATATATTTAATTTAATTTTAAATAATATTTTGAAATATGTAAATAAAATAAAATATTATTTTAAAAAAATATTATTTTATTTGTAAAAAAAATTCTTTTATTGGAAAACCAAAAATTTCATCAATGAAGATTATTTTCAATTATTTCATTGTCCATCATCATAACTCTCTGGATAGGAACATGCATCGAACATTTTTTTTAACTCATTTTTGCTAACTAACTAATCGGTTTCGAGCTTGTCAAATTTTTTTCATGTTGGTTGGAAAAGATGAAAGGGTAATAATAAATTTTGACAATTAGTAATAAATGAGGCAAGGATTAGCATTTTTTTCAATTGGAAAAGCAAACGAATAAGCTACTATGAAAGGCATAATTCCTCTCCAAGACTAGTAATATAAAAAAGACTCAAAAGAAATCCAAAAAATTAGGTCCCTCGGATATAGGGGAGAGATGTCTAATGTTGTGCGAGGGACCAATAATTGTTATAGTACAAGTTCCATCAACCCAACAAAAATAGACATATCTGCAACCAATAATTAAAAAAAAGAAATAACTTGAAGTCCAAATATATATTAAATTATGTCCAAAATTCCAAGTCATTGATTAGGGCCCACAGCTCGTCCATAAATAGTTTAATAAGTATTAAGAGTACAAATCCTATTGTCTCAACTAGAAAACTCATAAAACCATTTATCCTTCCAAAATGGTCAATTGAAGAAGTACAATAAGGCGATCACTTCATCCCCCCTGATCACCCCACGATGTTGTGTATCACTAGTAAATATCCATACACACAAATAATAAAAGGAAATGTATGTCAACCATAACTAGTCTGTGTTATTCAACATTTAAACCCATTGTGTTCGATAAATGACACCCACCCAATAACAACATTTAAACCCACTGTGTACAATAAATGGCACCTACCAAATAAATTCAATAAATGAAATTCAACCTATTCTATTTCCCATTAAAACAGATCAAATCACATGGATCAACAAAAACAAATTCTCATCCATTGGATCACATCAAATTTCAATCCTGATCACACATGCAAAATGAAGCCATTGCAATCCATATCATTGTCACCAATTAAATTCAACTGCAAAAAAACTATAAAAAGAAGTTCAACTAGTGCTTTGAGGTTACATGTTTCACATTCAAACTATTCACCAGCCACTGGAGAAAAAAACCATCACAGAACACATCACAAAACATTTCACGAGTATATTCGGGTTAGTTTTTTTAATTACAACACAATTGTCTTACAATTTTGTCTTAATTTATGAGTCTTTATTTCAATTTTCTAACACTTTTGATTTTCATTTCTAAGTCTTTATTTCAGTGTTATTATTTTCATTTCTAAGTCTTTATTTTAGTTTTAATATAGTTATCTCCTTTGATTTTAGTTCAGGAGGTGAATATTATCAATAGTTTTAGGCGATTGCACTTTAAAGCTAGGTCAAGAACAGAGCTAAGGCTACCCTCGGCAACCAAAGAACTTGCAAAATTACAGTGTATTCCCAAATATTTTTGGCAACCATCTATCATAGAGCATGTATAATTTATTTTACAATAAGTTTGTCACTTTGATGCTATTAATAAACATTAACAACTCAATCTCTTGTAAGTTTAAACATATACACCAACAAAATTAACAAATAAAATGTATAAAAAAAATTTACATATACAACAACAAAATTAACAAATATTGTAGTTGAATGCATAGATAAAGACAACAAATACCCGAAGATATCGAGAAGATATCCAGTTTATATCATAGATTATAAATTAAAGAACCATTTGTGGGTGTAATGAAAAAATAGTAGATTGACTACATGTGAAAAGGATTCAAGAGAACAATGTCATAGATTATAAATTAAAGAGGCATGCTGTGGGTGCAATGGAAAAAATAAAATATAGTATATTGAGTGCATGTGAAAAGGATTCAAGAGAACAATGGCATAGATTAGAAATTAAAGACTTAGGTTTAAAACCTACTCGAGAAAGAAACTTGGGCTTCTTGTTTCTTCACACTTACAATAATCATGTGTTTGGTTATTGCCAATAGTCAAGTATTATTTTAACTAGCTTAATCTCTAAATGTTCCGCAAGTGAAATTGGAGGCGACTAATGTAAAGCGCACATCACTTAATCGGGGAAATAGGAAGATATTAAAAATGGGAGGATATAGATGTTAATTATATCCTATATGCTATATAATTAGCATAGAATCATAATAACCTCCACGGGGATTTTAGAAAAAACATAGATGTGGAGTTATGAAACACTAGATAGTTATGTTTCAAGGTCAATAGTTTTTTGAGTAGCCAAACCGCACTCACCAGAAGAACAAAATAACAATAGTTTTAAATTTTTTATTCCATTAATAACAACACTTCCATTTTAGGAAGGTAGTGAAGAGCTTGCAAATTAATGTCTCACGAAATTTTAGGTGAATAAAATGCTTAGCCAAATCCACAATCACCAAAACCATTTCTAAACTCAACGATTAATGAATCCACCAAGATAATTAGCCTTCCTAAGCCTTAAACTTCGAGGACATTTGGGAAGTTTGAATAACACCATTTTATAACCGATGCAAAGGAAGAACGTAGGTCATATTAGCTAGGGAAGGAAGGGTACAAAATGACTTCAAATGATAAACAATGATCAGACTTGTACTAACTAGAATTCATTTCAAGCTCGGTAATCCAAAAGGCTAAATCCCTCGGTGTAAAAAAATCCAATCAAACTCTCGTAGGCCAAGTAAAATAATTGGAAAAAGGCTGGAGTAGTAGTACAATAGCCTGGAAAAAACTTGAACAAGTAGTATAACAGGCACTTTTTTGGTCCTATTTTCCCAACAACTACGATCCTTATAAGAAGAAAAATAAGTGATCCTCAAGACTCTAGAATGCGATGGGTTTTATGGTGAATGGAATTGCAAAGTAGAAATATGAAAAGGGGTTTGGACACATCTTAGAGAAAATTAGATTTATAAATGCTTGTCTGCATGTGAGCCATATTATTTACACTTGAATCTTACAAAGTTGCAAAGAAAGAATTCTAAATCAAAGAAACTACTGAAAAAACAAAACATAAGAAAACCATTCACAATATTTAAGGAACTGCATCATTTGTGTAAAAAACAATATCATTAAGTGAGCTGTGGAAAATATCTCGGTAGCTCGAGCATAGAAGTTGTAGCATTTGAAGTTAACATATCTATATGCAATAGTTGAGCATATAAACTGTATCATTTGAAATTGAAGTCAACATATATTTCTGCATTAGCTGAGCATAGGAATCAAAGATGACGAGATAGAAAATAAGAGAAGGGTAACAGAAGAGAAGGCATTTAGAAACCTTGGGCATTAACACACTAATCTAAGCTTAAAATAATTTTATTTCCTCCTTATAAATGAGCTCTATAACACACTAATCTAACATTGGGCATTAAGATAGAAGATAAGAGAAGGGTAAAAGAAGAGAAGGCATTCAGAAACCTTGGGAATTAACGCACTAATCTAAGCTTAAAATAATATTTTTTTCTCCTTATAAAGGAGCTTTATATCATACTTTTATTAACCATATTGATTTTGGATGCTTTTTTATCCTTATTTGTGCCTAAGTAATACCTCTCAAGATTGTAAACTATTATAAACTTTGTTATAAATGGGAAAATATGATGTTACCAGATTGAACATTATTTTCAATCTTAGAAAGTTGCAAAGAAAGAATTCTAAATCGGAGAAACTAATGAAATAATCAAAAGGTGTAATGAGGCTATCTTAAAACCGGTTTTGCATGTAGTCAACTTTGAAAATGAAACATGTCCCTTTTTGATTTGTAAAGCCAAACAACATGAAAACAAAATACTAGCTTTTATAAACAATTTATCAAAACAATCATTGTATTTTAAGTGTAAAAACAAGTTATCAAAACAATAATCAATTGATATATTTGAAGACATACAAACTAATTCTATCTTGTAAATTTTTTTTTAAGGATACTTGTCAAAAAGCCATATGTATGAAAATCTCTTGAGCTTCTACTAACATAGATGTTGATGATCCCTATAATAAAGCGAGAGATATGTTTGGCTTGTATGAAAGCATTCTTTTCAATTATTCTAAACTAAATTCATGCAATAATTTCCGTAGGTAGTTGCATGCATGGCAAAGAGTTAGTTATGTATCTCGTATCAGGAGAAGTGGCGGAAGAGTGACCGAGTACGCAAGCTGCGATGCACTTCATCAGATGAAGAAAGGACAGGTGATGTCAATGTCAAGAATGCTCCAAGAAATGTTGTTGAGGGATGACCATGTGACTGAAGTTGATGTTGTCACACCATCACTCACAGAGCCACCATCAACCACATTCCAAAGGGGCAACTTCAACTAAAAAATATTAGCGCTATAAGAGGTTGGACAAAAGAAGAAATGTTAGCGCAATTGACGACATCGAGTTCAATGGATATTATGTTCGGGCATCTCGCAAAGAAACATAATATTCCTCCCTCATCAATAGATTATTGGATAAATGGGCTCACTCATACCAAACGTAGAGGGTCATTACAGATTATGACCTGAAGAGGAGGAGGCTGAGGTGGTTGAGTGGTGTAAATAAATGGCCCAATTGGGACATGGGGTAGAGTTGATACAACTAAAATGGCGGAGGTAGCGCGTGAGGCAAAGCTGGAGCAACAAACGACTTGATGGAAAGAGGATCAATAAGTGTAGAGAGATATCATAGGACCGGTTGGAACATCATTGAAATGGATGATTGAGGATCCTTTCGTGCCTTTTGAAGGCACAAGGCGTAGAATTTGTGCGAAGAGGCAATCAATCCAAGTGTGCTTGCACGTGATGCATGGTTTGTCCGAGAGGCCAAGTGTGGCAGAGCGTCGGTATAATTTAGTAGTGATTGGAGTTTCCACATCATGTAGTAGTTGGCGTTGCATGGCGACGTCGGACTAATCATGGGAGGAGTTTTCCTCTCTCATTTTGGAGATTTCACCCCCATCCGGGGAACATAGTATTGAATGTTGACGATGTGGGTATGGAAAAATTATTGTACATTTCATCGAGAAGAACATTCTAAAAAGACGTGCCCACAATGGAAACACATGATGAATGCTATTATTGCTAATTTATTGGAAGGTTTTACTACAAAGGAGAAATACGAGTAGATTAATTAGGATAATGAACTAGCCCCATCGAAGGATAACACAATTTTTGGTGATTCAATTTTTTTCTTTTGATTTGATTACGAATAATGATAAAAAAGGTGGTAGTGAGCCCCTGAGTGGGTTAATATCATCTAAGATAGTAGCCCAAGCCATACAATATGAGGAGAAAATTACCTATTTCTAAGAAGGATGTGGATAAGGAAAGGAAGCAATTCCTGAGGAAAAATTATACCTCCTAGTAATCCAACTCGAGATCTTGCAAAAAAAATCTAAAAAGTGCTCAACCCCTTGAAAACACTTTCGGTAACATTAAGAACAAGTCCATCACCCCTAAGGAATCGTATGAATTTTCATCACCCACCACTTCAGCGCAACCTACTAAGGACAAAGATATAGTGTGTGATATCAATTATAACATTCTCAAAGACATGAAGAAGGTTCATGCTAATATTTCCATTTATGAGCTAGCGAAAAATGGAAGGTCAACAATATTTAATCATCCAAGCTTTTCCATCCAAGAATCCATCAAGTGAGATAGCTACTAATTCCAAAGTTTCAATATATAAGTCTAATAGTATACTCGAATATGTTGTTAATGAAACTAATGTAAATTCAAGATATTCTTTCCCCCATTTTTTTCTTAGCATTTCAAATTTTCACCTATAATACCCATAATTCCCTTGTTCATTCGAGTGTGTCCAAAAACATTATGCATATATCTCATTTGCTTGCTAAAATTAACAAAAAAATGGAAAAATAATAACTCCATAACCATACAATTATATAGATCACAAGTGCAATAAACTAGTGAATTAAATAACGTTATATTTTTTTTATCCTATGATCATAGAGTTCACCAATGAATTGACATAGTTATTGTGGAAATTCTGGAGGCCTATGTGTTACTTCCAAGTAGATATTGGTTGAGCATATTTCAAGGTTATTTTTTTATAGATCTGGTCCCATTTATGGCTTCCTTACAAGGGAAAGAAAAATTATATTAGAGTTTAAAATGACTCTCTTATGAATTATATTCTCACAACACTTGAAGTGCACAATGAGGCAATCAAATTTGTGCAAGAGATATTGATAAATTGATTTTTAGAAATTGATCTTGTATGTTATCTTGCATAATAATCTTTTGTACAACCAAACTCCTAGTTGGAACTCCTTCCTTGCACCGCAATTGGTGATAATTACCCTTATATTATAGATGTAAATATTACTATTGTAGAAACCAACATAGTTGCTAATGACATTAGAACTTTGGATTTTGATAGTTCCAAGACATGGAAGGGCATTGGAGGTCGTTGCATCCTATTTGACCCTTAAAATTAAACAAATATCTAATTTTATGTCGAGTGGAAATTGAGCACACAAATAAAATTGAAAAATATGAGGCACTCATACTTTAATTAAAGAAAACCATTGACCTAAAGGTAGAGTCTTTTAAGGTAATAGGTGATTCAAATATCATCACATGTTAGGTACAAAATAAAATTCACTATGTTTCACCTAATCTTAAAAACTATCAACAAGAGGTATGGCGACTTATATCTTCATTTAAATAATTTAATATTAAGTTTGTTCCTAGGATTGACAATGCGAGATACAAACACATTAGATAATCCGGTTGCTAGGTTATCACCACTTAGAGAGGGTTTTTTTTATTGAAATTATTTATAAGCCATATATTCTTGACAACCTAAATAATTTTAGTGTGTTCAACGGTGACCAAAAAAATACCATATTTTATGGAAAACAGTAATGTGTTTAAAGATGTTGCAATAAATGAGTATAAGCACGAGAAGTTATTATAAGATAGATATCAAGCATAGAGTGGAAATCCCATGCCTAGGCGTGTGTTTTTCATTGGAAAATCTCTATGAATTACAAAAATGTTTCATGGGACTAATGAACACAAAGACCCAAAGTTCCACATTATTTCATGAACATGTTAAATTAGGGATCAAAGAAGATCCAAGGTATATGAACCTCGGTAAATGTTTTTTCTCCTTAAGAACAAAAAGGTTTATTTGTCTATTCAAACAAAAGCTGAGTTGTATTCCTATGGACTTATTATGATTTTAAAACTTATGATACATAAGTGATCTAGCATGTGATACTAATATAGGACATTTTTAAGCCACTTTAGAAAAAGTAGAGGAAAGTTCATCCCACGCTTAAATCTTGTTGACCACACTTTGTCAACTACCCCATAGCAGTACACCCCCATTTTTTCAAATGGGAATCATTATATTCGACATGGTCACGCCATTCAGATTCCATCATCAGTCAACATACGACATTTGGTTATAAATGATGTAAACCCATTCTGCATGTTATGATCTAAGTAAGAACGTCAATGTATGTAACAACCTAGGTAAGCCTAGTATGTTGTTGATGATTTCTATCCTAGGAGGTTTTTTGTCTCACTGATTCACGTAAGTGATCAGTAGAGTTTTTCCCTCAAACCTCACCCCAAATCTAGGGTGGATTTTGTCATCAGCATGCTAAGTGTGTCCTAGTGTTTTCTATCGAGTCCTTGTAAAAGTAGTTTGAGCTACTTGGTCTACTAGATCATGTTTTGAGTCACAGAATTGGGTATGTATTTGAGGGTCTATACGAATGGGTATCCCCCCTTCATGTGTCTAAATGTATTATCTTATGTAAAGAGGGTTGGAGAAAAATTAAAATCCCCTCTCAGTCAATTAATTAAGTTTTCTGGTCAATTAATTTGAAAAATATTAAACCAGAAATTTAATTAATTTAGGGTCCTAAGTTAGGATTAAATCTTTCAAAGGAAAAATTTGTGGGTCCTTGGAAAATGATTTTTAAAAGCCCCAAGCCAATGGAATATTGATAATTTTAAGAAATTTTGGACCTTTGGGCCTTGGTGGTTACGTCAAAGTCAAAATTTTGGGGTAATTAACTCAAAAAATAATATTTTTGAGTTAATTAAAATTGAATTAAATGATAAATTCATTTCTTCCCCAAATTTATAATTTCAACGCTCCTGATTAAAATATGATTAAATCTTTTGGACGGTTGAGATTATTTTGACAAGGATCATCCAAACTAGCCATTGGAGATTTTGTCCTATAAATTTAGAGGTCTTTGTCAGTCTTAAATCATCTGATCTTAGGATAGTGCACTTGTTCTTAGAAGCTCTTGTAAATTTTTGAGTAATAAAGCATAAATACTTTGGGGTTACAATATATATATATATATATATATATATATATATATAATAAAAAATATAAAATTTCAAAATTCTAAAACATTTCTAAGTCTTATAGTCAACAAGCCTAAACTTTTCTATATAAAGTTTGACTGTGGAATATTTTAATTTTCCAACTGGGTTATATTGGAAATATCATAATTTTGGAAATTTTTTAACCATCTGGCATTTATCTCAATGGTCGTTTCATGATAAGCTTTGTTGATTGGCTCAAGTATCTTAATGAATGATCGTGGCACTTTCTATTGAATATCATTGTGGTAATTTAGCATCAGTTATACATCTAATAATTACCTTTAATTGCATAACGAGATCTTGTTTGACTCCATAAGGCACTAGTTTTAACATAATCAATCTGTGAAATCTTGTTAATTTTATCAAGTATTTGGTGTTTTAGCTGTCTCCTAGATTTTTCTCCTTCATTTATAATAGGTTCTACCTCCCTTAGCTTGCAAGGAGACAACTTAAATAGAGAGATTGGGGATCAGGGTGACAGCCCCCGATCTGAGCCGTTGTCGCAGTGCCTAGACAATCTGTGCGACAACATTTTTTGGCACCGTTGCCAGGGATAGAGTTTTTCTGTCCTTGGTCTTAACGACATTTTCTAATCCTCTGATTTTCTTTCCCCATGCATTAGCCTGTAAAAAAGAATCACATTTTTTGGCATTCTTTTATCTCTTCATCATCTCACTAATCATTTCATCTTTAGCACCTGGACATTTCGGTTGGCTTCTTGTTTGGGTGGCGACTCCACTTCATCTTTTTACTCCCAGACAAGAATCCCCCTTGATATCCATCTGCTATCTCTCGTGTATTTCTTCTGTTTTAGAATTAGTTTCATGTTCAACTGGCGACTCCAATTCTTTCATTTCTTACAAGAGTTCCTGCTAAGAATTTCGCTTCTTGAGGACCTTTTGACTATTCTTGAACATGGATCTATTTCTAAAATCTTAAAAACAATATCATGGATGTTTTTGCCTTGCGTAATTTTGCTAATATTCAGGGCTATCCCCATGATGTCCCTCAAATGGATAAATTACCATATTTTCAAGGAAATGAAGCAGTTAGTGTCAAATCTCATTTTTTTTCTTTCACTAACCGGTGGAATAGATTTGCAGTTGCAAATAATAATTTCGAGGATGTAAAGATGAAAAATTTTGTTCTTACTTTTGGTGAGGATGTTGCTGAATGGTTTACGGAAAAACCTAATAATTCATTTGATACCTTTGAATCAATTGTAGATGCCTTTAAGGAAAAATATGGTGATAAAAGGGAAGATATGCATTTGGTAAGAGAGATCAGTACCATAAAAAAAAAAAAAATGAAACAATTAAAGAATTTAACAGGAGATTTAATGCTATCCTTAAAGAAATATCTCAAACTCATAAACCTCCTGATGGATCTATTTTGAATTTTTACATTGATGCTTTTTATTCTGATACTTCATATGAGTTAAGGTGGGCTAAAACTGCAAATTATACGGCTTGTCAATCTTTAGCTGAAGAGCTTGAAAAAGATAAAAGGGCATCTAGGAAGTCTGAAATTCCTGGTTTTGATAGGGCTGCAACTAAGTTAAAAAAACCTCTAGAAGATGATGATGACCCTATGAAAAGGTTAATGAAAAATATTGAAATAATGGAGCTTAATCAAGAGAAATTGATCTCTGAACATGCTAAGGAAATAAGTGTCTTACAGGCTAGGATGGTCCAAATGGAAAGGGCTCAAATGCAGAATTCCCAACCTAGAAATAATAATGCTTTGCAGAAAATAGGCCTATATTATGAGCAGAGACCGAAAAATCAATTCGAGTTTTCAAATCTTGTGGATGAAGCTCTACCTTATTATAGAGCCTATAATCTCTTCATGAAGAAGTTACTTGCCATGTTGTCAAAAGAATCATAGATAGTAGAATGGCAGGGTCGAGCCATCAAATTAATGTTGTTGGTAAGGACTATCACATGCATATAGGAGATCATGAAAGTAAGGTTAAGGAACCAGCTCAGATGATTAAGGATGTGCAACCCAATCATACGCAAATGATTCAAAACATGGAAGCTAACCAAATCAATCTTCAAAATAGGATAAATTCCATGGAAGCAAGTCATGCACAAGAAATAAATGTCATGGAAAGCAGGTTAAAGATAATGGAAGTTAATCATTCTAATCAAATGTCCATTATACAGAATCATATGATTGCAATGGAAGCAAGACACACCCAGGAAACGACTACCATGAAGGAAAATCACTTGTTGGAGATGAGTTCCATACAGAAAAGGTTGGAAAAAATGGAAAAATTACAAAAGTTTCGGCGGAAATTTGATTATGAAGATTCATCAACAGATCATAAGACTTCTTGTTTGCTAAAGCCATTCCCATCTCATCACAGGGAGGTTACTTCTCCCATTGGGGAAAATTTAACTATGGTTTCAAAGGATGTTGAGAGAGACCAAGCTTATGTGTCACCATTGAAAAAGTATATCTAGAATAATATTGGTCACGCTCCAGGTTCTTTAGATATTTTGTAAAAACATCTTCAAGATAAGGACAAGAAATCTACAGTGGTCTCATTGCTGACATCACAACCCACTCAGAAGAAGAGAAAGAAGAAAAAATGAAGAAGTAAGTGGTTTGATTCGTCTGATGGTCGAGAGTAGCTTGACATTCGGATAAGACAAAGTCCTACATTATGCAAAATCGGCCATGGCACATCTAAAAATTAGCCCACAGACTTGCCTGAAAGTAGGCAAATGCTCAGCATGCACTATATTGAGCACATCTGATGCCATAGGGAATCCTCTGTATTGTATTTCTAACTCTACTCCTTGTTATTTCAGCATTTCATTTTACAGTTAGAGTAGATTTACTTTCCATGTTAAGTAGAATGACAGAAGAGCTTCTATTTTTCATGTGCTTAATGTTATGATATTTGGATGGATGCTACTTATGTAATCTTGTGTGTTGCTTGCGGATGCAGATTCTATATTCTCAAATTCCTTCAATGAAGCAACATGTCCCCAAGTAGAGCCAGATGTTGACCACACTTTGTCAACTACCCCATAGCAGTACACCCCCATTTTTTCAAATGGGATTCATCATGTTCGACGTGGTCATGCCATTCAGATTCCATCATCAGTCAACAGATGAAATTTGGTTATAAATTATGTAAACCCATTCTGCATGTTATGATCTAAGTAAGACCATCAATGTATGTAACAACCTAGGTAAGCCTAGTATGTTGTTGATTATTTCTATCCTAGGAGGTTTTTTGTCTCAGTAATTCATGTAAGTGATCGGTAGAGTTTTTCCCTCTAGCCTCACCCCAAAGCTAGGGTGGATTTTTTCATCAGCATGCTAAGTGAGTCCTAGTGTTTTCTATTGAGTCCTTGTAAAAGTAGTTTGAGCTACTTGGTCTACTAGATCATGTTTTGAGTCACAGAATTGGGTATGTATTTGAGGGTTTATACGAATGGGTATTCCCCCTTCATGTGTCTAAATGTATTATATTATGTAAAGAGGGTTGGAAAAAAATTTAAAATCCCCTCTCAGTCAATTAATTAAGTTTTCTGGTCAATTAATTTGAAAATAATTAAACCAGAAATTTAATTAATTTAGGGTCCTAAGTTAGGATTAAATCTTTCAAAGGAAAAATTTGTGGGTCCTTGGAAAATGATTTTTAAAAGCCCCAAGCCAAGGGAATATTGAGAATTTTAAGAAATTTTGGACCTTTGGGCCTTGGTGGTTAAGTCAAAGTCAAAATTTTGGGGTAATTAACTCAAAAAATAATATTTTTGAGTTAATTAAAATTGAATTAAATGATAAATTCGTTTTTTCCCCAAAATTTTAATTTCAACGCTCCGGATTAAAAGATAATTAAATCTTTTGGACGGTTGAGATTATTTTGACAAGGATCATCCAAACTAGTCGTTAGAGATTTTGTCCTATGAATTTAGAGGTCTTTGTCAGTATTGAATCATCCGATCTTAGGATCGTGCACTTGTTCTTAGAAGCTGTTGTAAATTTTTTGAGGAATAAAGCATAAAGACTTTGGAGTTACAAAGATATATATATATATATATATATATATATATATATATATATATATATATATATAGAATAAAAAATAAAAAATTCTAAAATTCTAAAAAATTTCTAAGTCTTATAGTCAAACAAGCCTAAACTTTTCTATCTAAAGTTTGATTGTGGAACGTTTAAATTTTCGAACTGGGTTATATTGGAAATATCATAATTTCAGAAATTTTTTAAGCATATGGCATTTATCTCAATGGTCGTTTCATGATAACCTTTGTTGATTGGCTCAATTATCTTAATGAATGATCGTGGCACTTTATATTGAATATCATTGTGGTCATTTAGCAGCAGTTATACATCCAATACTTACCTTTAATTGCATAACGGGATCTTGTTTGACTCCATAAGGCACTGGTTTTAACATAATCAATCTGTGAAATCTCTTTAATTTTATCAAGTATTTGGTGTTTTAGCTGTGTCTCCTAGATTTTTCTTCTTCATTTATAATAGGGTCTACCTCCCTTAGCTTGGAAGGAGACAACTTAAATAGAGAGATTGGGGATTAGGGTGACAGCCCCCGATCTGAGCCGTTGTCACAGTGCCTAGACAATCTGTGCCACAGAAAATCCCTAATACAAAAATAACTAAAGAAGTTTTTGGATGCTCAAATAATATTTAAATTTCATCACTCTACTTGGGTGTCAAATTTGGTTCTATTCAGAAATAATTCCGATGAAATATGCTTATGTGTAGATTTCAGAAATCTAAATCGAGCTTTTGAAAAAGACAATTACCATGTTCCATTCATGGAGTAGATTTTCTAAATGGTTTATGCATCTAAAATGTTCTCATTTCTTGATGAATTTTCAGGATACAAATAAGTTCTTCTAGAAAAACCTGAAGGAATTAAGACACCATTTAGAACAAAATGAGGTACATTCACAAATTTTAGGCTAATGATGTTTTCCCTAATCAATTATTCTATGGAATTTCAATGTGCTATGTACATCATGTTTTGAGGATTAATAGGCCAAAGTGGAGTCATATATTTGGATGATATCACAAATGTTTCAAAGAAGATATCTGATCATCTTTTTCATCCGAAGAAAATCTTCTGGTGGTGTATAAAATATGACATATCATTGAATCCTATGAAGATAATCTTTGGAGTGTCTGAGAGAAACATTTGGGACACATCACAGAAAAGAGTGGAATCAAAGTATACACATAACAGGTCAAAATTATTGCTCAAATTCCCTATCCTATGACTAAGATTTATTTTCATCGAATGTTTATCTGTGATAATGCACAAATTCTTAAACCTTTGCAAGATATGATTAATAAGGATGTGACATATAAATAGGATCAGAGGGGAAATAATTATTTTTCCCATATTAACCAAGTGATACACAAAGCCCCGTTATTGTATAGTCCAGAATTCAATAGAAATATATTTTTATATACTTTTTCTTCAGATACATCAATTATAGTTGGTATGCTGTAGAAAGACAATCAAAACAATAAGAGGTCAATATTGCTTATGAGCATTGGACTATAGGGATCGAAATTAAACTATCCTACAATATATAAGAAGGAATATGAAGTCTATAAGGCGGTGAATCATTTTATGCCTTACCTTCTCAAAATTCATGTTATTATTTTATTCATCTCCCAATAGTTATATCATTGCTTGTACAAAAATAATTGGAAGAATGGAGGTCGAGCTGGATGATGATTTTATAAGAATACGATTTGGAATTCAAGCTAGTTCAAAAAATCAAATGTCATGGTATCTACCATATTTTTACAGAAGTATTTAATTCACCAGAAGAGGATTCATCTATCTAGGAAAAATAAATAAATAAATAAATATGTATGTATGTATGTATATATATATATATATATATAATTTTGATCAATTGACCACAACAAATCCAACCTTATCTAGATACAATAATGTGAAACATTATCTAGAACAAGGCACCCTATCCTCGCACCTATTAAAATATTGGAAAAGGAAGATTCATATTAAAGAATTATATTATCAACTTTTTCATGGGGTTCTCTTCCGAAAGCACCACAATTGTGTCTTGTTCAAGTGCATGGAATCTCTAGATTCACACAAATTTTTAAAAGATCTTCATGATGGACCAATTAGTGAGTACATGGGTGATGCTACAAATCATAAAGTGACGTGGATCAGGTATTACTAGCTAACAATTTTCAAATAATCTCATGCCTATGCTCGAAAATGCCTTTTTTGTCAAAGATGTGTTAGTCATGAAAGGAGGTTAGCAAGCCCATTACAACTAATTGTCATTGAAGAACCATTTTAGCAATGGGGATTAGATGTCACCAAAGAGATTTTTACACATTCATCAAAGAACATCAATATATATTAACTCCTATAGACTATTTTACCCAATGGGTTTAGGTCATTACACTAACACATGTGAATAAATAGGAAGTCATCCACTTCATCAAACATAACATCATTACCAAGTTTGGTGTTCCTATGTCACTTGTATTTAACAATCCAAATTGCTTTTGGTCATTGAACATTTATGATTTTGCATTAGAAAATAGTATTGTGTTAAAGAATTCATCTAAATATTTTACTCAAGTAAATGTTTTGGTTGAATTGACTAATAATAACCTAATCTAAATGGTGAATAAAACCATTTTCATTGAGCAAAAAAACCGGAATAATAATTTGGTGAATGCCTTATGGGAAGACCATGTAACACCCAAACCCTCTCTTAGAATATTGACTTATTATCTTGTATATGGAAAAGAATTTTTCCTTTCTCAAAAGTTGTACATCCCAGCCTTACATCTATCTCAGTGGTCTCGAGGTAAACCATGTTCGACTGTTGAAAGAAGTATAGAACTATCCTAATATTAGAGGAATAAAGGAATAAAACTAAGCAGAAATTTTCCATGCAATAGAAACATATCAAATGATGGTTTGATAAGAAATATTTAGGTAATAAAGAATTTGGTGTGAGATACTTAGTATTTAAAAGGGACAAATCCGATGAATAAATATGTAAACATGCCAAATTTCAATCCTTGTGGATCGAACCCTTCACTATTCATGTAAAAATTGGCACCCATACATATCTCCTTTAACCTTTAAATGGGAGGATTAGCTATATTCCTGTTAATGGAAAATCTTTAAAGCATTTCTTACAATAACAACTCTCGGCTACATTTCATTCCTATGCATATTACTTTCCTCTCTTGTCTTTTCTTATTATCTTTGTCAATATTTTATGTCTTCGTCGTGTCTTTTATTTTGGATATTTTCATTATGTTCATGATCACTATACATAAATAATATCATGTGCAAGTGTTTTGTTTTGATATGAGGAAATGTGGTGAAATTTTAAAAGGGAATTATGACGACTCATAATACTTGGTTAACTTTTGGTCCACTTATTTTCTTAGGTGTAAAAATATTTAAGGTCAATGATGTTCAAATGGAAAATATGATTCATTTCGAACATAAATATTTAGCGGAGCTACAATGCTCATATATATTCTAGGATCTTCATTCCTTGACTAAGAATTGTAATTAATTGGTGTTTTGAACTCCTAATTCAATAGAGTAGAGAAGATAAAGGAGAAAAATTTAGTGAACAAACTAATCTCATATGCATATATAAGAATATCTGCAAAACAAGGAACAACCTCTCTTGCTCATAAAATAATTTGGGATCCCTCTTCAACCCCAAAAAAATAAATGCCTAGTAAATGCCAAAATAATATCTAAAATAAAATAAAGGGTGAATGAAGAGAAATAATTATGGAACAGAGAGGTTAAGAAAGCAACTTCAATGGGGTACTAAATAAGCCTACTTGTAGTGAAGCAATGCTTGTGATTCATTGAAGAGACTCCACCGAGGTACTGAACATGCAACTGGAAATGGAGCAACAATAGAGAAAGTGTTAAAAATATAATTAGTTTAAACTCACAAATAGATAGTGTTGTGATCCTCTGATTTGGCATATTGGCATACCAAATGACAAGGAAACATCAGAACCACTTTGGAATCCTAGGATCTAGCCCCCCTGGATTTAGAGAGGGATCTCTCCATATGAGTGTTAGAATGATATGCTTTTAAATCTTATGATATGATATTAGGCTAGTTATGAAGTACAAGGGGTTTGTTTTTTTTTGGTTTGGAATCATTAAATGAGAAGGTCATGTGAAGTGAAGGAGAAAATAAGTGGAAGGATGTTTCAGCATGGGAATATAGGTAAAAAACAGTGCTAAACCATTGGGCTATGGAGTCATAAAAGGGTTTACTTGCACAACAACTATTCAAGGGTTTCCATAGGGCAAGTCATCTATATCAGAAGATCTTTTAAGTTGAGTTTGTGGTATGAAACATTAAGAAGTGTGGTGAAAGAAGAAAACATATAAGAAAACAAAGGGAAGCCTAAGATCAGGTAAGGAATTTTAACCTATCCTGCTTTGGGCATACTCTCAAGGGAAAAAAATTTAAGATAAACATAAAAGGTAGCCTAAGATCCAGTAAGGACTTTTAACCTATCTTGCTTTCGGCACACTCTTAAGGGAAATATTCAAAAAAGTTGTTTAAGACTAAACAAGGGACAGGGCTGACAATAAAATTCCTTGATTAGGACTCTACTTAGCATGCAGTGAAAGGATCATTCAAGAACAACAGCTCAAGTTCTACTCAGCAAGACATGGGCTCACCAACATTCCTTGACTGGTTATACTGTATTGATTCATTCTCAAACACACATTTAGAAGAAAACATAAAGATAAAGCTTATCAGTCAGAATTAGGGTACTTTAGAAGTAAATCCTAATCTATATTTTACTACTCTTTATCAGAGAATATGAAAAAATTGTAAACATAAGGAGGATAAAAATAATAGTGAGAAAAACATCACCAATGATTTAGATCAGGATCTAATGAATCTGCTTGTCTATTTGATGTCCCAAACCAATTACATACTCTGAGTCCAATAGCTTTTAGAGTCTGATACTTCTCTTCCTAGCCTACTATATTACAACTACTCAGTAACTCTTACTCAATAACAGTTCAACAATTAACAATTTTCCAACCCTTTACAATGAGTTTTTTGTGAATACATATAGGTGCAAAGAGGAAGAGTGCTGCAGAAATGGTAATAAATATCAATTAAGAAAGAGGGGGAGAGGTATTCGAATGCCCATTCTGCTTAATAATCATAGAAATAACTGTTTGTACCACTTTAGCTACTTTTAGTTGAATCTGAAACCAACTAGCATGCTGGTAATAACTCTGAGGCTTGTCCTTTGAAGCTATCTTGGTTTGAAGTACCCTGTTTGACCTCTGGGACAAGCAACCTGTCATTTTTGGGTTTTGTAGCCCCATGTATGCTTAATAACTATTCTAACAATTTTAAAGAGGGTTTGTCAGCAGGATGGCTTTCAAGGTGTCTTTGAGAGGTAAAGCAAACTACAAGTTTCCTTTTGGTCCTTTGGTGGAGTAATAGCTTTTGTAGATGTGGCATTCGAGACTTTTCTTCTGCTGATCTGTCTTGTTTTAACACTTTAAACACTGATATTTAGCTTTTAATTGTGTTTTTAAGGCCTTATTAGACCTTCTTGGATCATCTTCTGTCTTTAAATTTTGTTTTTTCTTTATTCTTAATTTGTTGGTTAAGCCTTTGATCTTTTGATTTATGCTTTAACCTCTAACTTTCACTAATCTTCTTTGTTTTCCTTTGTGTACAGGTGGCTCCTTCACTGCGCTGGAAGGTTTTGCTGTATAACCAATGCTTCACAAAACAATTGGTTAAAACGTGGAATTAACCCTTGATATCCCATTTTTGCATTGAATTTGTCTTTGAGGATCACCATCCTCAGTTTCTTACCACTGGTCTGGTTGTGGGAGGTCCTTTTAACACCTTGGCCGCCATTAAAACCTGCAAATAAAACATCAAACGTTATGAAAACCATGTGTTTTGGTTTAACTACATTCAGAAACTTGGGAATGGCTTGGGAGCGATTGCAGAGGAGGAGAATTATGTAGAGGATGGAATTCCATGGTCGGAACCAGGAAAAACAACAAACTAAATTGAATTTGAGCGCAAACAGGGGTATGCGATTTTGCAAGAAAAACTGGTGGTTTTCACGCAGGAATGGGCGGTTAGTGGTATTGGCCCATATGGATGCAATATGGTCCTGTGGATGACATGTGCCCCTCATGAAACCACTCATTTCATGCGGAAGATGCACATTGAGGAGTTTTGTCAGATCAGGCGCGAAACGGTGCGAGGACCGTCACATCTTGGGGAGCCAGATCGATGATCTAGGATCAACGTGATGGTGGGGAGTTGAGAGGTGGAAAAATGAGGTGGGGCCAGGTGCTGACGTAAGAAAAATTTTTGTGGAGCAGTAGTGTTATGTGCAGGGTTAGAGATTTGGGTTTTAACAGAGGCCATCGAATGAGAGGGATCAACAGTTTTGATTTGCCGAGTGCGATGAATAATTTTAGCGGTCAGGTGGATGGTTCAATGGGAGGAGGGAATGAGAACCTTTGGATCTGGATTAGATCAATAGCTGAGATCAACTGCGGGGGATGGAGGTTACGGACAGGTTTGCGGGCCAGGTGCCTCCGTAGTAATTCTCAGCTGTTGGATGAAGATCTTCTGTGGTCAAAAGAATCAACTTTGGGGGCACTGGGGAGTATGGGCCACCTTGGTTGGGTGCCCCCGTAGTGAGCCTGAGCCGTCAGATTGTCGCGATCAATGGTGGAGATTGTATCGGGGGCATAGTTGTCGGAGCGGGGAGTTATGAAGGAAAGGGGCTAGAAGGAAAGGAGTGGGAAAGGGTCCTGTGGGTGGAGCAAAGGACCAGGAGCAAAAGTAGAAGGGGCTAAAAGCTTTTAGTTGATGGTCATAAACATTGGGTTATATGGTGAAAAGGGTTAGGGCTGAAGGCCAAAAAGGGCTTAGAGCCTTATGTTTGAAAAAGGTCGGAATAGGCCAAAAAATATGTTTTTTTAAGGCCTTTAAAGGGTTCCGATAGGTAAAGAGGGATGTTTTAAACCATAAAGAAGGGGTTTTTTTTAATAGGTTTAAAGGATTTTTATGAGAAAATGAGGGTAAATGAGGCAAAAAAGGGGGCCTTTTAAGAGGAAAAATGAGTGGTTAGGATGGAAAATGGCTTTAAAAACAATTTCTTTTGTAACAGCAGGGCTTCTTTGAAAAATCTCTTAAGGAAACAGAAGTGAAGATGATTTTTAAGATAAAAGACACCAAGAAGGCTTCAAGAACTAGCATTTTTCCATGAAGATTGCTGCTTGGAGGATTACGAACATATTTAGCCATCATTTTTTGTGACAAAATTTACTGATGGCTAACAGATAGTATTCTTCTCCCTAATCATAACAATTGAGATATGGAAAGTTTTGGAAATTTGTTTGAGAAAAAAAAAGGAATAGGAGAGACTACTTCTATAACCAAGATAAAAAAGGAGACTGATGTGATATACATGGTGAATCAATACTTCTTGAAGGGATATAATTTGTGAGTAATTTAGACCTAAAAAAAGAATCTAGGGATCTTCCCATGAATCACCAAGTGTTATAGCTTCTACAACACTCTCCAAAATTTTTCCTACATTAAAATTTTGGAGCCTCCTAATGATCATGAAATCTATCCTTTCAATTCAATAAAGTTGTTCCGTGTTTTTTTTTCGATTTTTTCTAAGTATTCAAGTTCATTTCTAAACAAATACAAATTGTTTTCCTTTGTTATAGGTAGCTTTGGCACAGCTTTTAGAGGTAGATCCAAAGTGTTGGGTGTGTGTTATATTATTTTCAATAATAATCACACGTGCGGGGAGGTCATAGGGAGGGCTTAAGATCCCCCTGTTCATTGCACCAGGTGTAGCAGGGGGGTTGTATGGGGGTGGTAGCCCCCCTACACACAGTCCAGGGAAGTAGACTGATAAATTTTTTTTTTGGACCCAATAATAGGTGGGTAGACCTACCTATGGTCTAGTACATGGGTTTTCCACATGGTTTTGGGCATGGTGGTTTTCTTCCTATGGTAATTTGTAGATCCAGTCAAGGTAACGATGGTTATTTTATAATCCATGGTTAATGGAATGGGGTTTATGATTGCTTCGACATCTGTATATGTATTGTAACATTGAAATGAATATAATGAAAAATCAATCTAGTAGTGCCATTTTTGGGATCTAGGGGAAGATATATGTGTATATTAGTTTTATGTTCTTGCCATTATTTATTTTTTTGTTTTAAGAACTCGTTTGCAGGTAATTTATGTACAGGGTTAATTCATACACAAAGAACACTCTTTCATTAGTTAATCCCGTGTATCATAATAACATGAATTGTACACACTCCCATGGCATATTTCACTTCTAAGCTACTGACGACACTTGTGTCATAAATACTTATGGCCTATCCATTACACTTGGAGATTAGTCTCATTTTTTTTCGTTTCAATGTATGCATGTTGGTTTCATAAACTATGCATATTATTTTCATCAATTTGATTGTGTATGCCTGTGTGATCATGTTCACGACCTATTTTTATGCTTTTAATATATCTCTCTTGTTCCATTGGTCTCACACCTAGTAAAATTTATAGTTCTTCTTTGTCCTCACAACATGTGCAAGTTATGAGTTCATTCAACTTTCATCCTACATCATGAGATTCTTGGATCATGCGCAAGCAATGAGAAAATTTTGCACTCCTAGACATAAATTGTGAGAATATTTTCTCCTAAACCTACACTATGAGACCATACCAAGAACAACTCCATTCACAAGTAAATGGCGCATCCCTAAAGCACAGTGGCCCAACCTCTTGTTGCTTGCACTTTCCCTTTGTGGTAAGCCTTGAAAACTTTTCCTTGTGGAGAACATTTCGCAACCTCAATGGAAAATTTGGTCAATCCTTGGCCCATTCAATTGTGACCTACACTCAACTTAGAGACACCTTCTTAGACATAGCACAATGTGCATCCTCAGTCCTTAAGCCTTTAGCCACCGTCTTCAATAATTTCCCTCTGCACCCAAGCTTGTGCCTCTCTCTTACCCTAGTGCAGTGAGCCCTTCTAGTGTCCATACCTCCAACTATTTCTTCCTAAACCTATGGGCTACACCCAATAAGGCCTCTCTCTCAGTCTTAATGCATTTTCTCATCACAGTCAACATCTTGCGTGAGTAAACAAGGTAGAAAAAGTGATTTTTGGACTGATATTGTATTTCCATGATTTAATTTAATTTTCAAGTATATTCATATTAACATGGTACATTATGTTCAAGGAGGTCATCAAGGAGAGTTTTAAAGAATATATTTATCGAGATGAGACACAAGGATACCATCATGCAAGAGATAAAAGAATTCTAAAGTATCACAGATAGATGAAAACCCAGTATGACTTAGAAGGCTCTAACAATACATCTAGAACCCTTGGAGGGTGAAAGTGAAGTAGATTTCATAGCTATCTTAAAGATTTGAAGAAATAGCAGCAAAAAATATAACTTTGCATCATCATATTACAATTATGTGTCATGTATGAGTCTCCAAATTGTTGCTTCTCAAAATGTGAACAAAAGCCTTGTTATTTTGTTCCATGTATTCTCTCCACAATTTTTGTGGAATGTAATTTTGTAATTTCCAATTAGAAAATGTAAAATGTCATGTGGAAGCCTGAGGGTCACACATGGAATTTCAAGAGTGATTACGAATTCCAAGGGTCATGTAGGAGCTCAAAATTCACGATGGAGCTCAAGAGTCATGATGGAGGTCAAGAGACGCTTGGGAGAAGAAATGTCACCTCATTTGTTATAAATAAACCCTCATAACTCAAGCGAAAGACACTTATCCTTTCCTTCTCAAGCTTGGCATAGGAGAGAATATTATTCTTTTGAGGATCAAGTGGTGGCTTCATGTTCCACTATTGGGGCTAGTGATCCATCCATTTTAAATGAATATATTGATACTTTCACTTAGTGTTTTGAAACTCTCATAGTTGGGCATAATTTCATGCATGTATCGTGAATGTTGTAAGACTATTCTTTCGTGTTTGAAATGTATGTTTGTGTTCATATGTACTAAATAAAATGAACTATTTCATTTGATTTGGTATATGTCTTGATTAAATTGTACATGCTTACTTGTTTTCCTGATCGTTGTTACTTTGGGAACTAGTTTGTAGATTAATTAAATATTTTTTCTATGTATGTGCGTGCGTATTTATTTGGATAGTAGTATTACTTTTCTTCTAAAGGGTAACTCTTTATTTTCCGTCTCATGAAATTACTTTATATACATTCCAATTTGTGTGTTTCACAAATATAACTTACGTACTTATCTAAAAATGATATGCACGCTCACTTTTGTTGTTAATTATAGCCAAGGAAAATCTTTAAGATCATTATAATGGAAGTTGGGCCTATTTCCCAGATGAGGCTCCTATTCCAAATGATGTGAGCTATTTTTGGGACTTCATACGGGGAGACCCCTTTGTTTCGGTATACTTTAATCATTGTAAACATAATAAAAAATATTACTTACAAGACAACTCAACTCTTGTCGAAACTCCAATTCGATGGTGAAGGGAGTATATATGCATTGGAACAACTTGATAAGTTTTGGTGTAAATGTATCAAGTATAAAATTAATTATTTAAATGTTTTATTTGGGTTATTCACTTTCATATTTAAGGGATAAGTCAAAGGAATCTTTAAAACATTTCCATCCCATTATATTTTTAATTGTTTTCAATTCATGAAAGACCTTTTAGACACTTTTGAAACCTATGAGCAAAATAAGATCTAGGAATTAAGTATTTTAATAATAAAGAATGATTCATATTTAGAGATATTTGCAACAAAATTCAATCATGTTCTTTTTAAAAAAATTCTTAATGATTTGTCTCTTATGTTACATATCATTTTTTATTCTTTTTCCCCTTTCATTAATCTATATTCAGTTGCATTTGGTAGATTAGAAAAATATCGTAACACCAAATTGCAACATGAATATTCTTTAATAATTTGAATGGATTCTTAATAGAAAATATACATTCTAAAAAATGATATCTAATACATTCTCAAAGTTTTGTTGAAAAGGTGTGAGGGGAAGAACTAATTGAACACAACTCTGCTAATAAGCAAGCTAGTTTCTCACTTGAATAATCTTTTGCTGGGGATATAGTGGAAGAGGGTTTAATTGTTGATCATGATTCATATTTGTTTAATTATCACTATAATATATTCTTATATTAAATTGTAAAAGAAAATATAGACAATGACATTGAATTTTCTAATGTCTTAGTAAAGCAGGTTAGGGATAATGAAATTCCTTTGAAAAAGGAAACTATAAATATTAAGAAAAAATTACACCATATTAGATGCTTGATATGAAGTTGTTCATGAAACGTTTGACTTGTTGAAAATACAAGCGGAAAATATTGACAATCATATGATGTTTTATTATACTTAACCTAAACATGTTGAAGAAAATCAGGTAAGTGAACAAGTATCCCTTGAAATTACCTTCGATCATAGTTATGATAGCTCGAGAGAAACTTTTTATTTCCTTGTCTCCATATCTTTTTGTTCTTTATATCTTGAGTATTTTGCAAATGTCGGTGCACATTACCATTTTTCTAATTTAACTTACGTGGTGCCATCAAAATATAGCCTTGTCAATATGATAAGTAAGGGTGATGTAACCATTGAACATAATATTTATAAAGTAGAACACGATACTCCTTTTCTTCAATCATTCAAAAGGAAGAGATGTATGTTATATGATGAAATTATTTGATTAATTGCTAATCGTACAGCCTCCCTTGCTGAATTTGAAGATTCGACATTTCCTAATTATCCATTCATTGAATCTAATATTCATGTCTCATCATCACAGTTTGATTGAATTGATTTAATAAAGGGAAGGCTCAAACACATGAATTCATTTCCTTAATGAATCCTCAAATTTAACGTATCCAAGTAATAATTTGCATCTCAACCCTTATGGAAATATTGTGGAATGACTTGAAGATTTATATTTTGAAATTTTTTATGAAAATAATAAGGTGACATTTACCTTTCTTTTAAATGGATATTTTCCTGATATCCATGACTTGTTTGTTTTTTAATTTCAAAATGCTCCAATTCACTTTACTAATTGGGGATTTCTCCATATTACAAGATTGGAGCCACTTTGATGGTTACATTGGAATTATGACTATACTTAGTATTGTGACCTTGTGACCATTGAATAGTCTATGTCTATGTTAGTTTTATAAGTTGATTAGTTTGTGTTTTGATTTACATTTTTTCTTGCTAGAATAATGAAGTCACAAAATCATTAGCTGAGGACGAGCCACCATTACAACGCCATTAGTAAAGTTTTCTTGATTCTTATTCTTTCTCTTTTATGTTCCTAATCATTATATTTTGATACTTAGTAGAATCATAAAGATGTTGGAACAAGAATATTTAAAGTAAAACAATTAGCTTTTTATTACTCATAAAGTTTTCCTTTCATGTAGTTGTTATGGCTCTTCTCAGTATCATGGTTGCACATATGATTTAGAGTTATTTTTGTTTAGAATTTAATTTCTTTAACATTTAATAAGATGAGCCTATTAAATATTTCATACATTTATTAATTTATCTATACTAATAAAATATCAAATATAAAAATATTTAAAATTTTCATTGATTTTATTATCTTAAGAGTTTATCCCTTTTTATCATTAATAACTAGTGATTTGATATTTTTTGATGTTTACTAGTTCTTTGCCTACTTTTATGATTTCATTTTTCTCTTATTGACATTGGTCTTACTACTGGGTATTCTTTTATATCTCTCTCAAAATAAATCTAAGTTTTGACGTTAAGGGAAATACTTTTAAGGGAATTTTTTTTTTTTTGAAAGGTATGCCATGAAAAAAAAACATTTTTAAAGGAGTATGTTATCACACAGAAATGTCCTCTTAGTTGTAGGAGAGAAGTTTTCAAGGTAACCTTTGCACTCCAACTTATATATTAAAGGCTAGCCCCTTCAATCTAGAGAGGGCTCTCTTTGTGAATGTTTAATTACAGCAACTTATTGGAATTTATATTGTGGCTAGATATTTAGATATATTGTCTAGATGTAGGGTTTGGTTTGACCTCAGGTAAATAGTTCATTGGGTGATGGAGTCAAGCAAGTAGGCTTTAGATTAATTTACCAAGATAACTGGTTGTCTAATCAGGATTGATACAAACAAGGTGGATAGCAGATCCTAGACCTTTTTCATTTCTATAGGTGGAGGGATAAAGTAGGATAAAATTCCACTACAATAGGGCATACACAGTGATTCCTAGAGTATCTTTAGAAGATCAAAATGATAATAATTGAAAATATTAACTCATAACATCAAACTAGAGATGAATTATAGATGAATTATTCTTATTCAAATACTCAAAAGACATACATTTTCATGAGATTAGAAAAGAGGAAATAGCGAAATATATAGAGAATACATACTAAGACTTGCTATCGCATGAATATTTATATTACTGGTCAGAATATACTAATATTGACAAAATGAAATGAATAAAGCCTTCAATCACACAAACAATGACTATTCCTTTTTTAAAACACCAACCCTTTTTCCATATTTCTCATGTAATAAATAGGAAAAATATAATAGATATATGTTCCTTAAAGTATAGTAGCAATAATTACAAAAAGTGTACATAATTTGAAAGTTTAATTAACAAAAATCTTAATAACCCTGTCATCTTAGCTACTCGGATCTCTAATGTGGCACATATCATTGGTTGAAACAGAGTGTAAGACTATTGTGCATGTATTTTGCGGGTGTCCTAGAATAATAGTGAAGTCATTGGTACAAAATAGGATCTGGAAATGTTTACTAGTTTACGAGATTCATATCTTAAGCCAAAACCCGTATTCCTTCCTTGTAGCCAACTCATGCATGAACCTAGAAATAATGTCCAAAGGATGTAACTATCTGCTTATTTCAACGCTTTATTTTCTCATATTGAATCATACTTTGTTAGTCATAAAATCCTCTGATGATATATCAAAAAATAATTTACTACTTAAATATTAAACTGAGTAGGTTAAAATGTTGAGAGACCATTAGGGTTTTTGTAATACTCTTTAACATGAAGTAAAATGATCATTTCTCTATGTATTATGCAACCTAAGTAAGGATATGTAGATTTTTCTAACTCCTTGTCACCCTTCTAGCAGGTTTTTGTGTACTTTTTTCAATCTCTAGGCTTTTTTCCTTGTTCCTTTCAGCATGCTCTATTTTCCTATGTCTCTTTCTGCTCTTTGAATTTTTCATAGTATTCTCCTCTACATCAATAATAAATGTTTCTTTCACCTTAGGGTCCATTCTAGCTTTTAAATTTTGTCTAAGATTATTGGTAGGCCAATTGTCAGGTTTTTTTCCATAAACCCTAAGCTTTGTCTGTGCTTCTTCATCCTTTTTTTCTATTTTCTCCCTGCCTTTTTTATTTGTGATGCTCTTTTTTTTTTTCTTCCTCTTATAATATAATTATTTGTTGGCTTCTAGTCCACCTTTCATAAAATTTAGTCTCTGGTGCTTTCATAGGGGTTTCATAATGCTTTTCAGCATGAAGGTGACTATATTATCCCTTAGTTCCTTGAGCAAAGGTTTGGGAAAAAACGTTGGTTCGACGTGTCTTTGATATTCTAGGTACATGTGGTATTGGATTTCTTTGTCTCATTTTCCTCAATTGTTCTACCTGCTTATTTAACTCATGAGTGTATAATACTTTAGTTATGTCTTGATGAAAAATATCATGGGCTTGTAGTTGAGGTCTTGCTATTTCTTTAGTGCACATCTTTAGCAAAATTTGATGAAGGACATACGGTAAATTAATTTTTCTAAAACCTTCCAAATGAAAAAGAAACCTCATATGATACAAGTAGGCTTTAGAATACCTTCATTCAAAAGTGAAGTGGAGATGAAAAAATCTAATGGTAGCATATCACTCAGGATTCATCATAATTTGGAGGAAAAATGCATTCCAATATTGATTTCGACAGTCCTCCATTAGGGAAAAATTCAAATCTACATTCTGCAACCATTGTTTTTTAAACCACCATTCACCCTCAGTTGGAAAACCAGTTGTTTCACCAATAGATTCCTTTACAAAAGGGAACTGCAATGTATAGATTATTGTAGTGTTTCCATTGAAGTAAAATATGAAAACATGTCACCAACTAAGATTAGGTCCATTGAAACACTAGACCACTGGCTCCCATCCCACGTTTCTAAAGAGGCCCATCTCGAGATAAACTTTGAAATACATGTCATTGGGTTCAAATCTCTTTGCATGACCAGATAGACCCATATTATAAATATTATGACACAGGAGAAACTTCTTCCAACTTTGAGACACTCTAGTGGAAGGTTATAAGATGCTCAGAAAGCTTCCTATGCACTAAAAATAGAAATCTCGATTTTCCAGAAAACATTGTTTTTGGGAAAACATGGCAGATGAGGTTTATTTTTCAACGACTCTATTTGGAATGAAAACATTGCTAGATGTCAAATCACAGATGAATAGGTCTAATATTTTATGAAAAATCCATGTTTAAAATTTTTCGATGGGCGTTGCAAAAAAATTTCATAGCTTCACGCTACGAAACATTTTCCTAGCACGAACTATAATTTCATTATAGTTCAAAGAACTACAAAAATCTTAGGGTAATCTTAGGATTATGTGAAAAAGTTTTGATAAAAAATATTCCTTGGCTTAGATAGAAAACTTTAAAAAAATATAATACCCCCTTTACATAATCATGACTTTTCAAAAAATGAATTGATAACATTTCCTTCAACTAAAGGTGTAAACCTGATTCTAACAGCTTGCTCCAATGGGGATATTGTCTCCTCAGAGGTAGTATAGAACAGGATGACCCTGTGCCTAATCCATTGGGCTACTCCCAACCTCAAATATTGCAACTTAAAAACTTTGCCTACTCAAACTAAAACAAAATTGAAAGTTGAAACTATCCACATTGAAAAATAAATGTTGAAAATTAGACTGAAACAAATGCTTTCCCCAACAAGCTTATTGCACACCATTCCCTACTCTAACTTGCTAAAAAAATACTAAAATCAAGTGATACAAAAATGTAAATGAAGTGAATTAAGAAGTTGTAGAAATAAGTGGATTTCTTGACTGTGTTTGCAACATTATGGACAGTGCAATTGCAGTGGAAACTCATCATGCATTGGATCTGCATATTGAAAACATGATTGAAAACACGAGCTAAAAAATCCTTTGATATACTGAGCTACAAGATCATAAAAGACACGATCTATTCGATTACCCTCAAGGTATTCAATTATTGGATCATCAAGGTTGAATTTTTCAAATTTATTCTCTATGTCAAACCATGATTTCAACTTTGAATTGTCAAATTCTTGTTAAAAAACAAAACATTCTTCAATTGTGAGAAACAAGGGTAGCACTACCTCCTTTGTTTGTTCTCGAAAATGCTTTCAGGAGATTGACTCTAATATTAGAAGTTGTGGGACTATATTTGAGCCTCTAAGACCTCAATATCTCTCTCAAGTTTTATAATAAATCTTCAAAGAAAATGAGCTTTATCTATGGAAGAAAATTTGCATGAATTTAAATAAATGGATAAAAAATTTGAAAAGCTTCATCAATCTCATAATTATCAAAATTTTCCCAATATTCCTTAAAAATGTCAATATAAAAATGATTTTCCACATACCCTATCATCTTCATTGATTAGGAAAATGGATATGTACTTTAAACTCTGAATTTTTTGGATAGTGGAGTCATCATGGATGTTTTGAACACTAGAATATTTGATAATGGAGTCACCAGGACAAATCAAACATCCAATATTGTTATCTAACTTTCTGTTTTCCCTAAGAAAGTAGATATGATCATTAAAAGCAATTATGGGGATATATACTTTCATATCCCCAGTATCGTCATGAATATGTTATCACTCAGAAATATCCTCTTGGCTACAGGAGAGAAGTTTTCATGGTAAACTTTGCACTCCAACTTATAGATTCAAGGCTATCCCCTTCAATCCAAAGAGGGCTCTCTCTGTGATTATCTAGTTACCAAATAAACAAATGAATATACTTTATATAGTGGTTATATATGTTGTGTAGATGTAGTGTTTGGTTAGGCCCGAGGGAAATAGCTCATTGGGAGATGGAGTCAAGCAACTAGGGTTTAGATTAATTTACCAAGATAACTCATTGTTTGATCAAGATTGATAAAGGTAAGGTGGATAGAAAATCCTAGACCTTTGTCATTGCTATAGGTGGAGGGAGAAAGTATGAGAAACATCCTCTACAATAGGGCATACATAGTGAATCCTAGAGTAGGTTTAGAAGATCAAAATTAGAATATTTGAAAATATTAACTCAGAGCATCAAAACATAGATGAATTATGAATTAATTATTCTCATTCAAATGTTCATAAGACATACATTTTCTTGACATTACAAAAGAGGAAATAGTGAATATATAGAGAATACATACTAAGACTTATTATCGCATGAATCTTTATATCACTGTTCATAATTGACTGATCTTGGCAAATTGAAATTAATAAAGCCTTCAAACGCACAGACAATGACTTTTCATTTTAAAAAAAATCAACCCCTTTTCCATACTTCTCATGTAATATATAGGAAAAATATAATATAGATAAATTCCTTAAAGTATGGTAGCAATAATTACAAAATGTGTACATAATTTTAGAATTTAGTTAACAAAAATCATAATAACCATATCATATCAGCTACTTGGATCTCTAATCTAGCACATATTATTGGCCAAAATAGAGTATAAGATTGTTATGCATGTCTCCTACTGGTATCCTGGAACAATAGCGAAGTCAATGTTGCAAAATAGGATCTAGAAATTTTTACTTGTTTACATGCTTGATATCTAGAGCCAAAAATTGTATTCCTTCCTTGTAGCCAGTTGATGCACGAACCTGGAAATAATGTCGAAATTGTGTAACTATCTACTTCTTTCAAGGATTTATTTTCTCATGTTAACTCATACTCCCTTAGCCACAAAATCCTCTACTATATGACCACAGAATATCAAAATATAATTTATTTCTTAAAGATAAAAATGAGTAGGTCAAAATGTTGAGGGATCATTAGGGTTTGTGCAACAAAACTAGAGTTTGTGTAATAATCTTTCCTATGAAGTAAAATAATAATTTCTTTATGTATTATGCAACTTTAGAAATGATGTGTAGCTTGTTATAATTCCTTGTCACCCTTATAGTAGGTTTTTCTGTACCTTTCTTAGCCTCTAGGGTTTTTTCCTTCTTCTTTTCAACATGCTCTGTTTTCCTCTGTCTCTTTTGGCTCTTTAAATTTTGCATAGTCTTCTCCTCTCCATCAATAATAATTTTTTCTTCCAAGTTAGGGTTCATTCTAACTTTTAAATTTAGTCTCAGTTTATTATTAGGGCTACTGTGAGGCTTTTTTCCATAAACCCTAAGCTATGTTTGAGCTTCTTCATCATTTGTTTATGTTTTCTCCCTACCTTTTTTCTTTGTGATGCTCTTTGTTTTCTTTCTTCCTCTCCTACTACAATTCTTCGTTGGCTTCTAGTACGCATTTCATAAAATTTAATCTTTGGTTCTTTCAGAGGGGCTTCATCATGTTGTTCAACACGAAGGTGACTAGATTCTCCCTTATTTTCATGAGCTAAGGTTTGGGCAGAAACTATGGCTTAGCCTCTCTTTGATCTTCTAGGTACACATGGTCTTGGGTTTCTTTGTATCATTTTCCTCAACTTCTCCACCTGCTTATTTAACTCATGATTGTATAATATTTTAATTAGGCCATGATGAAAAAATATCATGGGCTTCTAGCTCAGGTCTTTTTCTTACTTTAGTGCACATCTTTAGCAAAATTTGATGGAGGAAATATGGTAAATTCATTTTGCTAATACCTTCCAAATGACAATGAAACCTCATATGATACAAGTAGGATTTAGAATACCTGTCTTCATAGGTGAAGAAGAGTTGAAAATTTCTAAGTGCAGCAGACCACTTAGACTTCAACATACTTTGGAAGACCCCTACATTCCAATAGTGATTTTGACAGTCCCCCTAAAATTGTTGTTTTTAAACCACCTTTCACCCTAAGTTGGAAAACTTGATGCTTCAGCAATATATTTCTTTGAAACATGGAACTACAGGGTCCTGATTCTTGCAATGTTTCCATTGAAGGAAAATATGAAATCATGGCACCAACTGAGATTATGTCCATTGAAATGCTGGAACACTTCCTCCCATCCTGAATTTCTGGAAAGGTGAAACATCTCGGGAGAAACTTCGAAATACATGCCATGGGGTTCAAATCTCTTTACATGACCAGATCGATCCATCTTGCGAATATTTTTATGCTAAAAACACTTCTTCCAACTTTGAAACATTTTAGTTGAAGGTTCTAAGTTTCTCATAAAGGTTTCTACGCACTCAAAATACATATCTCGGTTTGCTGGAAAATGTTGTTTAAAGGAAAACATGGCATATTAGGGTTTGTATTTCAATAGATCTATTATGCATGTAAACACTTCTAGATATCAAATCATGGAAAAATAGGGCTAATATTCTATGAACAAACACTTGGGAACTCAAAATAATGGTGACAGTGGCTTGAAAACTAACTTTTAAAATTTTTTGGTGGGTGATATGAAAATATTTCGTAGTGCGAGCTATAATTTCACTATAGACTAAAGCGCTGCGAAAAAGTTAGGATATGCTTAGGGTTATGTGACAAAATTTTGGCGAGACACATTCCTAGGCTTAGATATTAAACATTGCAAAAATATAATACCCTATACATAATCATGACTTTGAAAAAATAAATTGATAATGTTGCCTTGAACTGAAGGTGCAAACCTGATGCTAACAGAGTCTACATTTAATGAACAACAGGAAGTCAATGTATCTAGTATATATTTGACCCCTTATTTCATCCTATCTCTAAATAACATTTTAGACCTTCTCCCTAATTTACTAAACAATATCGATTGGGATTAGAAGTAAGTATTCATGGTTCTAGCCCCTTATCATTCTATCTTCATGGGATAAAAGAACTCAAACAAAATGGGTTTAAGAGACATATGTGTTAAGGCTATAGACACCTACTAGAAGTAGTGGCCCCATCCATGACATATGGGATTCCAAATCATTACTGAATAAATTTAATTGTAAATATTTCAAAATCTACATGTCACCTGGTGCCTTTATGGGGCTTCTGAGTCATCTTCTGCAAGAACGAATAGGTCAGATGCATAACTACAAATCTATAACCAATATAATGGGATTAAAGCATCTAATTAGGATTAAAAGGTATCTCTCTCGAGGCTATGGATTCATGTTGGTAGCAATGGCCATAAATTTACTATCAAGGTCATAATTTTATACTAGTTGTTCATTTAATTACGTGGTAATTGGTGGAATTGGTTCCATGTAAAGTGTGCTTTGTGATAAATAAATTTATTTCTTATCCTTCCAAACTCTTTGGATAATATTGAAATCATGTTTACCAACTTTGATCATTTTTAAAGATCAAACTGGTATTTAGAAATAAGCAATGCAAGAAAATTCTTATCTTTTAGTCCTTTCATTTGTAAATCTTTGGATTATGTTAATAGAATTAACTCTTCACCCAAGGAGTGGCCATTTATTGGCAAAACAATAGCCACCCTACATTTTCACTAAAATGAAGGTGCCCCCATTGTAAATTTTGGAAAATCCCCTTGAATTGCACTTGATGATTCCCCCTATCCTTATAATCTAGTTTTTTCTCTTCTCGATTTTTCGAGATTTGATCTTGTCTTGATGTCATCTTTTCTTTTGATCCTTTGATTTATCACCCTATTTTATTGGTCTAGGGTATATTTCCATTGATTGGGGTTGGCTTTGTCGTGGCTTTGTCTCTCCCATGACCTTTTGATTCCATAAAGATCACGATATTAACGACTTTGCTTGAGGACTTTATTTCCATTACAAAGCCTTACTTCAATCAATTTTTCCTTTGAGCTATTTCATGAATCTAAGTTCAACTAGATTCCCACAATGAAATTTTCATATAAATAGACATATATATTGATAACCTTTATATGTTGTACTATATATTATATTTATTATTATATAAATTATATTACATAGCATTCCACCTTATAAGATAAATATTATATTATAATCTCATTCAATAAAATCAAAAAATATATATATATATATGGGACATCACATGTGTAATATATATTATAAATATAGCCAAAAACAAAAGGGAGAGCACAAAAATGAAACATGTATATACTAAGATATACATATAAAAAGCGCATTGAACATAAGATATGTTACATTTTGTGAGGACGTATGATAAAGAACTTATGAGCTCCCATGTAAAATATTGTACGTAAACTAAATCCCACGTTTTTATGATTCTATTACATATTCTATTCAAACAAACAATATATAAGTATGTGTGGTTCTCACGAGGAAAAACAATAAACTATAATGCATTTTTTATAAATTTAGGTTTTTAAGAAAAAAACAATGACATAACTCTTAATCTATGAATTATTCAATGATTATTGAAGCAATGAAATATTTTGGTTGCCATTTGGATAACTCTACCATACATAACGATTCAAATCAATAATTTGTAAATAAAGTTGAACAAAAGAACCTGGGCTGAAATTGAATGAAATAACAAATTAACAAAACTGCGAGAAACTTGAAGTAGAATTTCAATGTATTGAATAAAGATGAGAAAGAAGAAAATCACAAAAATATCAAGCCACGATCCCGCCATGGAAAGTTATTGTCAGATCTCACCAACAAGATTTCTTCATGAGATCGCTAATATTCTTATAATCAGGCTAGAAATCTATGAATAGTACCAAACCGAAATGTACCTTAAATTTTTTGATTATATGATAGTTATCAATAAATAGTCAATGTTTGTTCTGTAGGATCTTTTGGCATTACATGTGATTGACATACTACTTCACAACAAATAGTTTGAAGCTCACATTGAAGCATTATCGAAACTTGGTCCGTCAATAAAAGAAAAATTGTGATTTTATTTTTAAAAGATTGATTTGTTGTGCAGGTAGAATTTTGTGTTGGAGCAAGTGAAACATCTAACGCGGGAAACTTCGTTTTATGTGATAGAAAATTTGAAACTATGGCCATGAGAATTCAATATTTACCGATATATTTTTTCTTTTGAGAAGCTACAGAATCTAAAATTCTATAGGCAATATTTTATATGAGTAAAATTATTTATTTTGCGGATATGCTTGTTCTGATTTTATGATAAATTTTAGATTGTTTTCTTGAGAGGGTCAGGGGCATCTTTATGTCTATTGTTGATTTTTCCAATATCAGAGGGATATGGGAACAGTTAACTCCGCCCATGTCTGTCTGATTAAGGAATATTCGGGGATTACAGAATATTCAGGAAATCAGCCATGGACATAAACTCAAAGGGTTAGGGTTTGTTGTTGAAGATCGTAAGTTTATTGGATGAGATCAATCTTATGATTTTGATCTTTCTTTTGAATCCCAGGAATTGGAAAGGGATCCATATGGGCTTAAAGGGGGATGAAACAATGCTCGGTGAATGAGTATAATAGAAAATTTGTTGCAAGACAAACTTGTTAACGCAACATCTACATCTTCATTGAACAGAATCGATCTACCGAGGCTTGAAATAGTTCAATGAACGGGATCCATGGGACATATTTTCTGCCGATATGCTTTGATCTTAGATTCAAGTTGTCTTTTCAGGGTGAAAATTGTTTGAACAAAATCCATTTTTTTTTAAATAGTTCAATGAACGAGATTCATGGGAGATATTTCTGCCCATATGCTTTGATATAAGATTCAAGTTGTCTAATCGATCTACAGAGACTTGAAATAGTTCAATGAACGAGATCCATGGGAGATATTTTCTGCCCATATGCTTTGATCTAAGATTCAAGTTGTGTAATCGATCTACAGAGACTTGAAATAGTTCAATGAACGAGATCCATGGGAGCTATTTTCGGCCCATATGCTTTGATCTAAGATTCAAGTTGTCTTTTCTCGGTGTAAACTGTTGAACAAAATCCAATTTTATTTGAAATAGTTCAATGAACGAAATCCATGGGAGATATTTTCTGCCCATATGCTTCGATACAAGTTTCAAGTTGTCTTTTCAGGGTGAAAATTGTTTAACAAAATCCAATTTTGTTGCATGTGTGGTTATAAAATCATTGTTGTTAATGTAAAAGGCTATCAATAACAGTAGTGGTGGGAGAGCACTGTTGTAAAGGGCCCAAAGATGGTAGGTTCTAGAATGCAGATAGAGGAAGGTTGTTGTAAAACTAATAGTGATTGTGGACATGCCATATTCTGATTTTGTAAATATTTTATGGTTTGGACTATTCCAAACTAATTGATACGTCTATATATATCAAATTTCAATGGTGAATGATATTATGGTCTTTTGAATTTTTTATAGTTTGGTATTGGAAATTTTTGAAGAGATACAGTTGTTGTTTGTATGGCTTGGATCTGTAAATGGCAGTGATTTCATCCCATTCTTCCTTCCTTTTTGGATTGTGTTAGTTTTTTCTATATATATTCTTGATGGCAATTATCATTCAGTGACTTATTTTTTAAGGATAATCTAGAGTTGTATTATTATTTGAGTTTCTCTAAAATTTTTCCGGTAATTTAGATTGTCTACGTATGTTGTTTATATGTGATATAAACTAATGTTTTTTCCATGACATTTTTTGAATCAATATAATTTTGAAGTGCTTTTCCAAAATGTTTTTAGTCTTGAGTGCCAAAATGTTTTTAGTTTTATTGGAATTGTATAGTTATTCAATTTATTACTTAAAAAAATTATTAGAAAAGTATTAGATAGTACGAGGTAGTTATTTATTATACGCATTTATGTTAATTCTTGAGGTGAGATCCAAAAACACTGTTTGATTATTATGTGTATGCTTAAAATATTTTTCTATCTTTTAATATATTATATTAAGAATAATCCATGTTTGCATTTATAATTTAGACTTTGTATTTAACTTGCATCTTAAATATTCAACTTTCTACTAAGGGAACATCATTGAATATTTATTGTTAGTACTAGCTACATTCATTTTTGGTGTCTCTTCTATGTATCATATAATATTAGGTTAACTATTAAAATATGCATACTGAAACATTGTTTTTAGTTTCATGTATATATAAAGTTAAAATTTTTAGGATTTTCCCAACTTTTTCTTTGTAAGGGGAAGATATCCAAAGGCTAATGGAGTCCTTAAACCCATCAAGAGTGACCATCCCAAAATGCTTGGGCTATTTAAAAATAGCCTAGATCTTATTTACATCCCCTTTGTTGAGTAAGGTCCAAATACGGATTCAACAAGGGCTTAATATCATGTACGATTCTTTGTTGAATTTATTTACTGCATTTGATTAAGCAGTTGTTCAAAGAATTTTAAAATTCTTGAATCAGTGATTCATCCCTCCATCCTCTTACCATTTCTTGATTCCTAATAAATATGCCAATTTATTTTTTCCTCTAAAAATGATTCACCCAAATTTTATAGTAAAAAATGTTTGATCTTAAAAATCCCCAAAATTTTATAGATAATACACAAAATTATTGTAAATTTGAAATTTTTACAAAAATATCACCAAACATTGTATAGTTTGCATATTAGGGACTAATCCAATTCACCAGTTTTTAGAAAAGCCATGATAGATTTATATCCTTAAAATTTTAATTGTATAGTTTCATTTTGGATTGGTATTGAGTCTCTTTTCACACAATGGGAGTTGTACTCTGCATCCCTAATTAATCAAGAAGTCTAAAATTAAGCATTAATAATATTGACTACACATTTCTAGTTATAAAAAACTAACATTAGGCTAGGATTGTAGAGGCTTGGAGTAGGATTTGGAGAAGACACTTTTCAAGGTTATAAAACTAAAACTAGCTCTACCAATAAGTATAAATTGATTTTCACATCAGTTTCTTGCCACAAAGCTCCTCTCAAGTAATATTTAAGAACATCGTCACATCGAGAACATGTGTTGAGACATGCTCGCTCTCAAGATACTGGTGTTTTTTGAACTGTGTGTGTTACAAGGGCATATCTCTCAGAGGTGTATGACTTGCTTTAAGAAATCTCTTGGAAGGTTTTGGGCTTGGTTACGCTAACTATGTGTATGGTTTTAATCACACATGTCCCCTAGGTTTTTTATTTATGAATTGGTAACCATAGTGGCATAATATTTATCTAGATTGGACCATTGTTTTTTTTTTGCATCCATCTCAACGCTTTTAGAGTGTAAAATTTAGAGGAATGAGGTCATAGGACCATTTTTACCAGAAGGACTCAAATAGGAAAATTATGGATTTAACCTTTAGAGACAAATTTGAGGCATCAAATGATTATTTTTGGGAGTAAAATTTATCCACTTTGCCATGGAACCGCATTTTTCTATTCTACTCATAAAGGCCTTTCTAACAGCCAATCCGGATTTATGTAGGAACACAACATAATACACATATAACCATAAATACAAAGATGCAATGGAAATAACACTTCATTTCATTAATATCAAAGAACTTAAATTTGTTTACAGAAAGAATGGAAATAAACTAGCTAGGGCGTTAGTAGCTTATCTATGAGAAGAGATGTGGTGGCTAAAGGCCTCTGAAATATGTTACAATGAGGCCCAAAGGCCTATTTATTATTGAGAAAAAATGGAAAACCCTAAACATCCAAAAACCTAACCCTAGGAGATGAAGCTCCAAAACTATGGACCCCATTTGGGTAAATTGGTACATCAACTTCCCGAGGACATAACTTTAGCATATGATCTTTGTTTGACGTGCTCAATACCTCCTTAGACAGATATATCTGAGGACTACAAATTTTCAGTGAGAAAAATCAAACTATCACCCATGTAGCTCCTGGTTTTCTCCAAAAAAACGTCGTTTAGGGCCTCAAAACTATTCCGGAAGTTTAGGACCCGAAAAATTGCTAAAAATAGTAAGTTGTGCTACAAATAAGGAAACTGAAAAAATGAAAGAAACAATGGTGGGGACCCAAGTGGAATAGGCGGGTGGCCACCAATATCCACCTCGATCATTCCTCCCCCCTCAGGAAAAAATGGTCTCCATTTCGTTGAGTTCCTCCATGAGATGAGGAAACTTCTATTGAACTTGGTCCCTGGTGAACCACTTGTCGTGGTGTAGTAGTTGGCCAGCTTTGAGAAACCGATACAATTGGATCTTTTGTTGGCAAGTGTTTTTGGTTTTCATTTCCATGATATAGTCTATGCTGGCCTGTTCCATGTAGTCTGGGTTTAAGTCTATTGGTGTGAGTTGTTCTGCAATGTTGGAGGTGTCCAATAGAGGTGAGAAGTAGGGTCGAAGGCGGTCCACATTGAATACTAGGTGTAGACAAAGGAATGGTGGAATACTGAGCTTGAAGACATTGGTCCCTACAGCCTTGGCGATGATGTATGGCCCATATCAGAGCGGGTGAAGCTTGCGGTGAGGTCCAGTGAAGCGCTCCTTCTACAAATTTAGCCACACTTTGTCGCCCACTTGGAAGTTGTGTGGCACCCGATGTTGATCATATCATTTCTTGTACTTAGCATTGGCTCTGTCCAATATGTCATTGACCTTTTGGCGGATGTGTTGAATGTGCTCGATGAAGCTATTCACTTTGTCAGCTTCATACTAGACATGAGACAAATCAACCTGAGTAGCCGCAAATGGCATGGCTACGTCAATGGGACATAGTGGCTGGAATCCCAAGCCCACCTGAAAGGGGTTATGGCTGTTTGAGTTTTGGAGAGCCTGGTTATAACTGTGTTGTACATAGGGGAGGCTCTCATCCCATGTGTGTGGATTCTTTGAATTATACATACGTAGAATGTGTACAATCATCCTGTTGATGACCTCTGTTTGGCCATGAGTTTAGGGATGGAAAGATGTGGACTTGGTGAGCTTAGTGTCTAGCATTGACCAGAGGCTGGACCAAAATGTGCTAAGGAACCTGTTGTCCTGATTTGTAATAATAGATTGTGGGATCCCAAAGTGCACCCACACTCGTTCAAAGAATATTTTAGCAGTGGCTTCTGCTGTGATATTCTTCTTGCAGGCCGCCATAATGGCCATCTTCAAGAATCTATCGATGACCACAAAAATGTGGCCGTTTCCATGCTTAGTAGAAGAAAGGCCCGACATGTAATCCATGGAGATGGATTCCCAAGGTCGACTAGGGGTAGGTAGAAAAGTATAGAGGCCTTGCTTCTTGATGGTCAGTTTCGTAATGGTATAAGAAGTGCAGGATCTGGTGTACTTCTAGACATCCTGTCAAACCTTCGGCCAATAGAAATACTTCTGTAGTACTGCCACTATTTTCTCGACCCTGAAATGCCCAACGACTCGACTGTAGTGTGCTTCCAAAATAATCTTGGCATGCTCGCTTGAAGGAACACAAAGGTGTCCCAAGTGACATAGCAATGCATCTTGGAGGTGAAAATTTGGAACTTGCGTACCCTCCAAGAGTGTCTTGTATGTGTTTCCAAATTCTGGATCACTCTTATAGAGAAGTGACCAATAAGAAGTCTTGTACCCACAAGAGTTGGTAATGGTGTTTAGCACCATGGTCAGTGATCGGGTAAGGGAGTCTGCAACATTATTGGTGCTTCCCTTCTTGTACTTGATGTTCAAATGAAACTATTGCAGATATGTGGACCACTTCTGATGGTGATCGTTTTGTAACTTCCCTTGTGTCTGTATGAATTGTAGGGGTCAGTGGTCTGTGTGGATGACCATTTCCTTCCCCAAAATGTAATGCTTTCATTGTCAACAAGCCTGCACAATGGAATACATTTCTTTATCATAAGTGGGATACTTGCAGACTATGTCGGACAATTTCTCACTGTGATATGCCACTGGATGCCCCTGTTGAGTAAGAACTGCCCCAATAGCATAGTCATAAGCATATTTCTTGATCTCAAATGATTGTTTCAAGTATGGTAATGTGATAATTGGGGCAGAGTAGAGGTGATGTTTCAATTCTACGAACGCCTTTTGTTGAGATTCTGACCAAAATAATTTTTCTTTCACTCCTCCTTTGCTGACTTAACTCAAGGGCCAAGTGATATGAGAGAATCCCAACATGAACCTACGGTAGAAATTATCAAGACCCAAAAAGTTGCGAAGCCCAGTTAGAGTGGCTGGGGCTGGAAAATCCCAAATGACTTGCATATTTTTTGGATCCACATGCACCCCTCGTTCATCAATAATGTATGCCAAATACTAAACCTGGGTCATGCCAAAAGTGCACTTCTCAAAATTGTCACACAAATTGTGTTGCCATAGCCTTTGTAGGACCTTTCAGATATGGTGGAGGTGCTCTTCCCAAGTCTAGCTGAAGATTATAAAGTCATCCAAGTACACTACTACAAATGATTTTTTGAATGGACGCAATATGTTGTCCATAAACCTCATGAAGGTTGAGGGAGAATTCGTCAACCCGAAAGGCATGACCAGCCATTCAAAAAGGCCCTCCTTGAATTTTAAGGAAGTCTTCCACACATCGGAGGGTTCGATTGGTACCTGGTGATATCTGAACTTCAATTCGATCTTGCTGAAATATTTCACCCCTTGGATTTGGTCCATAAGGTCATCAATATGTGGGATCAGGTACCTATTCTGGACAGTGATCTTGTTCAACACCCGATAGTCAACACAAAGTCTCCAAGTCCCATTCTTCTTATGTACCAACACGATCTGGCTCTCATAGGGCCATGAACTCGACCAGATGTGACCTTTATGCAGCAGCTCTTGAATCTGCCTCTTGATTTCGTTGTTCTCCATAACAAAGCACTAATAGATCGGTCCATTGAGCAGCGACACACCTGGGGTCAGATCAATGGGGTGCTTGACCTGGTAATGCAGAGGCACCCCTATGGGTGAGGTTAAGATGTCCCCGTACTCCTCCACGACCTTGTCCATTTGAATTTGTCCTATGGAGGAGCCCTATCTGGAGGTCGTGGCCACAGTCTTCTTCTTGCCCTGGAGGCAGATCATCAGGAAAAAAAAATTCCCAATTTTCGAAATGAGACTACTGCATTTTTTTGCAGTAACCAAAGAGATATCAGTAGGCATTGGTAACTCTGGTATCCTATACAACTTATTTCTCAAAGTAACAATAAAAACGTGAGGTCAGGACTCATACATAGCATGTCACTTCCACAGGTATGGTTGGCCTAATAATACATCACAAACATCAAGAGGAGCAATTTCACGTAATACCTCATCCGTGAAGGGCTTGATGTTGTAGGGAAGGCGACATTGTTGGCTGACGCGGAGATCTCGTCCTTGGTGAAGCCACCCAATGGTGTACATTTGTGGGTGTGTTGTGGTCAGCAATCCCAACTGCTTCATGACCTTTGTTGAAATGAGGTTTTTTTGGCTCCCACTTTCGACAATGAACTGAAGCGAGGAACTGTTTACCCACATTTGGGAGTGGAAGAGACACTCTTCCTACTTTGGATCTTCTGGTTCCTCCTTCTAGATCTTCATAGTGGAAACAGTGGCATTCGGCTCCGCATCAATAATATGATTCCCTTTGTCATTCCTCTTTTCGGGCTCTGATTCAGAGTCAGAGCATGCATATTATTCATAAGCCCTCATCTTGGCCACCAGCAACTGCTTGGCCCGAAACTCACTTGTGTTGTGAGTGGAGATATTATGGAACTCACACCACTTTTCCATGTCCTTGTTTGGCTTCGCGGTGTTATTATTTTCTTACGGCTTTGGTAGGCTGTCTTTGGGCACCATGCCTTGCCTTTTTCCTTTATTTTGTGGTTTGGGGGAACCTTTCCCTTGCTTTTGTTTCGCATATCGAAAGTCTCGCTTCTTCTATTTGAATTTCTGCTCAATCTTGGAAGCATACCAGTATTTGTCGTACCAAGCGAGGAGATGTCGAGGAACTCCATTTCCTCCTGAATGTATCTGTGCAGACAACTGCGGTACTTCAACACCAAATGTTTCTTTGAATATTTGATACCCAAATTTTTGCACAGGGTATGGAATAGATTCATCATCTCATGCATGTCTTGATCCCTTACTTGTCGAAACGTAGTCCATTTTATGTACTTGTCCTCATAGATCCCCACAGGATAGTATTGTTCCTTGATGGTGTCTCGGAAAGAATTCAAATTGGGTACGACCGAGAATAGAGAGGGCTTCATCTCTTCCTTTTCCTCACAGTAGGTTTCCCACTAGTCATTGACATAGGGGGTAGGTTTAAGGAGTGCAAAAATAATCTTCTCCCAATCGAAAAATTCATGAACCGAGAAATATCCTTATAATATATTCAACCATCTATCTACGGTGTCTACATCTATTTGGCCCTCAAATATGGGAATGTAAAAGTTTACTTGTACCTTAAAGGGAGTCGTGCCTCCAGAGTTGTTGCTGGATTCATATGCGCCACAGGTGAGAAATTGTTGAAGGATCTAGGAAAAGTTATCCATCATCATGTTCCTTTGTTTTTTGAGGGCCTCCTCGAGCAATATTTTGATAGGACCTTCTACTCCCTCATATTTCTTTTCATCCCCGATGGGTGTTCGTCGAGGTTTGTGAGGATGATCTTGTAAAGGTTCCACTAGATTAAGCCTTAACTCCTTATACCCCGACCTCGTTGGGGACATGCAAAGAAGGATTGATAAAAGAGCCGACCACTATGATACCAAAGATCCGGTTTATGGTGAATGGAAAAAAAATACACATATAACCATAAATAAAAATATGCAGAAATAAAACTTCATTTCATTAATATCAAATAACTCGAAATTTTATACGCATAAAATGGAAATAATCTAGCTAGGGTGTTGGTAGCTTACCTCTCGAGAAGAGATGTGGTGGCTACAACACCGAACTATGTTACAATCGTGCTCAAAGGCCTGTTTATTGTTGAGAAATAATGGAAAACCCTAAACACCCAAAAACTTAACCCTAGGAGATGAAGCACCAAAACTATGGGCCCCGTTTGGGTAAAATAGTACATCAACTTCTCGGGGACGTAACTTTGGCATATGATCTTCGTTTGATGTGCTCAATACCTCATTAGAAATATCTATCTAAGGACTACAAATTTTGAGTGAGAAACATCAATCTATGACCCATGTTTCTCCTGGTTTTCCCAAAAAAATGTCGTTTAGGGCCTCAAAACGACTCCGGAAGTTCAGGACCTGAAAAAATGCTAAAAATAGTAAACTGTACTACAATTAAGGAAGCTGAAAAAATTGAAATAAACAATGGTGGAGCCCCAACTAGAATAGGCAAGTGGCCACCAATATCCACCTAGACCAACAACACAAGAATAACCTCAATCATAGTCTTGTATGGAAAATTCTTTCCACTAATAAATTAACCTTGTTGTTTTTTCCACCATAATTGAAGAAGATGCCAAATCGATTAATAAAGGAAAATGGGCTATCCATGTGACCATGATGAATAAGAATATATAAGATTCCATATTGTAACCCTGGTTAAAATATGATGAAATCAAACCTAACGACTACTAGATTATCGAGTTGTGTTAAAACAAGGCCACTCAGAGAAAAACCTATTCCATCCTTTTCAATTGAATTTGTTCCATAAATAGGAAATGTAGATGATATGGATTGGGAGAGAGTATATATAAAGGAATTTCAGACTATAGTTCACCATAGGCAATAAGTGTTACTTCTTTGTACTTGCAACCATTTTATATTCATAGAAAGAGAGAAGAGAAACCTCATCTTCAATCTGATTTTTCTCCTTAAGGAGCTTCCAAGGACATATCTTATGTCAAAATGTGGTTTTTTTGTTTTTATTTCACAATTCTTTGTTTTATGTGTAATTATAGTTTACATGCATATAAAATAAATAATAATCTATATATTCATAAATACTAACAAGCTCCTAGAGACAGCCTAGAGTTGTGATAGACCAGTGCCTAGGACATCTTAGCATAGCAAGGATCATATAATATAATGTATGAAGTTGTCAACTTCAGCTCACATGCTATCTCCTATAAACAGGGAAATAAACTAGAATGGGACCAAACTCTCAGAAATTGATACAGGAAAAGAAATACTGCAGAGGCAAGGTGTAAAACTCTAATATAAAGCATCAGACAATTCAGAGACAGTTTACTGCAAAGCGGGACGGTTCAAGTAATATATCACAAAAATCAATTATCGTAAGGTGTAATATAGGAATGAACAGAGGAGGACAGTTATTACTGAGATGATACCCGACACAACATTACCATGCATGGGCTTACCAATCTAAGAATCCATGCACGATAATAGCATTTTAAAAGCACCCTCCCAAAGCAACTAATATAGTAGAAATACGGTTTAGCTAAATAATGGAACAGAATATCATGCATGAGCCATATTTAAAGCGCTTGACTAATCCAAGCATGGGTATCAACTAGGATGAATCCATACCAAAAATCAGTGAGCCACTCGCATTCCAAAACATGATACAGGAAGCATGGATGAAATGAAATGATATATTAAAATAACACATAAGAGAAAGTTACAGACTGTGAAATAACAAAGACCAGAATCCTCTTCAACAGATAGAACTCCTCCTCACTGAGACCCTATGGGCTCTGAGCCTTCATACAAGAATTTTACAAAATGTATGCAAAAATCCTTTCACTACACAATTTTCTGATAAAATCTGGAACCCTTAATCAATCGTTCTCCTAGAATTTTATAGGAGAAACCAAAACCTAGTAAAAGAGGTAGGTGATGAACATTTAATTTGCATAATTAAGGCAAAATGGCGGAAACATTCACGCCCATACTGCTGAATGACTATGCTGTGCTGTTTGTACTCTATGGCCTGCTTTCTGAAATGAATGCACTGGGTGAAAGCCTCTTCAGGAACACGGCATTGAGTAGAATCCCATAAACATTCTTGTCCTATCCTGAAAGAAGATTCTGCTAAAATAAAACCTGGAGGGTATTGTTTTTTGTGCATTGTACCCTCTGCCTTCCAAACCCTGAATTATGATTTAAAATCTTCAATGCTGAACACTAAATTCCTTGACCTTCCACTGATACTCTTTGCCGCAACCTTTATGTCTCCATCTATGATATCTGCCTCTTGAATGACACTGGGAAGCTTGCCAAAGTATAACCCTGTTTCTTTAATGGATGTCATGTCACAGCAGCTACCCAGGACTTTCTTCATCAATTTCGACTCTGAAAAACTGGTCCTTTGACGCGTTCTCAGCTTTTGTAATGGATGCTGCAAATTATGATAATTCTTTGTCGCTGTAAACCTGCAAAACACACAAAGTTGTGAAGAAAACAAATGCATGGGGGACGGAAATGCAATGGAGGCGAATGTGTAGTTAAGCAACATGATGAAATGGCGGAAGTATGCAGGGTGGTGACGAAGAAAGTGCAGTGGAAATAATGGTAGGTGAATTAATGAAAGTTTTAAACGAAAAACAATGAAATTTGACTTATGACTGACATATGTAATGGGCGGAGGAGAAATGTGACGCACACGTGGGATAATGACGTGGTGGGAGACTTGGTCCAAGGTGTGAATGTGACTAAATGTGGACCGTCCGATCTCAGGGGGAGATCGACGGTTGAAAGAGCATCGGAGGTGATGGAAAGTGGGCCAGGGGCGTGATTTTCCTGTAGATAAAACTTATGCAACTTCGGAGCATGACGATTGTCGGATGAAGACCCCCAGATCGAACGGCTGACAGTGATATCGCTGCGTGAATTTTACCGATCAATAACATGCGATGAACGGTGGTTTTGGAGCCGTACGCGAGGACATGCGGCAAACTGTGTATGGAATCGCTCCGTTTTGAGAAATACCGCCCGCCTGCGAAAGGCGGTGCGATGAATACCGGGTAGTTTTGAACAATGTTTTTGGGCGCGGGGACCACCACGGCGAGAGAACTACGGTACGTTGTTCTATGGTTTGACCGTATGGCCTTAATGCGCTTAGTGCTTTTTCCCCTTGCCCAAAAGACTGAATTACGTGGAGGAAATGGTGCGGGGGTCTCGGCCGAAAAGTGCTAGGCTTTGCGTATTTTCAAATATGGGTTTTTATGCCTTTTAAATGTAATTTGGGGTGTGGGAAGGTAACGGAGGCCGAAACGTATTCCTTAGGCCACGAGAGAGGGGATTTGATTTAAACGAGTTTGCTTGCGAAAAATTGGCTAGGGAGATGAGGATGATCATCATTGGTCTCCACCTAGGAAACACGTTCATCCCCAGACGTGTCGAGAACTCGCGGACCCTCTGATCATCTTCTGTGCAAACTCGGCTCTTCAGCAACCTTGATTTGCATTTTACGATTCCTAATAACACCCACATTATCCGAACAAAAATGAAACAACAAACTAATATACAATATAATACACCAGGCTTTTTCGGCCTGAGTCAGAACTAGAAATATGGTTTAAGGAATTGACCATTTACAGGGGCATCCAACAAGTCGCCCTGTAAATTCTCCAACCTGAAAGTATTATTGCCCCCTTGTTCCACAATTTTGAAAGGACCAAACCAGAGGGGGTCGAATTTACCATGTTTACCTTTTTCAGCTCTTCGGATATCCCATCTGAGCACCAAATCACCAATCTGCAGCTTCTTGTCCTTAGCATGCTGATCAAAGAGGTGTTTCATCTTCTCCTGATACTCCGTTAGCCTTTGATTCAATTGATTGCATGTTTCTTCCAATTCCACCAGCTGGTTTATTATCCTGATCATATCATCAGGCTCTTCTTGACTTTCCTACATGAATCGAGCCACTGGCAAGGCCAATTGAATAGGAAATACTGTTTCCCTCCCGTATACCAGTTCATATGGGGATTTCCCAGTTGCTCTCTTGCTGGTAATTCTATTGGCCCACAGAGAAAATTTCAATTGGGAATCCCAATTCCTTTGATTCTCACTTATAGCCTTCTTCAATGCCCTCACCAGGGTTTTATTGGAAGACTCTGCCAAGCCATTTCCCTGCGGGTAATAGGCTGTAGAGTGACTTAGTGTGATATTATATTGCGGACAGAAACTCACAAATTTTGCAGAATTGAAAGCCTGTGCATTATCAGTCACTATTCTGGCAGGGCAACCAAACTTGGATATGATGTTTTCCTCCATGAACTTTATGATCACAGTATCTGTAGCATTCCTTGCAGGTATGGCTTCCACCCATTTAGTGAAATAATCAGTGGCCGTTAAAATCCACTTATGTTGACCACTTGATGGAGGATGTATCTCACCTATAAAATCAATTCCCCACTGTTTGAATGGTTCATCTACGTGCACAGGAATCATGGGCAGAGGTGCTAACTTCTGCCTTTCAGCAAATTTCTGACATTTTTCACATGCTCTAACCTGAGAAAAAACATCTCCGAAAAGCTTGGGCCAATAAAAACCAGCCTTCGGGATTTTGTGAGCAGTGGCCCTCCAGCTGTAGTGACCCCCACAGATCCCTTCATGAAACTCGGTTATAATACTTCCTACCTCATCCTCCGTGAGACATAGCAGTAGGATACCTGAGGGATCTCGCCAGTATATCTGGCCATTGGCGACTATATATTTCTGTGATTTCAATCTTAGTGTTATGTATTTAGCTTTATCACAGCTTGGAGGGCAACTGAGTGTGAGGAGATATTCTACTATCTCTTTGTACCATGGACTAGTGAGGTACTTTAGATGTGTTTCTGGAGTAGCTACCCCAATTCCATGTCGTTCTTCTTTCTCCTCAGATTCCTCACTTTCTATTATGGACAAATTTATGCCCAGAGCTTGATAGTTTGATTCAGATAACATTTTGGCAAGCCCCTGTCCTTTGATCAGCTTAGTAGGGCGGATGTCTAGGTCATACTCCTGTATTTTAGCAATCCACTTCCCCCTTTTTCCTTCACTATCTCCCTAAATAAGGATATCTTTTACAGCAGCTGTAGGCACAAATGCAGTGATGCGGGACTGTAAGATATATACACGGAATGCTTTGAGGGATTTCACAGGGGTGTATGCTTGCTTTTCCAATATGTTGTATTTTAATTCTACATCACGGAGCACCTGACTGAAAAAGGCAATAGGCTGCTCATACCCTTCCTCATTTTTCTGCAATAAAACTCCTGCTATTGTATGAGGTGATGCAAAAGAAAAAATCATGAAAGGTTTATCATAATCTGGTCCAGCTAGCACAGGGGCTTCTGCAAAAGCATTTTTTATTCTAGTAAATGCCTCTCGTGATTCCTGGGACCATTTAACTTCATTATTCTTCTTCAGCATGTCAGTTATGTGTCTAACTATTTCAGCATAGTTAGGAATAAACCTTCTCAAGAAATTAATGCGCCCTAGGAATACTTGTACCTCTTTCTTATTTCTGGGAAAAGCAATACCATTTATAACCTCTACCCTCTTAGGATCTATCTTCACCCCATCTTTAGTCACGATATGGCCCAAAAGCTTTCCCTCTTCTAATGCAAATAAAGACTTTTGAGGATTCAGAGAGAGACCATACCTTCTGCATTTCTCAAAAGTTCTCCGCAGATGTTCAATGTGCTCAGCATCATTTTTTGAAAATACTGTGATATCATCAAGGTAGACCACCAGGAATTTATCCTGCTCCCCAACAAAAGCAATATCCATTGCCCTCTGAAAAGTGGCCCCTGCATTAATCAGCCCAAAAGGCATCCTGGCATACATAAATGTACCCCATGGTGTGGTGAAAGAAGTCTTCTTTTGATCCTCTGGAAGTACAGCCACCTGGTTATAACCAGAGAATCCATCCATCATTGACATCCTAGAAGCTCCAACTACTTTCTGCAGGATGTGATCCATCTTAGGTAGTGGATAGTTATCCTTTAAGGATGCTCTGTTTAAATTTCTAAAATCCACACACATCCTTATTTCTCCATTCTTTTTTCATACAGGGACAAGGTTTTCCACCCATTCAGAGTACCTCAGTGGTACAATTATTTTTGATTTTAGCAGCTTCTTGATTTCCTTCTCAATAGAAGGCAACAGCAGGGGATTGATTTGTCTGAGCTTCTGCTTATGGGGTTTTGCATATGCCTTTAATGGAATTTTGTGCTGCATAATACTGATATCAAAAGTTTTCAAGTCCTGATAGGACCATGTAAACACATCTCTGTAAGACTGAAATAATTTCTGATATAGCTTTTTATATTCTTCTGGGACCCTCTTGGACAGTCTTACAATTTTGGGGTCAGCATCAGTTCCCAGATTCAGGTCTTCTACCTGATTTTATTCTACCACTTTGCTCGGTTGTAATGAGACATCATTCTTGTCAAATAATATTTCTAGAGGCACCAGCCCTATAGGTATCACATTTCCCTTCAATTGCAACACTTTATTACCTACCACTTTCTCCTCCCAATTTCTTTCTGAAGTATTTTCAGACTCAACCTCTTCTTCATCAGCATCAATCTCCATATTGGAGAATTCTCCCACTGTTTCCAGGAATCTTTTCATTTTTTCTTCATCTTCAAACACCTGCCAGTGTTTGATGTTGTCTGGGATTGAAGGCTGATAACGCACCTCAACTTCATATCTTAAAAGAGGGTTTTGAGGTGGTCGAAATGTACTAGCAACCACAACAAGGGAATCAACCATCCTATTATGTTCTCGGGGCATGAATTGGATATTAAATGCCAAGAAGAAATTCTCTACCATGTCCCAAACCTCATTCCTATAAGCCCTTAGCCCAGGATGTTTGATCTGACATTGATTCCTGACTTGTCTAACCACCAGCTTTGAATCTCCCAGAACTTTTACACTTTGTATATTCATGTTCATGGCTGTCTGCAATCCTAACAGGAGTGCTTCATATTCAGCCACATTTTTGGTGGCTTCATATTCTAGTTTGAAAGACAATGGTACCCATTTTCCTGAAGGAGAAATCAATAGTATTCCTACTCCATTACCTTCTTTAGAATTTGCTCCATCAAAATGAAGTGTCTAGATTCCTGCATCATGGCTCTCTAAGGACTGCTCAATCTGAATATGGCAAAAGGATGGCTCATTAGCATAATCTTGATCTTATTCCAACATTAAGCATGATAAATCTCCTTCTTTACTGTAGACTGGTGAATTTACAGAATTGTCAGCCTTAGTCACCATCTTGACAAATCTAGTCTCCCTGTACAACCTCCTCTCTTGGCCACCAAAAACCAGGATTGTGGCATATGTCAAATCCATCTTGAGTGATCCACCGATTTTTGTTCCCCAGGACCTTGACAGTAACATACCAAAATGAGCTGGGATGTCAGCCACCACGATGTCCATTACCACACTTTTTGCTGGGACTTGGGCTAAATTGACCACCAAATCCTTGATCATCTCCAAGCATTTAACTCTTTTGGAGTCAAATGAATAGAGGTCTTTGTATGGACGGGTGATTTGTAGTCCTAGTTGTTCCATGACTGACAGAGGCATAAGATTGTGGGAAGCTCCAGAATCTAGCATACAGTTATGTAGTAGCAGGTCATGAATCACTAGAGACACATAGAAGGGAGGAGTAGAGGGATCTAACTCCTCAACATGTGGGCCAAAAACTATCATGGGTCTTTCTTCTTGAAGGTTGAGACTATCTGGGATGATTGGTGCTTCTGGAGGGAGCATGAAAGAGGTGACTTGAGATTGATATGCTGGCTGTTTCAACAGTTCAGTCAAGGGGACTGGGATTTTGACCTTTTCAAGTTCCTTTTGCAGACTGAAAGCAGGAGGGGACTTTTCTATCACAACCTCTTTTGAGTCTTTATTTTCAGCTGGGGGCTTGACTTCTTTAGACACAGACTTGACATTAGGGGGAATGACTGCTTTTGAAGAGGAAGGAATTTAATCACTAGACTGCAAAGGTTTGTTTAGAGGTCCCTTACCTTTGTCTCGTGACTTTCGCACCATTGATTCCTTCGATTAAGTGGGCAGTCTCTCAAGCGGTGCTTCTTCTGACAATGGGCACTGCTCTCCTTTGTTTCCCCCAAAGGACATTCTTCTCCATCACTATTTGAAAAGGAAATATTTTCATCCTCCAATCGATAGGCAGTATCTCCAGTGGGATCATCTTCTGGACCTTCCAGGTACAATGAGTGTGGTACCTGATCCTGTTGCTCTTTTGATTCCCTTGGCAATATTTGCAGAGCTGGTCTTCTGTACTGAGGATTGTAACCTCTGTTTGGAGCATTCTGGAAATTCTTGAAGGCTGAGTTCTTGGCTTCCAATTCAAGCTTGACCATTTTCTTAATCAATATGCTCATTTCTTCCATTTTGTCCGAGTCTTTGTCCTGACTAGAAGTGGATACCTCCTCTTTACCCCTTCTTCTCGTATCTTGTTCAGACCTTCCTTTTGATTTGCCAGTGGAGGCAAAGTTTGCTTCCAACTCTAGTGCATCTGCCGGAGCATCATCCAGAGTAGCAGGCTTTCTTTCTCTGAGAGAGAAACCAAATTCTGAAACAAAGGCTGCTACAAAAAAAACTTTAGTAGCAGTTTGATGGGGTTTCATATCAGCAGGGAGACTCATATACAATTTATTAAATCTCTTGATAAATTCTGACGCTCCTTCATTGTGTCTTTTCTTTAGTGTATTGAACTCAATGAGACAATTTCCATGATCTTTCTTCTCTTCCCATTTCCTGAGAAAAGTGTCTTCCATGTTATCCCAAGTGGTAATAGAATAGCCAGCCAATGTCTTAAACCATTTTCGAGCTTCACCATCAAGAGATTGCACAAACAGTCTTAAGACCACATCTAAATGTTCAACATTAAAGTTCTCTACAAAGGAGCATAAAGTCTCAAGATGTTTTTGAGCATCAATCTCGTTTTCCCCATTGAATCTGGGCAAGATCTTCATATAATCCTGGGGCATATCATTCAACACTTGGGGTAATGCCAGGGGAGCATATTTATTCATCAAGAAGGCCGGAACATTGGCCATTGGAGGAGGTGGAGGTAGTGCAATAGTTTGATGAGTAAGAGGAGGAGGAGGAGGTGGAAGTGGAGTATGAATAATAATAGGAATATACTCAACTGCAGCTTGAGGGGTTGAGGGGAACAAAGGTCTGTTAACAGCAGATACTTCAGTTACTTCCTTGACCTCTTCAACCTCAGGAGTAGGATGAAGACTGTTTTTATTTCTGATACCCTCCCGGGGTGGACTATCTGAGTAATATTCGGGATTTTCCTCAGTGTAGTAGGGATTTTCTACTTGGACTTCTTGAGAGGAAGAGGATGGATAGTCTTCTTGAGAGAATTCGGGAATCTCAGAATGGACTGATTTTCTTTCCCTCCAATTTCTTCTATGTATGATCTTTTCAGGGTCAGACACTGAAGGTGTCTTTGGCTTAGACGTATCTGACCTCAGGTGTGGCTTACGAGGAGCCAGGACTGCAAATAGATTTATCAAATAAACAAATGTGGAGTCGCCAAGGTGAGGGATCTACAACTCTCAACTCTCCATACTCACCTACTTGAAGAGTGAATTAGATTTTGTCGAGGCCCAGGGATTTTTAAAATTTCTCAACTTCGTTCCCCGACAACGGCGCCAAAACGATGTTGTCATTCCTAGAGACAGCCTAGAGTTGTGATAGACCAGTGCCTAGGACATCTTAGCATAGCAAGGAGCGTATAATATAATGTATGAAGTTGTCAACTTCAGCTCACATGCTATCTCCTGTAAACAGGGAAATAAACTAGAATGGGACCAAACTCTCAGAAACTGATATAGAAAAAGAAATACTGCAGAGGCAAGGTGTAAAACTCTAATATAAAGCATCAGAAAATTCAGAGACAGTTTACTGCAAAGCGGGCCGGTTCAAGTAATATATCACAGAAATCAATTATCAGAAGGTGTATGTAGTGAATGAAATGTAGAGGAGATATTAGTTAACATTGAGCTGATACCCAGATATACAATACCACCATGCATGGGCTTACCAATCTAAGAATCCATACATGATAATAGCATTTTAAAAGCACCCTCCCAAAGAAAATAATATAGCAGAAATACGGTTTAGCTGAATAATGGAACAAAATATCATGCATGAGCCATATTTAAAGTGCTTGACTGATCCGAGCATGGGCATCAACTAGGATGAATCCATACCAGAAATCAGTGAGCCACTCGCATTCCAAAACATGATACAAGAAAGATGGATGAAATGAAATGATCTATTAATATAACACATAAGAGAAAAGGTTACACACTGTGAAATACCAAAGACCATAATCCTCTTTAACAGATAGAACTCCTCCTCACTGAGACCCTATGGGCTCTGAGCCTTCATACAAGAGCTTTACAAAATGTATCCAAAAAGCCTTTCACTGCATAGTTTTCTGATAAAATCCGGAACCCTTCATAATCTGTTCGTTGAGGTTTTTATAGGAAACAAAGAGGACTCATAAAGAAAGTAGGTGATGAACGTTTAATTGTATCATTAAAACAAAATGGCGGAGATGTGCACGCCCATACTGCTGAATGGTTCTGAAGTGCCGCATGCATTCTGAGGCCGACGTTCTGAAATAAATGCACTGGATGAAGATCTCTTCAGGAACACGGTAAAGGAGTAAAATCATATAAACATTCTGTCCTTTCCTGAAAGAAGATTCTGCTAAAATAAAACCTGGAGAGTATTGTTTTTTGTGCATTGTACCCTCTGCCTTCTAAACCCTGAATTATGATTTAAAATCTTCAATGCCGAACACTGAATACCTTGACCCTCCACTGATACTCTTTGCCGCAACCTTTATGTCTCCATCTATGATATCTGCCTCTTGAATGACACTGGGAAGCTTGCCAAAGTATAACCCTGTTTCTTTAATGGATGTCATGTCACAACAGCTACCCAGGACTTTCTTCATAAATTTCGCCTCTGAAAAACTGGTCCTTTGACGCGTTCTCGGCTTTTGTAATGGATGCTGCAAATTATGATAATTCTCTGTCGCTATAAACCTGCAAAACACACAAAGTTGTGAAGAAAACAAATGCATGGGGGACGACAATGCAATGGAGGCAACTGTGTAGTGAGGCAACATGATGAAATGGCGGAAGCATGCAGGGTGGTGACGAAGAAAGTGCAGTGGAAATAATGGTAGGTGAATTAGCGAAAGTTTTAAACGAAAAACAATGAAATTTGACTTATGACTGACATATGTAATGGGCGGAGGAGAAATGCGACGTACACGTGGGATGATGACGTGGTGGACGTACGAAAGAATATATGGAAAGGATGATGTGGAGTGTTGGCCGTGGGGCCGGTCAACGGTGGGGATGATGAAGTCTTGACCGTCTGATCTCAGGAGGAGATCGACGGCTGAAAGAGCGTTGGGAGCGATGGACAGTGGGCCAGGGGTGCATTTGTCGTGGATTAAAACTCGTGCAGCTTCGATGCGTGACGATTGTTCGATGAAGGTCTCTAGATCCAACGACTGACAGTGATATCGCTGCGTGTCTCTTGCCGAACAATAGCGTGCAATGAACGGTGGTTTTGGAACCGTACGTTGGGGCGCATGGCAGACATGTATGGAATCGCTGGCCCAACGAGAATTATCGCCCACCGCCGAAAGGCGGTGCGATGAATACCGGGCAGTTTTGAACAGTGCTTTTGGGCGCGGGGACCACCATGGCGGGAGAACTACGGTACGTTGATCTATGGTTTGATCGGACGGCTCAAAATGCGCCCGATATACTTTGATAAGTGCCTAGTGCTTTTGCCCTCAGTTCCAGCACTGAATTACGTGGAGGAAAAGGGTGCGGGGGTCTGGACGAAAAGTGCTAGGCTTTACAGATTTTCAAATAAGGGTTTTGCAGCCTTTTTAAATGTAATTTGGGGGTGGGAAAGGTAATTGTAGGCCGAAAACGGATTCCTTAGGCCACGAGAGGGGATTTGCATGATTTAAACGGGGTTGCTTGCGAAAATTTAATAGGGAGCTGATTATGATCAACAAAATATAAAGAGGAATACACATTAATAGTGTAGATTTTAGACTTTTAAGTGTGGTTTATTATATTCATTGTGAAGTACCATCAAGTGGAACATATGTAGTAGTTTATGGATCATATTAGTATCAAAGAAGGTTTATTTTTGTATATTTTGGTGGTTATCTATAACATACCTCTTTTACACGCCAATGATTTTTTCTTTCCTAATAAAATAGCAATTGTGAATCTCTTTCCCAAATGCACACTTGAATGCTACCCTAACAACTTAATATGAGGACATTCATACGATTACATTTGTACATATTGGCAAGCCTACTTTCATTTTTCCACCAATTCCTTAAGTAATTATATAATAAGGATCTCTAAGGATATTTGATTGTAGTTTCCTTAACTTGTATATGGTTCCTTGTTATTAAGATGAATTTCTTATAATATAGATTCAATGCTTTGAGATTAGAATCTCAATTCCTACAATACTCATAGTCAATAGGGTATGAGCTTGATATGTTTTATCATTATTTCACTCTCACTACACTATACTTATAAGGAAATTGTAATTTTTTAAATGACCTCTTTCAAAAGGTAATATTGTACACCTCCCCTAAAGTGATATTTATATACTTAATCTAGTTTCATACACTCATAACTATTCACCAAATTCATATATCAATTGAATCTAATTATATCCATATTTAAGATATTTTTCTAGTCACTTAGGTTCATTTATTAATTAGAAGGTGACATGCAACTTTTGATTTGTGACGATAGTATTAACATTATATGAATTTTTTTGTGTCCCTTCTTCTAGCCATTAAAATTATGGCTAGATTCCCACGATTATAATTAATTTTACTAACCCCATCCTAATTAACTATGAGAGTGAGTAATGCCAAATCTTGAGTGTTCTTTATTAAACTTATTATATCCATGTAATATGAGATACATCCTCTATATACTTATGTGGTGCATTTATTTAAACTATGTCTTGTATCATTCCTATAATTTCTTTTGTTTTTTTAAATCCTTAAAGTTTAAAAATTATGGGATTGTTTTCCACCCCCCCCCCACACGTCTTCATTTTCACACAATTGCTGATTTGGAATCGTGCCAAACCAGATACATCCATGTGAACTTCACATGATGTCCTATCTCTACATTTTCAACGACATTGATTTAATCTTACAATCCAATGGTTGAGGTTACCTATGGTTTTCCAATGATTACCCTATCCCTTTCCTAGTTGGACTTTGTTGGTTTCTTTTTTTTCCCATCGAAGAGAGTGCGACTTTGTCTATGTCTCCTTACGAAACATTTTTCTTGCATATTATGCTCTTGACACTTGTTATTATAGCTTATTGGGTATTATAGCTTATTGGGTATTATAGTTTATTCTAGTTGAACGAGATTGAAATATCTTCCATTCATTCCTCGATTTGCGATTTTAGAAATATGGAAGAAAAGATCTCAAGATGTGCTTCAGGAGGCTTCTGCACGATGTCGAATCTTAAAAAATTACAACTCGTAATCTCTTTAAAAAACACTCACTGGATTTCAACCTCTTTTAATATTTTAGAGTTGCAACAAACCTATTCCATGATCAGAATATATATATATATATATATATATATATATATATATATATATATATATATATGCTTGTCCACTTTAGAGAGAAACAAGAATGTTGGAAGTCTTTAATGGAGTTAAAAAAACTCTGAATATGGGCAAAAATCTATTCTAGGAGGAGATTTCAACACCACCATGGGAAAAAATGAGAATATGGGAGGCTCCACTATTAAGGATTCTTCTCAAGAAAATATGGAGGAATTAATCCTCAAGCTCAACCTCTTTTATTTTAAGCCTCCTAAATTCCTCTATAATTGGAATAAAAAACGTTTTGGGTCAGGCCATATTGTGGCTTGCATTAACCATTTCCTGGCCTCTGACAGCCTGCTCATGATGAATATTTGTTGCAAATCCCATATTCTCCCTTGTCGTGTCTCAGACCATCATCCAATTAGCATCCTTGTCTCAACTTCCCTCAATCTCGGGCATATACCCTTTTAATTCTCCCCTCTTTGGATGAACTTGTCAAGTTTTCATTGAGATGGTTTCTCTTTCTTGGTCAGTTTGGGTTGAGGGAAACCCAATCTCTATTTGGGAGTCCAAAATCAAAATCATAAAAGGAGATATTAAACAGTGGTTAAAAGAAAACAACTCAGAAAGGAAAGATGCAATAAAGGATAAATAAAACCATCTTGCCACAATCCAGGAACAAATATGTAGAAAAACATAGATTCAACTCATCTTGTAATATGCTAAAATGAAATACCTGTATCTATTCTAAAAATTGAGGAAACTAATTATGATCACACAACCACATGAAAAAGAAAGAGATGATAATTTCAATCACACAACATAAAGATTTATCTGGGGAATGCCTCAGCTAAAAACCATGCTATTTTCATATTGCATAAGTCAAAGAATATGAAACAATTCAATCCTTCTCTCTGGCTTGAGAGCTATTTACACTATCTCTATTTGTATCACACTGTCCTACGCTAGCTTGGTTCAATAATTAACCAATTTATTTCCTTTGGATGCCTTGCCTTCCTTACGTAATCCATAGGGGAATTGATCCCCTATTTATTAGGAAATTCCCAATTAATGACTGCACAATATATCTAAGGCCTTTTTCTGACTCTAGGCACCACCTATACAATTTTCAAAATGTACAAGTGATAGTACACTTCCCTTTAACTCCAATATCAATTGGGTATTCCTCAAAATTTACACGCATCAACTATTTATAGCGAATTATCAATTATATGATTGATCACTACATGTGAATTAAATCATATTTAATTCAGTAGACCTCTCACTAGTTCATCCATTAGATAGAACTAGTTAAACTGATTTTAACTCAAATAATTAAGTTAAATCATTACAACTCAAAATAAAGTGTAACTAGACCCCCTACAACTTATAGATAACTCTACATGCCTCTAGTTTGACCCTCAACTCGAATTTACTGAGCTAATTAAGTCTTCCTGACTTAGTTAACTCATACAATTTTTCATGGGATGTGGAATTACAATTTCCTTCTAATTTAATTAAGGGAAAATAAAATTAGAAGCCTCTTCTTGTTTCCATTTTAAACACTCCCTCTCAACAATAAAGGAATAGTCTACTATCCCAATCCTTCCTCTGTGGAACTCGAATTTGCCTCTTGAGTCTTGACAGTGCCTTCGTCAATGTGTATGCATCCTACTCCTATGTAGAAATGTAATCTAAGGACATATACGTCCTCTGCACACAATCTCTAAAATTGTGATACCAGATATCAATATGCTTGGACCTGTCATGAAAAACTCAATTAACTGAGAGTTTTATGCAACTATGGTTATCACAATAAATCACCATCGGATCCATCTGATGACCAAAAAACCTAGCAACTATCTTCCTCATACAAATGGCCTCAAAATATCCTTGACTAAAAACCATGTACTATGCCTCTGTTGAACTCAGTGCAACTAATCTATGCTTCCTGCTATCATAGGAAACTACTACTCACCTAATACTGAAGATGCCCCTGATTTTTTATTCTTATCAGATGGAATCCCTGCCCAATCTGCATTTCTGAAGACTTGAAGCTTCATTGCATCTGGCCGCCTATACGATAGCCTGAACTAAGTAGTGCCTTTGATGTATATCAACACATGTTTTCCTACCTTCCAATAGAGCTTGGTGGGCTTAACAATAGCTTGACTAAGCTAGTTTAATGTGTAACATATGTTTGGTCGTGTGTTATCCAAGTACATGAGTGAACCCACAAGCTACATGTAGATGGTAGCTTCTACTACTTCGCATGAAATAAAATCTTCCTTAGTCTAATTCACTATGAGAGGAGTCTCCTTGAGTTTTCTACTCTCAATGTGAAACTTCTTCAGAATATCATTGGCATACTTTCCCTGAGATACAATTAGTTCCCCATCTCTTTGCCAAATTTCCAATCCAAGGAAATAATGCAAAAGCCCCATATCCTTCATCTAAAATTCTCTTCCAAGATCCTCTTTACAAGATTTGATGAGTTGCTCATCACCTGTCAGAATCAAATCATCAACATAGAGCACAATGATGAATAATTTACCTTCGACCACAATATGGTAAAGCTTCGCATCTGTTTCACTTTTGGTGAAGCCCAACCCAATGAAGTAGCTATCGAGCTTGGTGTACCAAGCACAAGGTGCTTGTTTCATTCCATACAACACTTTCTTGAGTATGCACACATGCGACGCTCTGTCAAATGTCTCAAAACCTTCAAACTACTCAATGTACACATATTCCTCAATCACTCTATTGAGGAAGTCTATCTTTACATACATCTGATCTATCTGCCATCACATCTGTGCTGAAAGTGAAAGGATATATTTAATTGACGAGTACTTTGCAACTGGAGAAAATTTATCCTCGTAATCAATTCCCTCCACCTCAGAGAACCCTTTGGCCACAAATTTGGCATTATGTTTCTCAACACTCCCATATGTTACTTGCTTCACCTTGTATATCCACTTGGATTGTACAACTAAATTTCCCTCTACTCTTGGGACAACTTACCATGCACTATTTTTATAATGGAGGCATACTCCTCAAACATGGCATCAACCCAAACTCATTGTTGCACTACTTCCTCGAATGAGGATGGCTCAATCTCTACACTGTCACTCATAAGATCCATGTAGCTAGTGTACCGCTATGAGGACCTTCTCTTCCTATGTTGTGATGTGGATGCTCCCGAATTCTCTCTAGAATTAAGCACCAACCTGTGAGCCTCTCTAGCATGCTTCCTTCCATATATGAATGTCTCTTTATTAGTGGGTCCTTCCACTCTATGTTCCTCTGCTTATGGTTGTTCCACATCTTAAGGTTGTTCTTTTTGAGCTAAGAGATCCCCAACTGCATGCAACTGAAGCTCCCTCTCAAGATAAATTCACATGGAATTCTCTTCATCGAATTTCAAATATCTCCTGACCATTGTCATCGTAGCTGACGGAAATTACACCCGATATTTGTGAGGTGTATTGGTGTACCCCAAAAATATTCCCAACTCAGTTGTTGTCTCTAGATTTTCCATGGCATATTTAGTTACATGGAAATAAACTCATGAACCAAAAAATTTAAAGTGTGCCACATCTAGTTTCTTACCTAAAAAATCTTCCTCTACTGTACTCATCCTGATAATCTGATGAGGACTTCTATTCTACACAAATATTGTTGTGTTTCATGCTTCATCCACAAGTGCAATGGAAGGCTCTGATTTATGCAACACCATTCTGTTGTGGGCTATCAGGTGCTATCAATTCTCGTCGAATTCCTTATGAAGCATAGAAGTTCTTAAATTCATTCGAGACATAGTATCCACCGATGTCGCTCCTGAGAGCCTTCACCTTCTTCCCTGTATCTTTCTCGACAAGTTCTTTGAACTCGCAAAATTTTGAGAATGTATAATCTTTCTTATGCATGAATAATATCCAACACTTGCATGAAAAATCATTTAAAAAAATAATATAATACCCGTTATTTGTTGTGGAGGATTTCAAGAACGGTCCACACACATCTATGTGAAATATTTCAAGGTTCACCTTCGCTTGACTGTCCTTATCATGAAAGGTGGCTTTGGTGGACTTACCTAATGTAGACCCTTTTCATTTATCTCGTTGCTCAAGTGCACCCATGGGAAGTCCTATAGAAGTATTTTGCATGATCTTCAAAGCTCCATGGTGTAGATGGCCCAATATTTTATTCCATAATGCATTGATGTCTTGGCTCTACACCTTCTCTGCTTCATTCTAAAGGAAACACAGTCTTCTACATCCCATTTTTAGAGGTTCTTTATACGAACCCCAATCTTCTTAACCTGTCTCATGGCTTTCTGATGAAGGAACATCTTTCCTTTTCTAAATATAACATCATAGCCACAACCTTCTAATATAGAAACTGAAACTAAATTCTTCTATAAACTAGGAACATACATAACATAGTTTAATGGAAGAGTAGAACCAGAATCACTCTAAAAGGTAGTAGTGCCTATGTCGGTCATGCTATACCTCCTGTCATCTCCCATCTCGATGTGAATTTTGAGATCCTTCTCCTCCAAGTTGCTAAAGAATTCTTTGTTGTCGGTCATACAGAATGAAGCTCCACTATCTAGGTACCAAACAAAACCCATCACCAATGGCATCATGCATGTGGTGAGAGTGAAATCTAGTTCAAATTGTGAATAAAGTGATTCACTTGCCACTCCTCTTGAGGGCTTCTTGTCGGCCTTCCTATGTGGACACTTTGTGGCATAGTGTCCCAGCTCATGTCAGTGAAAACATTTAATCTTTGTGTTATCACTCATAAAATTGTGAAACATTTTAGATAAGGTCATATAGGTCACTCACTAAATGGATAAGGTCTCCTAAGCCATTTCAAGGTGTGTTACACAGAATTTTGTCATCGTCCCTGCAATCCCTCGCCCCGCATATTGGAGGATCTTTCTCATGACCTACGAGTAGTGTCATACTCTGAAAACACCTTCTTTGCATCCTTCTGCATAAGGACATCATTTCTCCTGTTGAACATTTCCTCAAAAATCCCACAAAAACCTATGTTTTTGCCTTGGCGTGGGTAGCCAGTTCATCCCTCACACCAATGTGGAGGATGTACACTAGAGCCCGCGCCACCTGGTGCTCTGTCTCTATGTTGTGCCTGCGCCAGCTATTTTAGGAATGTTTTTTAACAAATTAGAGGCGAAAGTTTCCTTTAACCACCTCAGGGATGAGTTACAGGAAGTGGTTAACTTGATGAGCCACAGATCTCCCTCTTTAGGTAGTGGTTTCCTCCTCCCATGGAACACTCCTTGAAGATAGGTCTCCTTTCCATGATTATAGGGATCCTAACCTCTCCCTCTCCCTCTATATAAACAGGCCTTCTCCCTTTATGAAAGCTAGTTGAACATATAGCCAAGAAGCTAAACTTGGAGAAGAAATACTATAGATGAGTAATCGCTATTGAGAAGGTAGAACCAAGGAGAATTCCGTAGAGAGAGGCCCGTCCGAATTCCTGACAAGCCTTTGTGAGACAAGCTCCGCTGGAACCCTGTTGGAGGAGACCGCAACGTCGAAGCTTGGTTGTACTCTTCCTTCCTTTCATTAATATACTCGACTATGGTATTGGTTCCATCATTTTGTTATGTTTACTGATGCAGTTGATTTAGTCTTCTTCGACTGAGTGATAGTTACGAATGTGAAATATCATGTTGGATATCGTCGTTGTTTCCTGTGTGTGTGCAAGTATCCAAGCGTGAGAATGAGCAGATCATGATCTGTCAAACCAGGAGTGAGAGGTAGCCACTCTTTCTGACGACAACAACAGTGTAGAGCATCCGGTAAGTCATCTATCGAATCTCTGTCCATTCGTTAACTAGGAATCGATATTATAGCGTGTCCTGTTTGTGGCTAGACCCACTCTAGGGCTAGTGGGATCACCTCTATCCGCATAGGGGATTTTGCCTCACCAAGAAATTGGCAACTCCACTAGGGATCAGCTTTAGTTTGTCTTTCATCCATTAGGTCTTATTCTTGGTCTTTACTTGCTTAAATTTCCTCTTCTAGTTTTTTTTGCTGAGTCTAAGACCTTGTTCATCCCCAAAGGATCAAATCTGACCTCTTTTTTTCCAAAATTTTCCTTTTACTAGGGTTGGCTTGATTGGCGCAGTTTCCAGTCTAACAATCACACCCACTGGCGCTTTTTGCTAGTTCAGCACTCGCGCCATCCCCTGTTTGGTGTTGATTACAGCCAGACAATCAATCCATTTCCTGTAGGTGTTAGGGTTTTCCCTGTTTTGGAGTTTTTGGTTAGTACTTGTGTTTCTAGGTGTGTTCTTGACTTGTTTTAAGTGCTTTGGTATTTTTTGTGACTATGAACAGCCTCCTTCCTTCAGTTTTTTGTCCATTTCTTGTCAGCATCATGGCCTTAGATTTTTCTAGAGATTTGGTATGCTGATGCTCCTGTAGGAGCTTCGGTCTTTTGTTTCACAGCCACCTTCGTTCCTTGTTTTATTACATTCATTTCCCTTGATCCGTTTGAGTGATTGCATTTGGTGGAATGAGTCTTGTCTCTTTCGTTCAATTTTTTCTTCTTGTCACTCCAAGCATAGCTCACATTGCTTGTATGGATCTGTTTCGACATATTTCTTCGATTTGAGAGATTGCAACATTTGTTTGAGTTTTTGTTTTTTTGCTTTTGAGTTGATTGAATTGTTTCGCTTCGACTCTCGCATTAACATTCTCAAACTAGTGTGAAGATTCCTTATTCATGTCATTTAGTGCAATGTTTGCTCTATTACATTGAAAAATAAAATAAAAAATATTTTGTTCTTGCATTCTTGTTTGCGTTGTGGAATTGGAAAATATTTCGCATAACTAGCATTGGGCATTCTAGGAAATATTTCTCGTCTTCATTAGCTTGCATAAGATACTGTAGTGGATGCTTCTATTTGTTCTCATTATTTTCTATCGCTTGAAAACTCCTAAAATTTCTCGTAGATAGCTTTTCATCGAATGAAATGGTATTTTATGGCATGTATCTTTCATTTATGAATTTGTGAGATCCAACATTCGGTAGGACCTTGGAATTGAAACATAAACACAAGATCAAATTAAAATTTATTCAATTAACCTAAGGCAACATTGAAACTTAACGAAACATTTATTGGTCTAAGTTAGAGACGTGTTCCGGCGTCTTTAAAGTTAGCAGTTGTCGCTCGCCATCTGGCTTCAAACAGTGCTAGTATCGACTTGTGCTCCCCGTACTGTCGAGTATATAAAGGGAGACCCCTCTAGGTTGCAATTCTTTTATCCATAGGAACTCAAGTCTGTCTCCTTATAACCGTGATACACCAAGCACAACATTCGAGGAGACTATATGCACGTACGTCAACTCCTTGGTTGATTCTTCTTTCATTTTATAACCAAGGTGTATATGGCAGTTCACGGAAAGCTGTTACACCCTTTTACCTAGACTGCCTATTTTTGATCTTTAATGACTCCATAAATTTGAAAACATCATCAAGCACTTGTCCTTTCGTGCTCGCTTAAAACTAAAAGAGACTAGAGTAATATTTGACTGTTTCTTGACTCTTAAAACATGAAACAACAAATTTTTGGTTTCAATGTGGTAAAATAAACTACCTACAATTACACGCCCATTAAAAGTTTGATTACTTGGCCTGTCTTTTTTCGCCTTGGTTTTGATCCAAGAGTCTTCTTTTCTGATCTTTTTCCCTTTTCTGGTGTGCTATATTCATAGTGGTGGAACCATCAGTTTTGTCTACTAGTAGTCCTTTCTCGGATGATTCATCTGAAACTTCTCAGACCTTTAGGTCTGTCGAGCTTCAACAGCCTATCATCCCGTCAGAGTACCCCTTTGGAGAACCAGTTGAGTTACATTGGCCTATTTAAAACGCTTGGTTTGGGTTTGGGGTCAGGGAACATTTTCCCCCTCTTACATCGGGATCACCATTTTTGGCTGCTATCATACCTCCTGGCCCCCGTAGTCTTTTGAAAGATCTCACAGTGGATTTAGACATGGACTCATCTGGTCCTAATGGCAGTGAGGGTATTCCAGTTTCTGATGAAGAATACCAACTTTTCCAGGAAGAAATCCATCAAGAGCCTGCTCAATATTTACCATCAGTGTCGCCTCCAATCAGATATAGGTCTTTGGGTCAGATTATAGCCGGTATTTCCTCCATGGCAACATCAACTCCATCAAGGGGGATGATTCTCCCATCATTAGGGATGTCGCCGACAACACCTATCTTGTTGACGCCTTTATTACATCTGTCCCCACTAGGCATACTTTCTGTGTGGCTGCATCGGCATCGGTTGTCACCACTCAGTCGTAAGGAGTTTCGACTTCGGTAGAGACTTCAATTTCCATGGCGATCCCTGACGGCCTTTCTTTTGAGGAGTATTGGCTGGTTGTTCAGCAGCAGAGCTCCCAGACTAATCAGTCCCCTCAGGATCCTTATCGGTCTTATTTTTCTCATTATGGTGCGGATGGTACCCCAATTTATTCACTTCTGTTTCAGTATGATGAGCAAGGAAACCCTATCTACTTGCCTGCTCCTGAGGCTTATCAGTTCCTTTCTGGTTTTAGACCTACCTTGCTTGTCCAACCCTCTAACCGACAAAGACAACCCTTTCAAGGAAAACCTTTGGTTCAGCAAGGGTATGCTTACAACCCACAAGGACAACCCTTTCAGGGACAACCTTCGATGCAGTAAGGGTATGCGTACTACCCACAAAAGAAACCCTTACAGGGACAACCTTTGGTCCAGCAAGGATTATTTGACGGCCCACAAGGGCAGCCTTACAATCCTCAAGTTTAACCTTTACAAGCTCAGCCTCTGATCCAGCCAAGGCAACCTCGAGGACTAGCTGCGCAACCGGTATATCAACCCGGACCTTCATACGGTCCTGGGGGGTAGATCCATCCATCACAACCTTTGGTGCAACCATGAAAACCATATCTTCCAATTGGTCCAAATGTTGCACAGCCAGGACCACCTTATGGTCCTACTCCAGGTCAACCTGGTTATCAGGTACCGCCTGGCCCACCGCTGCCATCAGGCCAACCTTCTCCGCGGGGGTAACCTAGTGGCCCTCATCAGTCAGAGCAACCTGCTCAGCCGGGCCAACCTGCACAAATAGTTCACCCTGCTTAGCCACCACTCTATTCTATGTCGCAGCCGAATCAACCTCTGCACCTGACTTATCGAGCTCAGCAGGGCCCTACTTATCAGCAGCCCGTTCGACCCCAAGGCGGTTATTACCGTCAAGGTCAATATCGATTGGTATACAACCCGCCTCAAGGTCCTGCTTATTACCCTCAACCTCCAGGCTATACTTATACTCCGCAGAAAAATCCTTATGCTACTCAATCGGGACCCTCGTATACTCAGAATCAGTATCCTAGCCTTCAACCCCCGTATCCTGGTCCTCAGCCGCCATATCAACCGAATTATCCGGCTTATACCCCTTATGGTCCGAATCCTCCAAGACAGAACCAGTGGGGGCAGAGTTATACTCAACCAGGATGGATTATGGGTACGAGTCTTTATCAAGGACCTGCTATGCCTTTTAACCCTCAATTACCCTTCCTCGCCACGTTGGAGTTATCGGATGTGTCCAAATTGACAAATGATCCCATTCTTGATAATCCTTATTAGCCTCCGGTTCCAAAAAAGGTTCCTGGTGATTGTCCCAAGTTTTAGGGCAAGTCTGGAGAAGACCCCCAAGCTCACGTCATGCCATACCATTTATGGTATTCTTCCAATTCTTGGGTGGATGACTCTGTTCGACTCCGTCTTTTCCAACGCACTCTTACCAGAGTTGCTGCTAAGTGGTATATACAACTGCCTCGTGGCATCTTTCAAGATTTCAACACTCTCGCTATGGAGTTCCTTACTCATTTCCAGTTGTCGGTTCGTTACGAAGCTGGGACGCATCTCCTAACATCCTTGAAATAGGACCGGGCTACCCATATCTCGGACCACATTCATGAATGGAGACGATGTTTTCACCTGATCAAGTTCGAAATTCCTGATCATCTTCTTACTCATTGGTTCACTACCTCTTTTGTCAATCAGATTTCGAAAGAAATCGCCACGGGGGCATGTGTAACCGAGGAAAAGGCCATTGATCGTGCCCAGTACCTTGATTTAGTGTGCTCTCAATCAGGCATTTTGTATGACATCTTAACTGAGGCTCCACGACCTGGGACCTCTAAATTTTCAGCTACCCCATCATTCAACGGTTTTATTGGTTTTATGTCTTAGAATTCACGCAAGTCTTCCAATGGGAAGCAGAAATCCAATTCTTCCAATAATTATGCTCCTCGGGCTACCCCGGATTCTGGTAAAACCTCGGAGGTCAACGCCATTCAGGCCAATCCTGCGGACAAGAATTCCAAGGGGAGAATGAAGGGAAAAGGCAAGGCCAAAGCCGATTCCCCAAAACCAGAATCATCTAAACCTCGTGCTAATGATGGTTCGCAATGAATGCCAAAGTACCCCTGGCTGATTTGTGATGAGGACCACTACACTAAGGATTGTCCTAGATGATCCGAGGTTAGTCAACTTCTCAAAGGTGCTAAGGGAAATCTGGTGGTCCTTAAGGAACCTTTCTCATCTCAGCAAACCCAGATGGTTGAGCAACCTCCACCATCTACGTCGTTTGGCTCTCAAGTGTTCATGAAAAATGGTTCTGCACCCGTTTCCATCGCTACTCAGTCGAAGGATTATGCCGGATCACACCAGGAAGCTGAGAAAGAGGTCATTGATGGTCCTCCTACCCCACCTGCCTTTGGTCCTCTTGAAATTGAAAGGCCCAGTGTTGAACCCATTGTATGGCCACCTTCTAAAGGCATTCTCCAAAAATCTTCTTATAATCCTAACGCCCGTGCTACTCAGCAATACAATATTGTTGAGGACTTAGAACAGGCGTCATCCGCGATGTCCGCGTTAGAAGTGATTTAGAGCTATCCGTCTCAACGGAAAGCATTATTATCTGCGATCAGTGGAATTGATTCTACTCATTCTAGCCTTCTCTCTTTCGACTTAGAGAATTTCATCCCCCGACTTCCGCACTAGATTGCACTTTTCATACAAGTCGGCATTAACAGTGTCAACATCCAAAAATTCGTTGTGGATGAGGGTGCATCTACCTGCCTCATGTCATCTGCTTGCTGGAAGGGTATTGGCTCTCCATCCCTGACTTCGTCACCCAATTCCCTTAACGCATTTGATTGAAGGGAATCAAAACCCCTGGGTGTTCTCGCTAGCTTGTCGATCACATTGCAAGGAAAGATGGTCAGCGTTGAATTAGAAGTCATTGACGCTAAACTCAATTACAATCTTCTACTCGGTTGCAGTTGGACTCACGCTATGTTGTGCGTTCCGTCCACCCTTTTTTGATTTCTAAAGTTTCCACGCGAGGGAAAAATCGTTACTGTCGATCAGTTGTCATTCTTCACCTCGTCTTTCGAGAACAACGTGCCATACGTCGATCAGAATCCTTCTCCCCTTGACAGTGTAGGGCCAGGTCTTTTTAAATATCCCACTCTCATGGGTATCTTTCCTCTTCCACCACCAAATACCATTCAATTTAATATGGTCTCTCGGTCATATGACCCATTGATCGTCCCTTTACCTGAACAGGTTAATTCATTTGGGGATTCGATGCCGCTTAGTCCAATCGAAATCAATTATTGTGAGCTTACAGCTACATCTAATTCTCCCCCTCCTGAAGGTGATCCTTTGAGCATTTCTCTCGACGTTTATTCTCAATCCCCCTGGCTCGGCGATGCAGATTCCCCTGATCCTTTGAAGTGTTTCCATCTAATGAGGCTATAATGGAAACCATGTCTCTCGAAGAGCTACCATGGAGCGATGGGCATCATCGTTCCTCGTTTATGCCTGGCCTCGGGGAAATGTCTAACTGTCTTAAGTTTTTTGCGTCTCAAGTTCCTTCTCCGCCACTTCAAACGCTTATTTTGACTCATGAAGTCTTTGTTGAAGGTAACTTGGGTAACCTTACTCAAACGATGCCTATCAACATTTCTGTGAAACCAGGGATTGTCGAGAACATGCATGTGGGAGTCACTTGCTCTTCCGAGGAATTCCAAGTGTATACTAGCCTCTTTCGCGAATTCTGTGATGTTTTCACCTAGTATTACGAAGAGATGCCTGGAATTGACCCCAGTATTGTGGTGCATGAGATTCCCACCTACACAGGTGCGAAGCCTGTTCACCAGCATCTTCGTCCAGTGCATCCTCGGAAAGTCGCCGCTATAAAAGCTGAAGTTGAAAAACTTCTCAAAGAGGGTTTCATTTATCCGATTCCTTTGACAGAGTGGGTTTCCAATATTGTTCCTGTGGATAAGAATCAGGGAGAAATTCGTGTCTATGTTGATTATCGCGATATCAATCGGGCCTGTCCTAAGGATAACTATCCCACCCGTTTCATCAATCAGATCATTGACGATTGTGCGGGGAGTGAGATTTTTCCCCTTATGGATGTTTTTTCTGGCTATAATCAGATCAACATTCTCCCATCCAATCAACACAAGACCGATTTTATCTGTCCTTGGGGAACGTTCGCATATAAGAAAATCCCTTTTTGCTTGAAGAATGTCGGGGCTACGTTCCAACGCATGATGTCTTATGCCTTTCACGATATTCATCATATTGTTCAACCATACCTGGATGACCTTCCGGCTCATTCAACTACACGAAAAGATCACCCAGACCATCTCTGCCAGATCTTTCTTTATTGTAGATGCTACAACATTCGGCTCAATCTGCACAAATGCATCTTCTGCGTCGACTCTGGTAGAATTTTAGGTTTTATAGTATCTAAAGACAAGATTCGCCTTGACCCGCTTAAGGTTGAGGCTATTGTTAATCTCCCCTCCCCATCCTTGTTACACCAGCTCCAGAGTCTCCAAGGGAAAGCGAATTTCTCACGTCGTTTTATCTTGAACTACGCCAAATTATCCAAAGGATTCACACAACTTTTAAAGCAGGACGTCCCTTTCTCTTGGGATGAGATTACTCAGCAGTCTTTTGATAGGCTTAAGACATTGCTTGTCAACGCTCCGCTATTACGTCCTCCGAATTACCATCGTGATTTCACCCTCTATCTAGTTGCCGCCTTCAATATGATCGCCATGGTTCTGGTTCAAGATGATGATGACGGTAACGAGCATGTCGTTTACTACTTGTCTCAGAACCTTCTTGACCCTGAAACGTGTTACACACATGTCGATAAGTTAGCACTGGTTGCGGTCCAAGTCATCCAGCGTTTTCGTCATTATATCCTTTTACGCATGGTGACCGTGATTTCTTATTGTAACCCCATGACCTATATTTTTTCTCGGAATTTTTTTGGGGGAAAATACTCGAATTAGATCGTTATCCTCCAAGAGATTGATTTGGAGTTTACTACAACCAAATCTAAGAAATCACTTATTTTTGTTGATTTTATTTGTTCTCTCCCCGCCGACTCTGCTCCTTCTTATTCTGAGGATCATATTCCGGACGAAACTCTTTTCTTTATTAGCACCCTCAATCCGTGGTACGGTGATATCATCGTGTATCTCCAAACTTCTACTTTCAGGTCTGAGTTAATGAAAGATGCCTGACACCACATTCGGCATCAGTCGCAACCTTATCGTATTGTCAGAGATACCCTTTATCGTGTTGGAGTCAATTCTGTACTCCGCCGATTTCTAACCCTCGAGGAAGCTGAGAAAGTTTTAAATGATTTCCACAGTGGCACCTGTGGTGGTCACATGTCTGGTTATGCCACCGCACAGAAGATCCTTTGTGCTGGATATTTCCGGCAATCCATTTTTAAAGATTTCATTGTCGCAGTACGCAAATGCCATGCATGCCAAATATATCAATGCAAGATGCATGTGCCACTTTCCATTACAACCTGTCATTACCGTTGGTCCTTTTTCCAAATGGGGCATCGATTTTATGATGTGTAACCCTCGTTCGGCCGAGGGGCATGCCTATATTATCGTCACCATTGATTATTTTACGAAAGGGCCGAAGCAATGCATACACTGGCTACATATGGTAAGACAGCGGTGCAATTCATATTCAATCATGTTATTGCTCGGTTTGTGTCCCTAAATCCATCATTACCGAACATGGTTCTCACTTTCGAGATTATATGATGGCGGAGCTGACGTCTAAGTTGGGTCTGCGTCATGACAACTCAACACCTTATTACCCTCAAGCTAACGGCCAAGTTGAAGCCATAAACAAAGTCCTTGTTACAATGCTTCAACGAATAATTGGGATACATAAATCAAACTAGCATCTCATGTTGTTTTCAGGTCTATGGGCTTACCGAACGTCGATTAAGAGTGCAACCAAATTTACCCCGTTTCAGTTGGTATATGGTCTGGAAGCTACTCTTTTGATTGAATGTGAAATCTCTTCACTCAACCTAGCTGTGGAATTAATACCTAATAATTCGCCCGAAGAAGAGCATATCCTCTATTTAGAGAGATTGGATGAAACTCGTCACTTAGCTGCCTTGGTCATCGAAGCACAGAAGAAGCGAGTCAAAGTTGATTTTGACCAAATAGTTTCCCCTCATTCTTTTATTGAAGGCGACCTCGTTCTCCTATACGACCAAGCTCATGACAAGCTGGGGGCAGGTAAATTCCAACCCATGTGGCATGGGCCCTACATCGTCAAACGTGTGTTACAAAATGGGGCTTATGAGCTTATTGATTATGAAGGTTATCCCTTAGCATAGCCCAGGAATGGGTTGTACCTGAAAAAGTATTATGCTTGAGTCATTCATGCATGATATGTGTACATAGGTGATTTTTTTTATTTTTTTGCATGCTTTGGTTTGATGTGCTTTGTGAAATTTTTCTGCTTATTGGGTCTTGTTTTTTATGTAGATGTCTATTTCCAATTATGTTGGTTTCGTAGATGGTGCTTCCCACAGTACCGGGGAATTGTCTTCGGTAGCCTGGGTAATTTATGATCCTGTTGGTGAGTTGATTAACTTACAAGGTATTTGTTTAGGGCCAACTACAAACAATGTCACTGAATATAGTGTTGTTTTGGAACTATTAACTGAGGCAGTTAACCTCGACATACACGCATTGCTTGTGAATCTGGATTCGCAACTTGTTGTTCTTCAACTTAACGGTCATTATTCGGTTCGAAACCCATGCATTTTGAGATTGTATTTGTGTATTCGTTTTCTTGAAAGATATTTTTATTTCATTACATATCAACATATACCAATACGAATGAATACATTAACTGATGCATAACTAACATTGTGCTAGATAGAAATTTGCGCAATTTATAAAACATATTCATATGTAAATAGACCCATGTATAAAATAGATGAATATATATATATATATATATATATATATATATATCGATTGTTTGCAACGTGTGCATCATAAAACCCATAAAAATATATATGTCTGTTTTAGTTACATTGCGAGACAACATGTCTCTAAAAAATGTGTGGAAATAAAAGCCTGAGTGCCTAATTGGCATGGTGCTCATGATAGCACGTCACCGCTCATACCAACCGCCTCAGCAAGCAGTGGATATGACTCGGCACCCCTACAGTGTGACTTTGATAGGCCCGAGGAACATCATCAAAATGAGCATAGTCTGGAATCCCATGGGTGATCCCCTCCAGGTTCTGTACTATCTCGTCGTCACTGCCCTCACCATGAGGATCGAAATCATGAGGAGTTCGCCTAGCTATCAGCGACATACCTGCAGGACACTCTGGGCCAACATCTGCATACATATAAGAGTAACTGTCAGAACATGCATATATAACAAAAAATTATAAACTCATGAAAATAAAAAATGAGTCTCACCTAGCTCTTCGTCCTAATCCTCTCCCTCTGGGAGTGGGAGTCTGGATCACCAGTGAAGTTTGTGCCAGCGTAGGGCCAATCCTCCATGATAATCAATTGTCAATGGAGCCAATAAAAAAACTCTGGCCTCCAGGACATCTATTGGCCACCCCCTGCTCTAAGCATCAGTGTGGCCCATCGGGCCATCCATGGCTCCCTAGGTGGTGGCATCGGGACAATAACCTCCTGACACTGAAATATGGGTAGTCATTCCAAGAAGAACGATACCAGAATCGATCCATACACAAACTTCTTTAGTTTGGTCTTCTTGCACATAGTGAGTTGCCGCTTTATGTTGATAGTCACGGCCTCAGCCTAGTTGAAGAGAGTCGGGTTCATACACTCTAAGGCAAGAACTAGTTGTGTCTTTGTGGCCTCATGCGGTGCTTGCGATCTTGCAGCCCGCGTGATAGTGTGCAGCACTACTTTTAGTTCCATATTAGGGATGGTTTGGATGTCCACTTTGCCGCTCCCTGTTCCTTTTCGTGTCCCTCGACACACCCTATCAATTACCATTGCCATGATTTCCTTGGAAGGATGTGTACTAGTCAAGATAGGGACTGCACCCCTACGTGACAATCCAGTGATAAAATACACATCAGAGACTTCGAGTTCAAGTTTCTGATCCCAAAGTACAAACTTTTCTTGATCCTTGTCCCAAATGCTTATCAAATATTGAAGGAATTTGGGCTGAGCCCAGAGGCACAATGTCAGGAAGAATTTCCTTAGCCCACATTTTCTAAGGGCATTCATGCATTGTTCATTCTCCATGGCCTGTTCATCCTCCTCACTGTGTTCTCTCTCTTTCCACTCAATTACCATCTTTTCTGCTTGGTACCTGCACACTTTGTTCATATGAACATTGTAAGTCTCCTTAGGCATCAAAATTTGTAATCAAGTGGTTGCATTTTCTTTAAATTGAGGCAGATTTTGGGTTGCACGGTTGGCGCGATCCCTGTGTAAAAAAGGGTCGATTGGCACGGGTCGGTGCCCAAAATCTGTACCAACCGTAATGCCCTAGTTTTAACAAATCCTCCCCTAAAGTATTCAAATGACAATTAAAGGTAATAAAATTGAGCTCAAAAGATGGCTAATGGTGTTGGCTCTTACCTGAAACTGACAGAATCTGGATTGGTTCACTGGATCGCTCGCAATCGTCGCCACAAGATCGCAAGGAAAATGGGTCACTGTTGCTCTGCAAAGAGGTAAAAGTGAAAAGTAAATAATTTTTACTGCTTATGGTCTTTTATAAATTTTCAAAATCTTAAATTAGGTTTTAAAACATATTTTTCAATTATTTCAGCTTTTTCAGCTTCAACATAGCTTACTATTTATAGCAGTTTCGGTCCTGGCATACAACCGAGCCGCTTTGGGGCATTAATAATCCAGGATATTGGTGGCCACCCATCGAAATCCATTTGAACTCCCCAATTACATACATTTCATTTTGTAAGTTTCGCAAATAACTTAATATTTTTTAGTGTTTTTCGGCCTTAAACTTCTCGAGTCGCTTTTTGAGGCTATTCTAAACGGCGCTTTTTAAACGGAGCAACATGTGTCCATGGACCGATGTTGCTCATTCAAAAGTTGTACTCCTCGGACAGATCTTTCTAACAAGCTATTGAGCGCGTCAAACGGAGATCGGATGCCAAAGTTACGTCCCCGGGAAGTTGAACCACCAATTTACCCAAACGGGGCCCACAGTTTTGGCGCTTCATCTCCTACGGTTAGGGTTTTGGACGTTTCGGATTATACATTGTTTCTCAACAATAAATAGGCCCTCGAGCCTCATTGTAAGACAGTTCAGGGGGCTGGGAGCCGATACATCTCTTCTCAGAGATAAGCGCTACTAGTGCCCTAGCTCGCCACATCTCCATTATGTCTGCATTGTAACACAGTTCAGGGGCTGGTAGCCGCCACATCTCTTCTCAGGGATACGCTGCCAGTACCCTAGCTCATCTATTTCTATTATGTCTATAATAGGCCTGCGAGCCTCAATGTAACACAGTTCAGAGGCCTGCGTATCCCCCCCCCCCCCCCCCCCCCCCCCCCCTTCAGAGATATGCTACCAACGCCCTAGCTTATTTCCATTATGTTTCTAAGCTTATTGCAGTCATTATTTTATTAATAAACAGAAGCATTATTTCCGCTGCATCTCTGTATCTATGGTTATATCTGTATTCTGTTGCGTTCCTGCATAAATCTGGATCAGTGGTATCAGAGCGGGTCTGCTTTTTTCTCTGTTTTTCGTTTCATATCCCCAACGTGGCCAAGGTATAAGGAGTTCAACCTCGCAACGCCGACGACCCTCCATGGCGGAAGAAAAGAAAGACAAGGGAGCAGGAGATCCTATCAAAATCTTGCTCGAGGATGCCCTCGAGAAACAGAGGAATGCGATGATGGACAATTTTCTTTTCAGATCCTTCAATGGCTGCCCACCAGTGGCACATCTAAATCCAAGAAGCTTGCCACCAGGTCTGCGACATCCCTGACAAATCCAATACCACACCAAGTTCAACAAAATTTCCCCCCCCCCCATGGAGGAACTTAACGCAATGGAGACCATTGCTTCCTAAGGAGGGAGGAATGATCCAGGTGGATATCGGTGGCCTCCCACCTATTCCATTTGGACCCGCAGCATCAATTCTTTCGGTTTTTCAGCTTCAGCACAGCTTACTATTTATAGTAGGTTTTCGGGTCCTGCACACCCGGAGCCGTTTTGGGGCATTAATAATCTAGGTGGATATTGGTGGCCACCCATCGAGTCCATTTGAACCCCCACCATCAGTTATTTCAGTTTGTAAGTTTCGGCACAACTTACTATTTTTAGCAGTTTTTCGGGTCTTAAACTTCCGGAGCCGTTTTGAGGCCCTAAACGACGTTTTTTGGGAAAACAAAGAGCAACATGGGTCCATGAACCGATGTTGCTCGTTCAAAAATTGTACTCCTTGGACAGATCTTTCTAACGAGCTATTGAGCGCATCAAACGGAGATCGGATGCCAAAGTTACGTCCCCGGGAAGTTGAACCACCAATTTACCCAAACGGGGCCCACAGTTTTGGCGCTTCATCTCCTACGGTTAGGGTTTTGGACGTTTTAGATTCTACATTGTTTCTCAACAATAAATAGGCCCTCGAGCCTCATTGTAAGACAGTTCAGGGGGCTGGGAGCCGATACATCTCTTCTCAGAGATAAGCGCTACCAGTTCCCTAGCTAGCCGCATCTCCATCATGTCTCAAGATTGTAACATAGTCTGGCCGGTAGCCACCATATCTCTCTCGTGGATATGTCTAGTTGTTGCGGATCATATATTTCTATTATGTCCGTAATAGGCTCGCGAACCTCAATGTAACATTAATTTAGAGGTTCGCGTACGCTACATCTCTTCTCCGAGATACGCTACCGCCCTAGCTTGTTTCCATTATGTTTGTGTTTATTGCGCTCATTATTTTATTAGTAAAATGAAGCATTATTTCCGCCGATTCTATGCTTACGGTATATCTATATTCTGCTATGGCCTCGCCTCAAGATCCGATCATTTATGGTCTTTTATAAATTTTCAAAATCTTAAATTAGGTTTTAAAACATATTTTTCAATTATTTTATCATATTATTTTCTAGGAATACATTTTACACACGTCCTTTTGTGCAGCGACAAGTTTTCAAATGGTTATGACGAAGAAACGAGTTGTATTTTATAATTTTTTTGGACTCGGTAAAAACACGAAAAAATCACTACTAGAGTCACCTTTCAGCTCTTTTCTAACTCTCTAAACCTGAAAAGATTGCCGAGTCGCTTGTCATTTTGAACTCATTAAAATGGATGCAAAACGATATCTACCCAGTATACGTTTACCCCTTTTTGGGCTAGGATAGATTATTTATTAAAAAGAAATACCTTAGCCTATCTCAACTAAGAGGTTCTCTCAGACACAGTTTTCTACCTTTTCGGATCTATGAGACTACCTACGAAAAGGGGTTGCTGAATTTTTCTTTTCCGATTTATTTTCAAACTCTCTAAATATGAAAATATGTTGAGTTCTTCCTTTGTCATACTCGTTAAAACCTAATGACATCGAACTCCATCGTTATGACGTTACTCGAGTTCCTCCTTCCGAGGGCTTGTAAAATGTACTAGGTTGGATTTGTCCGAAGGACAAACTTACATCGCAAGCATATGTTATCCCCTTCAAGCTTGTTTTTAAAAAATAATTGGGGTACTCGCCAGAAATGGTGGGGGAAAATGGAACCAGATTGTAGTAGTGTTTGCAGTATGTCACTCTTGAACATGGCACTTGTTTGCATTCGTGTCGGGTTGGGGAAATCTCATCTTGTTATTTGTTTGCCTCCATGGTTTTGGATAATATCTTTTGACCACTCATCTACTCTTTGCCACGTCACCATGACCTTAGATCCCTTAATGTCAAATACTGCCAAATCCAATGTCGTGCCGTCGATATGTTCAAGAGAGGTTTTCCTCTGAAGTTTTCAACCTTCCTCTGATTCTCTGTTGGTCTCAATTCACAAACATCATATTCCTCTTTCTCGTATCGATGATGTGGGAGAGGTTATGGCCCAGCTTCGATCGGGTCACTTCCTGTCGACTCTAGCTCATTATCCAAGAAGTTGATCTAGAGACTCCCTTCAGGTACCTTGGAGCTTGCATGCCTCAATGGCAGGTTCTTCGCATTTGACGCAAGGTCCACATCATTGGCCTTCAATCGACTGACTCTACGGATGTTCGACCCTGTGGGTGTTTCTCAACACTCCCATATGCTACTTTCTTCACCTTGTATATCCACCTGGATTTTACAATTTAAATTCCCTCTACTCTTGGGACAACTTACCATGCACTATTTTTATAATGGAGTCATACTCCTCAAACATGGCATCAACCCAAACTCATTGTTGCACTACTTCCTCGAATGAGGATGGCTCAATCTCTACACTCTCACTCATATGATCCATGTAGCTAGTGTACCACTCTGAGGACCTTCTCTTCCTATGTTGTGATGTGGGTGCTCCCGCATTCTCTCTAGACTCAGGCACCAACATATGAACCTCTCTGGCATGCTTTCTTCCATATATGAATGTCTCTTTATTAGTGGGTCCTTCCACTCTATGTTCCTCTGCTTATGGCTACTCCACATCTTGAGGTTGTTCTTTTGGAGCTAAGAGATCCCCAAATGCATGCAACTGAAGCTCCCTCTCAAGGTAAATTCACATTGACTTCTCTTCATCGAATTTCAAATATATCCTAACCATTATCATCTTAGCTGATGGAAATTACACCTGATATTTGTGAGGTGTATTGGTGTACTCCACAAATATTCCCAACTAAGTTGTTGTCTCTAGATTCTCCCTGGCATATTTAGTTACATGGAAATAAACTCATAAACCAAAAATTTTAAAGTGTGCCACATCTGGTTTCTTACCTAAAAAATCTTCCTCTACTGTACTCATCCCGATAATCCGATTAGGACTTCTATTCTACACAAATATTGTTGTGTTTCATGCTTCATCCACGAGTGCAATGGAAGGCTCTAATTTATGCAATTCCATTCTGTTGTGGGCTATCAGGTGCTATCAATTCTCATCGAAATCCTTATGAAGCATAGAAGTTCTTAAATTCATTCGAGACATAGTATCCACCGATGTCGCTCCTGAGAGCCTTCACCTTCTTCCCTGTATATTTCTCGACAAGTTCTTTGAACTCGCAAAATTTTGATAATGTATAATATTTCTTATGAATGAATAATATCCAACACTTGCATGAAAAATCATTTACAAAAATAATATAATACTCGTTGTTTGTTGTGAGGCTTTCAAGAACGGTCCACAGACATCTATGTGAATATTTAAAGGATCACCTTCGCTTGACTGTCCTTATCATGAAAGGTGGCTTTGGTGGACTTACCTAATGTACACCCTTTGCATTTATCTCGTTGCTCAAGTGCACCCTTGGGAAGTCCTATAGAAGTATTTTGCATGATCTTCAAAGCGCCATGGTGTAGATGGCCCAATATTCTATTCCATAATGCATTGATATCTTGGCTCTACACCTTCTCTGCTTTCATTCAAAAGGAAACACAGTCTTCTACATCCAATTTGTAGAGGTTATTTAGACGAACCCCAATATTCTTCACCTGTCTCATGGCTTTTTGACGAAGGAACATCTATCCTTTTCTAAATTTAACATCATAGCCACAACCTTCTAATACAGAAATTGAAAATAAATTATTCTATAAACTAGGAACATACATAACATATTTTAATGTAAGAGGAGAACCAGAATCACTCTAAAAGGTATTAGTACCTATGTTGGCCACGCTATACCTCTCGTCATCTCCCATCTCGATGTACATTTTGAGATCCTTCTGCTCCAATTTGCTGAAGAATTCTTTGTTGTCGGTCATATGGAATGAAGCTCCACTATCCAGGTACCAAACAAAACCCATCACCAATGGCATCATGCATGCGGTGAGAGTGAAATCCAACTCGAATTGTGAAGCAAGTGATTCACTCACCACTCCTCTTAGGGGCTTCTTGTCGGCCTTCTTATGTGGACACTTTGTGGCATAGTGTCCCAGCTCATGTCAGTGAAAACATTTAATATTTGTGTTATCACTCATAAAATTGTGAAACATTTTAGATAAGGTCATATAGGACACTCACTACATGGAAAAGGTCTCCTAAGCCATTTCAAGGTGTGTTACACAACATTTTGTCACCGTCCCTGCAATCCCTCTCCCCGCATATTGGAGGGTCTTTCCCGTGACCCACGAGTAGTGTCATACTCTGCAAAAACCTTCTTTGCATCCTTCTACATAAGGACATAATTTCTCCTGTTGAGCATTTCCTCAAAAATCCCACAAAAACCTATGTTTTGGCCTTGGCGTGGGTAGCCAGTTCATCCCTCGTGCCAATGTGGAGGATGTACACTAGAGTTCGTGCCACCTGGCGCTCTGTCTCTGTGTTGTGCCCGCGCCAACCATTTTGGGAATGTTTTTTAACAAATTAGAGGTGGAAGTTTCCTTTAACCACCTCAGCGATGAGTCACAAGAAGTGGTTAACTTGATGAGCCACGGATCTCCCTCCTTAGGTAGTGGTTTCCTCCTCTCATGGAACACTCCTTGAAGATAGGTCTCCCTTCCATGATTATAGGGATCCTAACCTCTCCCTCTCCCTCTATATAAAAAAGCCTTCTCCCTTTATGAAAGCTAGCTGAACATATAGCCAAGAAGCTGAACTTGGAGAAGAAATACTATAGCTAAGTAATCGCTATTGAGAAGGTAGAACCAAGGATAATTCTGTAAAGAGAGCCCCATATGAGTTCCCGACAAGCCTTTGTGAGACGCGCTCCACTGGAACCCTGTTGGAGGAGACCGCAATGTCGAAGCTTGGTTGTACTCTTCCTTCCTTTCATTAATATACTTGACTATGGTATTGGTTCCATCATTGTGTTATGTTTACTGATGCAATTGATTTAGTCTTCTTCGACTGAGTGATAGTTACAAATGTGAAATAGCATGTTGGATATCGTCATTGTTTCTTGTGTGTGTGCAGTTATCTGAGCTGAGAACGAGTGGATCGTGATCTGTCAAACCAGGAGCGAGAGACAGCCACTCTTTCCGACGACAACAACAACGTAGGACCTCCAGTAAGTCATCTATCGAATCTCCATCTATTCGTTAACTAGGAATCGATATTATAGTTTGTCTTATTTATGGCTAGACCCACTCTAGGGCTATTGGGATCACCTCTATCCACAGAGGGGATTTACCTCACCAACAAGGTGGTATAGGAAAAAAATTGCATTTTTAAGCCTATGCTAAGTTTTGAGATCACCTTCATTTATGCCATTCCATGTCAAATCAGTCCCATACCATGTCAGTTGTAATTCCCCATGCATTCAGACTCAAAAGTATGAATCTACAATTTTTTTAACTTTTTGTAGTGTTTTACACAGGAAAACAACATAAAACGCTACGAAAACACCTAATAATTTCGTAGTGAATATGAGGATTTCTCTGTTTTTTTACTTTGGAGCAGTCAACTTCAAGGGTGGCTTCTGGGAAAACAGAGAAGTATTTTAATAAACTGAGAGATTTTATGTTTAATAACATATCATATACCAATAACCTCTTTCACTTTTCTTGAAGGTGCTACAAATTGGGAGATACAGGGATATCATTCGGCCCTATTTTCAGAAAACATAATTTTCTTGTTTTATACACATTTTTCAAATGCATATTCTGGACAGTTGCAGATGGTATTTAAAAAACCAAGATAGATTTTTCTTCAAAAAAAAATTATCTATAAAAACCTCCTCCAGTGTTGTAAAATATAATAAGAATTCAGAAATATGATTTCATTTCTAAAATGAAAATTCTGCCTTTTTTAGGAGTTTTCGTGGCGTGCTTCAATGCTTGAATCTAGAAAAACGCTACGAAAATTCTTGTAGGTGACTTTTTGTTTTAGAATCCAGTTTTGGCATGTTTTATGGGGGAAGATAAATGGTTTAAAGGTGTCATGACATAATGAAGGTGTTGGAATAGCAAAGAAGTCAAGAAGATTGATGGAAAAGCCATTTTTCCCATGCTACTAAAACTCGCTACGAAAATTTTTGTACATAAATATTTTAGTAGTCAACTTCAAGTTGGATTTCAAACCAAATGAAAAATTATTTTGGAAATATGAAAGAAATTTTTCTTCGGAACAGGTCTTTCTACAAAAACCTCTCTCAGTTTCTGTAAATCCAACAGGGTTTGGAAATTATACACTCATCTTTGAAGCCTTATTTTTCAGAATTTTCACTAACCAAATTTGTGAAATAACTGTAAAAAATTGACTTGGATGAGGTCCAGCTCAGAATCCATGTGGAATAATGACACATCATAACTCTAGTACACTCAGAAAATTAGTTCGTTGCAGTTGATAAGGGTTATTAAATTGATTTTTTGAACTATCAATGAAAGAAGTGTCCTTGTTGTATTCAAACTCTGCAAAACAGAAATATCCCTAGGAAGTGTCCAAGTGATAGAATCATGTTTGAAATAGGTCTTTGAGGTGGGAATTTGAGGTGAGTAAGGTGGAATATCATTTGGATGAGTCCTCACTCTATAAAGGAGATAGTTTTAGAGTTAGATGGGGTTGGGATATGGTGACTTGACACTACTACTATTGTAATTTATGATATTAGCAATATAGATAGACGTTGTTTTTGCTTCACCTGAGATTCTTGGAATGTTTCAATGAGCTTACGTTTTATGTATATCTTTATCTTACAGTATCTTGAGGTTGAATTACTCAGAATTCATGTCACACATGTTCTGACTTCCTTTTAACATTGAGCTACTGAATATTTCTGTGTGTTAGTATTGTCCTTCCATTGAAACAGTAAAAGCCTCAACTTCCACAAGTAGATTCATTTGTCACTGAATTCCTTCTTGCTGGCTCCATGAGCCCAATGGTAGTGAAATATATCCCATTTTTCACCTGCAATCAAATACATTAAGATACTCACAGAGTTAGTCATCTGATTTAAGACCTAATTAAGAAAAGCATTAGATAAATTGAGAGAGCCCTCTCAAACTGGAGAGGCTAATTTCCAGTTGCAAGTGGTTTGAAAGAGTTACTCCAAGTTGACCATTGAAGTAGCCCAACAGGACTCAATTTGGTGATAAAATTTTGGCACTGTTTTCGGGGACGAAGGTGTAAATTTTCTCTGGGCAGAATGACAAGGTTCAGATTTGACTTCTGATGGTGAACAGAAGCTAAACACACGAAGGTTGTACCATTCACCTGGCGACTCCATTGTTCAAGATCCTGAGCTTCAATGTTCAGAGTGACTTCACTGGGAAGAATCCAAATTTCAGAACATTCATGGTGATCCAAGATGATAGGGTATGTGTCAAACTCTTTATATGATGAAATGTTACAAAGTGTAAGAGATGAGCTAGCAGAATTTTAGATAGATGAATATTTCTCCACAATAGTATTTCATTGCTTGAAATCCAGTCGACTCACACCTGAAAATAAATTTTGTTTTATTTGTTTAGCTGCTAAAATATTAGAGAATGAAATTGAATTATTCGATGTTAAAATTGGATCATATGATTTCCAAGATCCTAAACATTTCTTGGAAGTTCTTCCTCCTCCAAAAAAGGAGAAATCCTTTATACCATTTGACTTGCAGATAGAGGAAGAATATGGTTATGAGATTAATATTGTAGAGTTGGAATCGAGGTTCAGCCTTGGTGAAGAAAATGAAAAGTTTATCTAGGATCAATTTTTCATTGAGAGCTTAAAAGGGATATCAACAAATTGTGTCTTCTATGATCCCATAGTTGATTACATGGAAGAGTTCTACAGTCCAACTTTTCAATTATTTTTTCACTATGAAAAAAAGATCCATCTTCTCTTACCGTTATCATTTCAGAATACAGTTGGCTTTCGGTTCAAGTGTATCCAAGGGGTTCAAGTATCATATCAGCTCATTGAATGGCTTTATTGGAGGTTTCGTGTTTCTTGAATCAAATATGAATATTGCAACTCTTAGGGTAGGTAAGAGAGTGTGTGAATAAGCTCAAGTAGACTGAGGATCTTTTCAGTATGTATATATATTTTTTTTTTCAGTAATAATTATCAAGTTTGAGCCCGAGGAGAATGCCATAAGAGCTTGGCGAAGTCTTCATCAATTTTTCAAAAGATGGATGGCACTGGAACTACAGGTTCTTTGGTGTACCACAGGGGCACACCATCCCAAGTGGAGCCACTATTTTCACTCATAAATTGTGAAACATTTTAGATAAGTTCATATAGGTTACTCACTAAATGGATAATGTCTCCTAAGCCATTTCAAGGTGGTATAGGAAAAAAATTGCATTTTTAATCCTATACTAAGTTTTGAGATCACCTTAATTTATGCCATTTCATGTCAAATCAGTCTCATACCATGTCAGTTGTCATTCCACATGCATTCAAACTCAAAAGGATGAATCTGCCAATTTTGTAAATTTTCGTAGTGGTTTACACAGGAAAAGAGCAGAAAATGTTACGAAAACACCTGATAATTTCGTAGCGAATATGAGGATTTCTCTATTTTTGACTTTTGAGAAGTAAACTTCAAGAGTGGTTTCTGGGCAAAAAGAGAAGAATTTTAAGAAATGGAAAGAGGTTATTTTCAAGAACATATCAAATACCAATAACCACTTTCACTTTTCTCAAAGGTGCTACAAATTGGGAGATACAGGGATGTATTTTGGCCCTATTTTAAGAAAACATATTTTTCCTATTTTATACATGTTTTTCAAATGCTGATTCTGGATAGCTGGAGATGGTATTTTGAAAAAAAAAAAAAGAGGTTTGTCTTAAAAGCATTTTGATCTACAAAAACCACCTCCAGTTTTGCAAAATATACTAATAATTCATAAATATGAGTTCATTTCTAAACTGCAAATTCTACCTTTTTTAGGAGTTTTCGTAACGTGCTTCAGGCTTGAAGCTAGAAAAACGCTACAAAAATTCTTGTAGGTGCCTTTTTGTTTTAAAATATAGTTTTGGCATGTTTTATAGGGGGTATATATATGGTTGCAAGGTGTCATGACATAATGAATGTGTTGGAACAACAAAGAAGTCAAGAAGATTGATGGAAAAGCCATTTTTCCCACGCTACTAAAACACACTACGGAAATTTTTGTACATGACTGTTTTAGCAGTCAACTTCAATTTTGATTTCAAACCAAAAGAAAAATTATTTTGGAAATATGAAAGCGGTTTTTCTTCATCATAGGTCCATCTACAAAAACCTCTCTCATTTTTTGCAAATCCATCATGGTTTGGAAATTATACACTCATCTTTGAAGCCTTAGTTTTCAGAATTTTCACTAACCAGATTTGTGAAAAAATTGTAAAACTTCTACTTGGAGGAGGTCCAGCTCAACATCCACGTGGCATAATGAGACATCAGCACTCTATTACACTCATAAAATTAGTTGGTTATAGTTGATAAGGGTTATTAAATTTATTTGTTGAACTATTAATGAAAGAAGAGTCCTTGTTGTATTCAAACTCTGCAAAACAGAAATATGCCTAGGAAGTCTCCAAGTGATAGGATCATTTTTGAAATAGGTCTCTGAGGTGGGAATTCGATGTGAGTAAGGTGGAATATAATTTGGATGAGTCCTCACTCTATCAAAGAGATAGTTTTAGAATTAGAATGGGTTGGGAGATGGTGACTTGATACTGCTACTATTGTAATTTCTGATATTAGTAATATAGATAGACTTTTTTTCTGCTTCACCTGAGATTCTTGGAGTGTTTCAATGAGCTTATGTTTTATGTCTCTCTTTATCTTACTTACAGTATCTTGAGGTTCAATTACTCATAATTCATGTCACACATGATCTGAATTCCTTTTAACATTGAGCTACTGAATATTTATGTGTGTTAGTATTGTCCTTCCATTAAAATAGTAAAAGCCTCAGCTTCCACAAGTAGATTCATTTTTCACTGAATTCCTTCTTACTGACTCCATGAGCCCAATGGTAGTGAAATATATCCCATTTTTCACCTACATTCAAATAAATTAAGATACTCACAGAGTTAGGCATATGATTTAAGACCAAATTGAGCAAATCATTAGATAAATTGAGAGAGCCCTTTCAGACTGGAGAGGCCAATTTCCAGTTGTAAGTGGTTTGAAAGAGTTACTCCAAGTTTACCATTGAAGTATCCCAACAGGACTCAATTTGGTGATAACACTTTGACAAGTCCTTCTTCTTTCCTTCCTGACCAGAATCTGATTTTGGATGCGACAAATTCCCTTTCCCTTTCTTTTCCTTTCCAGCTAAGGCACAGTTATCCTCATCATTAGTCTTTGATGAGGATCCATCTCTGGTCTTCTGTTGAATCTCTTCTTGTACCAAGAGGGACCACAATCGCTCCCACTCTGGTAGCTTCCCCCTCCCATTCACTGAGTCCGAGTAGTTGTGCCAACTCTTGGGAAGGCCTGGAACTGCTAGGATCACTATATCCTCCTCGGAAATTGTAACACCAACACTTCCAATCTCATATCGACATTAAGGGAACCTCATTAATTATTTTGGTACTGTGTCACCCTTATCCATCTTGATTTTTCTAAGATTTCCCTTCAACATCAGCTTCTTATGGTCGTTGTTGTTCTCAAACAAATTTTTTAAGTCCTTGCACATAGCATATGGAGTTTCCTTTCCATGGAGGTTTGAGACAATATGATCTCAAACTCCTAACATAATCCTTCTCACCTTTTCTACAATATTCTTCCATGCATTAATATTTTTAGCATATTTTGTTGTGGGCTTGAAAATATCACTGTCTATGAACTGCTTCAACTCGTTATCTTCCAACACTTCTTCCATATTGTCCTTCCAAGATTTGTAACTCGAACTACCCTCAAGGGCATATTCGAGTCTCCATCCACAGAAATACATCATGATCCTGTTGTTGGTCCTAAATATTAGATCTGCAAATCCAATTCACCCGTTCAAAACAAACTCATATTATTCTCTTATATAGTGATTCATGATCTGATACCATGTATAAAACCCACATAGATTCAAATTATCTTGTAATATGGTAAAAAAAATAGTTGAATATATTCTACAAATTGCGGAAACCAATTATGATCGCACAATCACATGAACAAGAAGAGAAAAATTTCAATCCCACAACGCAAAGATTTACGTGGGGAAATCCTCTGCTAAAAACCATGTTATCTTTATATTGCATAATTCAAATAATATGAAACAATACAATGCTTCTCTCAGGCTTGAGAGCTCTCTACACTATCTCTTTCTATCTCACACTATCCTGGGCTAGCTTGGTTCAATATTTAAGTAAATTCTTGCCTCTGGATGCCTCTCCTTACTTTTGAAATACCTAGGGAAATTGAGCCCCTATTAATTATGAAATTCTCAATTAATGATTTTCCAATACATCTAAGGCATCTTGCTGACTCCTTGCAACACCTATACAATTATCTAATTATACAATTGATAGTACACTTCCCTTTAACTCCAATATCAACTGGGTATTCCTCAGAATTGGCATGCATCAACTAAAATCTATTTATCTAATTGATCATTGCATGTGAATTAAATCATATTTAATTCATTGGACCTCTCACTAGTTCCTCCATTAGTTAGAACTAGTTAAATTGATTTTAACTAAAATAATTAAGTTAAATAATTAAAATTAAAAATATATTGTAACTGCACCCCCTAAAACTTAGAGAGAACTCTACATGCCTCTATTTTGATCCTCAAATCAAATTAACTGAGCTAACTAAGTATTCATGACTTAGTTAACTCATACAACCTGTCATGTGATGTGGAATTACAATTTCCTTATAATTTAATTAAGGGAAAATTAAATTATAAGCCTCTTCTTCTTTCCATTTTCAAAAAAATGGACTCTGCCAATATCAATTTGATGCACATCCAACAATAATTTGAGACCTTCAAGGCTCTTCATGACCACCACATAACAGAAGAAGAGTACTAGAGACTAAAGTCTAGAAACAATTCGCTAAAGGTTGGAGATATAAACACAAAGTTATTTCATAAGTAGTATAAAGTTTAGAGAAAGAAAGAAAAATATCTCTCAAATCCAACATGGGGGAGAGACCCTAATAAATAGTGAATAAATTAAGAGATTTATGTTGGACCATTTCAAGAGACTCTACCAGGAAGACCCACAAAGAGATCTATACTGTGAGGATTTTTTCTTGGAGAATTTCCCTTCTTTGCTTTCTCTTGAAATGAATGAAACGTTGACCTCCCTTATTACCACAAATGAGATCAGATCAATTTTTCTCTCCTTTTCACCTAAAAAATCTCCAGGACTAGATGATTTCTCTCCCAATTTCTACCAAACTTTATAGGAAGTAATCCGCAAAGGCTTGTGTCGTATGATAGGATACTCCTTCAAAAGATTTATAATGGGGGGAGGAATTAACTCTTCCTTTTTGGCCTTAATCCCTAAGGAGTCCTGCCCCTCCTCCTTTTCTAAATTTCAGCCTATTTCTCTTTGCAATGTCTCATATAAAGTCATCTTAAAGCTACTAGCCTCCATACTAAAAAATATTCTTCCTCTTTTAATCTATATCAACCAAGGGGAATTTTTACCTGGGTGTCAAATTTTTATTAACATAATTTTTCTTCAAGAGGCTATTAATTCGAGATGGAAAAGAGGATACGAAGGAATGATAATAAATATGCATATGATGAATGCTTTTGATAGGGTCCAACATGGCTTCCTGCTAAAATTCATGAGGATGATGGGTTTTTATGCTACCTTTATAAAATGGGTTGCTCTATGCATCTCTTCTCGTTGGATAGAGCCCCTCGTCAATGTCAGGGTGGCGGCCTTCTTCAAATCCTCTAGGGGGGCACGTCAGATGTGTTCTTTCTCCCATTTTCTCTATATTATTATGGCAGTCTCGCTAAGAAGAATATTGGAAGTTGATCTTCAATCTCAAAATTTTATGGGGGTGAGATATAAAGAAGGGATCAAGAGTATAAACCATGGCCATTTTGTAGATGACACCATCTTATTGGGAGGTTCCTCTTTGCTAATTGCAAGATGGTTCCAAATTAATCTAGATAAGTTTCATAGAGCCTTGCGAGGTACCAAAAATGACAACAAAAGCCATTTATATACATGGAATATCTCCCCCCAAAAAGAAAAAAAGATAGAAGAAATTATGGGATTCAAAACAGTCAAGGATTGGAAATATTCCAACTACATTGGAGTCCAAATATTCTTGAGAAGAGCATCTCATCATGTGTGGAAAAGGGTTCTTGAAAAAATTACATTGAAAATAATCAATTGGGGAGGCATCTAACTAAATAATGAGGGGAGGATAATCCTGGTGAAACAGGCGTTATCTTCCATCCCTCTCTATCAGGTTTCAACTATCCAAGCCCCTAAATATGTTTCATTTCAAATTGGAATCTATATTAGTAAGTTCCTTTGGGAGGGAGGAAAGAAAGAAAATAAAAAATTCCACTTGGTGAATTGGAACAATATTAGAACCCCAAAGAAGCATGGGGGACTTGGAATCTGTGATCCAACCTTGGTAAATACAAAAATGGGAGCCAAAATATGTTGGATCCTGAAAACGAGTATGGGTCATTGGTGGGTGCAAGTTATGATAGAAAAGTATTTTAATTGGTATAATAATAGAGAGGAACACTTGGAGGTATCTCAAGGTTATTATATATGGGAGCTATTACACTCATCATAAAATCTCATTGTGGGCAACCTCTATAAAATATGAGCTAATGGTGCTTCAATAAAATTCTAAACAAAACCGAAACTGGGGATTTCCCCTTTGGGAGTGGATCCCTCTATAACTCATCTTCGAGGCCTCTTGCTGTAGTGGGAGGTGGCTCACTTGCATCAAATATCTTCTTGGGATGTCGAGGGCCTTTGGACTAGGTGGAAAATAGAAAATATCCCAGTGAATGTGATCCCTCTCAGAGATATTCTAGTGGAGAAGCTAATGGAATGCTCTCCCCTTGTGAAAATGAAAGAGAACAGGTGGGGTGGAAGAACTCCTCATTCACAGAAAAAGAAGGATATACCCATCGATTTTTCAATGCTCAAATCCCCCCCCACCCCCCCAAGTCCAAAATATGGAACAAGATTTGGAAAAGAAATGGAATCCCTAAAGTGAATTTCTTCTGTTGACTATTAACTCATAAGAAAATCCTCACAGCAGAAAATATTCAGAAAAAGAGGCTTCAATGGCTCTTCCAGATTTCCATTATGTGAAATGTCTAAGGAAAACATCCCTCATATTTTCCTCCATTTCCATTATTCCAAATTGGTATGGTAAGTGGCTCTTGGTCCTCTCTTCTTGCGAGACAGGTGGTTGACTAATCTCCCTAAATTCTTTGAATCTTGGCTCAATTTCTACGTGGGATCCCTTCAGGCCAAAAGTACCCTCAAATACCTCTAGATATCCCTTCCTAAATATGTTTACTGGAAAATATGGTTATCAATAACTAAGGTGATCTTCAACTCTGTTTGACCTCCATCCAGAAAAACTGCTCTGAAATCCCTCTCTTACTATTTTTAATTCCACATACCAGTTTTGTAACCCTCTCTAGACCCTATTGAATTGTCTTAGCTCTCTCCTTAGGCCTGGCCTTTGCCCTCCTCTTTGTCATGAAAAATGAAGCTTGCTCGGCCTCTTGGCTTCTTCTTATGTATTAATATTGTCTCGTTGATTGGATTCGAAATTCAAATTATTGGACTCTTAAATTTTATGGTGCATCAAAAATAAATCCTGGGTGGTATGAGGGGGACGGGTTCTCATTAATTCCGATGGAATAATTGTCGATTGGTATGCCAAGGTTTTGGGAAAGAAGACAAATAATCAATAAGAAACCTATGGGTTTTACTACGAAATCACCTTAGAGAAACAAAAAGGAATAAAGGATATGAACATATTAGGGGGCTTTGTCCTAATTATAAAACATATGAACACAAGAATTGCAGCCTAGAACAAAAAGTTTAATCAAGTTCTAAAAAGAATCGAGGGCTTTTTTTCCCTCTTTGAGAACCTAAAATTCTTTCATATCTTGAGAATTCTAAATGAGGTCAACTTGCAAACAAATATAGCTTTCCAAATGAAAGAAATTTTTAATCAAGTGAATGGAATTGAAGGATACCTCCCCATCCCCTAATCTTGATCATGAGTAGTATACATCAGGAGGCTGAGTTGTTATATTATTTGAAGTATATAGATAAATTTATTTGGAGCTTCGTTATTAAGTCTGTAAATTCATACTCTAACCCTTGCTCTGATCGGGTTCATGTTTTTATAATGCTTTTTGTTTCCCCTAGGCTCCCCCTTCATCTCCTCCTCCTCCTCCCTCAACATTTACCCCACCCCGCTCTGCTGGCATCTTCCTCCCCCTCCCACTCATCTCACCACCCCCTTCAAATTTGTTATCACTTGCTTCAAACATCACATCAGGAATATTAGGCAGCGACCTCTCGTCCTCAACACTTGGATTAAGCCATGCAATTTACTCCCCTCCACGTGTGGCTACATTAATATGTTTTCATCGACACTTGGTGATGAGATTAGCATAACTGTGGGAGATCAGTTGATTATTCTCTGTAATCGGGCTTGTCACATGAACCAAAAAACTAGTGCCATGCAATAAATCTAAAATATGAGCCTCATTTAATTCTCCGGGGTCAGATCCGATGGCTCGCATGAAGGATAGTTAATAGGCATTAGGCAAACGTTGTTTCAAGTTGTAAGACATTCATGGATGGAAATTGGGACCCTGGAGGTATGTTTTCATTCTCATGACTCAGGGATTTATATAAATTAGGAAAAAATGATAAAAAATGCTCCAATAGAGAGGTATCTGTTCAGAAGGCTGAGGCTGGTAGGTTACATGATCATATTCGAGGATGTTTGTGGGAAATGTTGGAAGTTTAATTTTTCCTTTGGGTTGATCTGAGTGTTGGAGAGCCTCTACATAACAATTTTTTTGTTGAAAAAAATAGTGTATGTGAGCTTCTGAGAGTTGGGCCTCTATCATTTGAGCCTCTGTTTAGGTCCATGTTGAATTATCTGAGTAGTAATTCCACGACGCTTGATTCGGGGGCTCTGTCTCCTGGAAACTTTCTATCTAGTGTTGAGTATTTGATAGATTTCAAGAGTACTATTGGGAAAAAACATTTATGGTATAATATGGAGTGTTATGGAATCTTCTAGGTTTGTAGTTTGGATAATTTGTTCTGGTTATTTCCTTAAGGATTTATGGGTGCTTTAGAATTTCTACTTCTCCTCACTGAATTTTGGGTCATGGAATTTGTCTCTTTGTGGTTGTTGGGACTTCTTCTTCTCTATGGAATCTATCTCTCAGTCATATACCATGGACTCTAATTCTTGAGGATATCATCATTGGCTTTCAGGCATAGTAGCGGGTCACTCTAACTGGAATTAGGAGAAGTTACCACTATGGCCACTTTTCCCCTCATGTTTATACTCCTTGCGAGCTAAATAATTTTGAATTAAGGGAAAGTCTAGCCAAACTCCAGAATTAATTTGATAAACACCAACAATAATCCTATGAAATGCATGAGAGAAGCATAGATAAGATTCAAAATATTCATCAACTAGACGACGAGGTGTATGCATTGCACAACCAAATTGAAGAATTTTAGATTCACCTGGCTGAGAATAATTCACATTCTTAGGCGGAATCAACAAGAATTGATCTCAATGGGCCTGCTGATATAAATGAATAATATTCTCTAGTGTTTTATATTAAACTTTAAATGTATTTTGCTACTTGGTCAGTTCTGTAAGGCATGCCCTAATGCTTTTGTAAAATCTCAGTCGCATTTGAATTTTTGCACAATTATTAGGATCATCCTGAAAGTTTGCAAATAATTATGCCCAAGGATGGCACTGACTTCGAATTTTAATCTCTTGTTTTTGCCATGACTGGGCATAGATCAATAGAAAACTACTACTCTTTACTATTAAACAAAAAAAAAAAAATTAATTCAATTCCTTAATACTTATTTAAATTAAAGGGTATTATCCAGTCACAATACCCTCTATCCCAACTAATGCACATAGGGAAAACATATGGAGAATGTGTATTCCTTTGGAATAAATTCCCTAAAGGAATTACTAGTAATATTTATGTGGGTTTCAATCCTTGGTTTACTAGAGTATAAATTATGATAGTTTTAGGCGAGGATAACTGCTTCACTTGATAAATTAACTTGGTAAATGTTTTTTTCTCCTGAATTCTTTATTTGTATCATATATGGGGGATTAAAGGCTTTAGACCTTAGTGGTTTGATTGGTTATGCACTCAAACAGGTGTTTTCCACGTACCCTTATTCATTTGACCTCTAGGTTCTCTAATATATGCCCATATGGGTGGTGATGATATGTTGCATTGATCAAACGGTGAGGATTCATACCTCCAAACCCTAACCTATGTTCTAGATGTTTCTTAGCTCATTTGGTTACTTTTGTTGAATGGTTATGTGGTGTTGAGACTGTAATATGCCGACAAGATCCTCACAATAATTTTTCATCTCCAGTATTGTACAATGAATTTCTTGGTATATGTGTTTTCTTTTATTTTCCATCACATTGGATTCTTCTCAACAGAAGAAATGGTAAGGGTTTTTTTTTCCAGACATATTTGTTTGTATTTTGTTTAGTATTGTAACCCCAAATTTGTATTGATCACACTAATATCCTCCTATAATTTTTATAAAGGAATTCCCAGGTCTAATGTGTCAACTCTAGTTTGGTGGTGGAAAGGGTTCATCGTTGGAGTTTCCAAGCATTATGATTGTAGCTGATGTAGTTATGTTGATACCAATTTTTATTACTATGTTTTTTTTTCTAAAATTTTCAATTCAGCTATATAATTTGTTTTTGGGTGACTCGACATTCCCTCCTATGGTGTTCCATTATTTCATGGTGACAATGTTTCACCTCTCAGGTTTCTTTGGCATCTCACTAGAAAGATCTGCTCAATTCTATTATAGCCACAATTATGGTTTTCCAAATGATAGCACTCTCCACCTGCTTTAACTTGAGTTATGTGGTTTACCCAAAATTTTAGTGATACTTACTACTACATTTGGGTAAATGGTTTTAGGTATATTTTGGCTAGGATTAGCTAGGCTTATGCTAGACCGAGATTATGTATGCACACTTGACCTCCTTTCACCATGAACATCTCAATCTCAGTCCTTCTTATCATGGCTCATAATTGTCTACAGTTTCATGCACAATGGTAGTTTATCCTTCATTTCATATATTCTTAGAATATTGTATGTGAATGTTGTATGTTATGCGTATGCATACTTATTGGTAGAGGTGAAGATTTTAAATAAGAAATAAATTCTTATATTTTTAAGGGAATACTCTATGTTGAATGGGTCTCAGCGTGCATGTCTAATTTCCCTTCACCGAGGTGATTTTCATTTTCATTTAATTACGCATTTAACCTCTAGACTTCCCACTTGGTTTTGAATTATTTCCATTAGAATGGATTTTCTATACTATCACTTAATATTATTTTACTGGGTTTGTTCTTCATTTTCAGTATTTATGATTGTCGCCTCCTTAGAAATATATACACAACCTAGTAGTGCATTGATGGCTAAATGTTGTTCCATTAAAACTCTATTCCACGGGTTTTCATAATCGCTTCAAAATATTTCCCTAGATAGGAGAACATGGGTTGGACATTCTCCTTTTTACTTATTTCAATCTTTAGGAAACTTGATTGACGGATATCTGATATTTATTACAAACTTACTACTCTACAAGAGGAATATTCTCATATGTGCATGTAGCGATAGATTTGGGTCTCTATTATTCACATGTAAGTGCTTAAATTGGTCCATGCTAGTTATTTCCAACTCTTGTAACATTATTCCCACTCCAATTTTTTTTTCCTTTTCCTTGTTGCCTTAAACAAATTCTGCACATAGTAATTTAATGATGGAATTTGAGACTTGAGTCTTCTTCTTCTTCTTCTTATTTTCTGAAGTTGAGTCATTTTATATATATGGTTTAAGATACTATTATCCTTTCCGACTGAGTTAGTTGTTTTTTTTAATGCCCTTCTCCCTATGTGTTAGTGCATAATTAGCTTATTTTATAATCACTTGAAACTAATTGTACTTCATGTTACATTATCAGAAATCAAGCTATTTTATACATAATTCATAGATATTTTGTAATATATATTATTTTGAAAAGAAATATAACCCATATATTTTCATTCAATAGCGTTCAGTCTATATGTAGCTACATATATATTATGCAATTCCTCAATTCTACTCTTTATCAACATATTTATCATAAAAAATTCCTAACTGTTAGCCACCTATAAAATTTGTCATATCAAATGGTGGCTAAAACATTTTTTGGAGCCTTCAAGAAACAAATTTTATTGCTAAAATGTGTTATCTCTTGAATACTCTTAAATACGTCATCTCCTCTGTCCAAATCTTCATTGCTGTTTCCATTTTATACTCTGAAATTTTGTTGTTTCCAAAAGATAAAATACTTCTCCAAAGGCCATCTTTCCTTTCCCTCCACCACAAGACTAACCTCATTTTTTACCCCTTTCATTCTCATAAAATCCTTCTATTTTCATGATTCCCCTTCTTCCGTTCATGAAAATCATTTTTACATAGTTTAAAACTCATTTTTTAAACTATACCGAGACCCCCAAATACATCAGAAACTATGAAAAAATCATAAAAATACACCTTTTTGTATTACAGACTTAAGCCCCCTTGGGCTAAGTCCTAACCACTTCCCCACCGTATGCCCATGGTGCTAAGACCAAGTGCTAAGTCCTTTTCGGCGCTTATCACATCGCACAAATCCAAGCGCACAAGACTTTGTGCCATGCCGAATGGTTCTGATGTGATTAAGCCCTACGCTTATACCCTCCGATCACATTATTATCTCATAAACCCTTTTTTCCCACACCCGCCGCTTAAAACTTTGAACTAATCCATCTCCGATGTGTTTTTCCTTTGCAGAATAAAAAAAACCCACTTACCTGAGTTTTTGGTCTAAACCCGCCAGAGCCATGTGTTATAATCAAAAAGGGTAAATAGAAAAGTCCCGAAGCGCAATCGCATCGGAGAAATTCACAAATGGGTTGATTTAAAGACTGCATCAAAAGTTCCAATGTGATTGATCCCCTTTACATGAATTCTGCCCTCCGCTTTTTTCATATATACTCATGCCCAGGACCAATAGTTAAGGTCCCAGCGCCAATCGCATCACATGTTTTAAAATGGGTAGATTGAAAGACCGGGCCTGACATTCCGATGCGATTAGCCCTTTATCATATAAGACCCTGGGCCTATTATCATTTAATATAGTCAAAGGCCCCGCAATCAAGCGCCATGACCATTCCATATATATATATATCCTGCCCTCGAAGCGTAAAAACCTTTGTATTTTATTAAATATTGGGTTTTCATTTATTATAAATGTTTCTGCCAATGTGTGTTTTAAACACGATCTCCGTCGTTGATCATTGAGTCAATCCAATGACCCACACATTATCGCATCGCAACGTTTCATCAGGCACATTTGTTTGTTCCCCCTGATCGGCCATCCCTCCGAGTCATTCCCCACCATTGATCTAATCCTCAGATCAACGGTTAACGTGCAATCGCATCGCCCTCCCCGATCGTGCAATCACATCGGCGATTTCCATTGCACCCTTGTTCTCTCCCCGCCGATTGCGATCCTATGATTCCATCTGGCCCATCCACATGTCCATATCGGACGATCCAGATCGCATTTTACACCTTTGGTAAAATCGTGCACCCCGCGTTTTAATGTTTTAAAACCAAATCCTGACTGTTGATCTCCGCAGAACAACGACCCTTATTAACCCATCCTCCACCATTGTATTATTTCCATTAACCCTCGGATATAATCCTAGCCGCTCATCTTTTCAATCCAACGGCCACGCTTCTCCCCGCACCCTCCAAAGCAGTAAAACCAAATAAACGCAAGATTTATTAACCTTTTTGTGTATTTTGCGGGTTCAAATGAATTTCAAAATGTTTAAAAAAGAAAAGATAAAGCCGAGGGTGACGATCCTCATAGCCTTTTTTATTTAAAAGGGAAAGACCATTCACAGGGTTCAAACGCCATGTCTCGTCAATGCTTCATGAGGCATTGATGCCATATGATCCCTGCGCGGCCTGCACATCAACAAGACACTGTGATTTTAAATCACAATTAAAAGAGTATCAGTATTGAAGACAGAACACAACAGAACAGAAGATTGAAGACAAATTTGGGGATTATGGCTAAGATTTATTATCAAAAGCCTAATCCCCTAAATTAAAACACAGTTAAAAGAAAATCATAAATGTTCAATAGACAGAAAAGGCCTCCACCGCCACATCTGAGGCAAATTGATTCCTCCCAGCTACCACAGTGCCACCTGTACTTCAAAGCATTCAAACAGAGGCCAAAGTTATTGAGCAAAATCGGATATTCGCCTCAACACAGCCGGAGAGTTACTTCTGCAAGGAACTTATTGCAAAAAATATCTGCAGAGTTACTCCAACATGAAACAGAGCCTCAAAAGTCAACAAAAGCTCTCACCGAGCTTAATCTTAAATGTAAAACAGTTAATATAGGTAGAACGTTTGTAAACTTCTTCATCGAGCCCCTTAAAGGCCAAGAAGTCATTACTCTGTATTAATTGCCTTGGGAGATATTTTATCAGATCTCACCTCCTCTTTCTTCTATAAATAATTTTGTAGAATAAGAGAGGTTGTTGGTTGATCAATAGTTGTAATATTGGAACTCTCTGAAATAATACATAGTCTGTTGAAGTTGAAGAAGAAATTGAAGTCTTGAAGCCCTGATGATGTTGTTGCATGCTTGTTACTGTGAAGGCTCTATCATTGGATCCATGAGCTTGGCTGTTGGTGAAGTATTCTGAACTATTTTATGTTTTCCCCTGTTTTCATTATGTTCCATAATTTCTTACTACAGTAGGTTGAAATTTTTAGGCTAAGAAATGACTCCTGGAAGCACCTTAGACCTATTCATCCTTCACTGTTTCATGTTTTCTTCTGCTGAAGTATTTTAGAGTCTTTAACCTCTCTCTTTAGTCTTCATGCTTGTTTATTTCCTTAATAGTTTGAATAGTTGGTTTCAGCATGATTTATGGTTCTCCCTGCTTGTTTGCTGCCACTTTAAAACTGTTATTGAAGTCTCCCCTTGAAGTTTTCTGTTTACAGTGAGTCAAGGAGGTCTGTTCTGATCTTGCCCTTTGTCCTTACTTAAATAGTTGTCTCAAAGGTCTTTATAGTTGTAATCATAGATGTGTTAGGTGTTCCCTCTTCTATGACTGCAGTTATTAGTGAATCTTTTATGTTTTCTAAGTCATTTGAAATAAAATCTTTGAGGAAATAGGGTGTTCCCCGAATCTTAGATTTCATTTTAAAAGTTTTTTTGAAATCATTATTTGCTTAAAGGTGTGATTTGTAGAATTTATGGTTAGCCCTGTCTACCAAATAGCTCTTTATTGTTCAAATTGTGCTTTCAAATTCCCTTTGTTTGAGAATTAAACTTCTCTTTCCAAATCATTGATGTCCATCTCATTCCAAAAACCAAAGGATCCTGTGGCCAAGTTAGATTTTCCCTCTGATATCCCATATCCATTGATGAGTATGTTATGACCTATTTTTGACTCCATTGCCCAATGAAACAGATGTTTCTCCATTCTATATATCTTTCCTAGACCTTTCATGTTCTGCTGTATCAATCCAACCAAACAAACAAACAAACACCTGCACTTAATAACTAGTCTAAAATCCATATTCTAAGCACACAAGATAAACCTTTGCAAACAAACATTTGAGAGATCCCTCTCTGAGAACAGGAGGACTAGATCCTGGGACTCTAAAGATTGGTTCTGATGTTGCCTTGTCTTTTGATTTGACAAACTATCAAAACACGGGACACCAACACTAACCATGTTTCAATACCCATCTATTTTCATACCTAGCCCTAACCTCATTAATACATGAAATTAAGTAGTGCATCCACCATCAAACATTTTTTCTAAGAAGAACTATGCAGTCTACATTACCCCAGTGTAGTTGTGGATAATGCAGTAAAAAAAAAAATTTCTTTAATCCACAAAATTTCAAAAAAAATTTTATTTATTGAATACCATACAACTCAAGTAACCCAAAATCCTAACCAGAATCGTTGCTTGAAAATTACTTAAGAATTGGTCACATTACTCTCAACCACAAACTACATCCACTAGTTCTCCCGAGGTCTAAGACAAACTTGTGAGAGAATCAACAACCTTTGATTCCCCTATCAGTTTTCTTTTTATAGATTTTTCCCAGCAGATTTTAACAGTGTCCTTCTTTAAGGTTTCCTAACCTTTTCCCTATGCCTTTTTGTTTTAGTTTTTTTTTTAAATATACTTTTGTTTTTCTTTCAAGCATGTTGTTCTCTCTCGTAGTTATTTATTCCACTCCACTTAGTATTTATATCCACCTACATGATTAAAATAATATTTCTCTCCCATTATGTTTATTTAATTTCTTTTATTTTTAACCTGGAGATTTTTTTAGGCAACTTTTAAGGAAGATCCATCATGTGGACTTGACCACCATATGTTTTTCTAAGCTGGAAAGAAGTCTTATACACTTTAGTGCTCTATCCTAAATATTTTCAATTAATTTATTTATTGACTCGATAATAATAATATAATTACACCATGACCTAAGTCTCATCATGGGTTCCCTCACCATTTAATCCAATAATAGTTCAATTTCTAAAAATAATAACTATGTAAAAGCATATTTCTATGCCTGTTACATTAGCAATGGATTTAGATTAGTGGAGAAAAGTGTCATAAAACCCTATTGATGGCTAATAAATATATGAATAACCCTTGTGATCCTGTAGGGGCGAGGTTTTTAGGGCTATAAGCACAAGTTACAGGTATAATTTGTAGTGTGAATCACCTCATGGTGTCCTTGACCAATAACCTAAGGTTATTTGATGAATATTGGTGTTCTAATGCAAAGGTTCAATTTCAGGTGAGATCAAGAAATTAGGGATAAGAGACAAGGAAAGAACCAAAAAAATATCAATCTAGTTCGAGTGTCATGAAACATTCATCGTCCCTATTTAAAATGGAAGAGATGGTAGATATCAAGCCATACCAAGGTGAGATAAATGATCTAATGCTACATGATTAGTTGCAACCATTAGTAGTTTATTTATGTGTTCATCATATATGTGGAGAACATAATATTTCATTTACACGACTGAAATTAGAGGGACATGCCCTCACCTAGTGGAAAATCCACATTGATACCTTCATATTGTAGGGATATCCTCCAATTACTAGGTGAAAACAATTTAAAACTATCATAAATTCACAATTTTACCCTATCAGGTATGTAGAGGACTAGTGGATCTGGTGGAACTACTGTAGGAAGAAGCATGGGTAGAGTATACACGAGTACACAAATTTTTTAATAAAGATGGCGATAATGTTAGGTATTTACCCAAACAACCCAGATATACTCCGCAAGTATATGGTGGGTATACATAGCAATATTTAGAAGAAATTGATTTTATTTAAACCCATATTTGTGGATGAGGCTTGTGGACATGCATAGTACTTGGACCTTGGTTGACCATAATTGACCACAGTTGATGATGGTTAACGATGTTTGAACATGGTTGATTTTTATATTGTGACAATATTTGTCACAATTTGACATTGGACCATGGTTGACCATGATTATAAACCCAAGGGATTTATACTAAAACTCAAGATTAATATTTATTTATTTTTTTGTAAGTTAGGCTAAAATATATTAAAATCATAAAAGAACTTATATACGCTATGGGTAGGGATGGTAAGAAGTACTTAGCTAATCCCTGCCATGTAATTTTTCAAAGTAAACCATGTTTGGGGCTGCCTCATAGGAGGAAAATAGCCCCTTAAGCGAGTCAAACAGTCTTGTTTTACAAAATATTCAGTGACATATGAAAACAAAATAGCTGAAGTATGTCCTAAGTTGACAAAAATAAAATATTAACCTTGTTACCGAACAGTCATGGAGTTCCTTCATCTTCCTCTGTTGCGTGGTCATCCTCCTCAATCAGGCATCCATATTCTCTTGCAATGTCTTCCTCCTCAGTTGTGGGCTCTGGAGGAGGCTTCAGAGGGGCCGCGTGGACAATGGTAGAAACCAGATACTCAACATCATAAACTCTAGTCGAGACACCATACGAGTCCATAATCCAAATGTATGTCTCCTCCTCCGAAGGCTCATGAACTGGAAATTGTTCAATTTTCCTAGGTATGGGCGGCTCAGATTGCACAATAGTGGAATTCCTGCGGCCTCTTCTGCCCTTAGGCTTCTCCAAGGGCCGAACAATCTCCCCCTGAGTGCTGTCAAATGTTTGATTAGCTAGAATTTCATGGCTCCTTGATGTGGAGCCTTCGATGGATTCTAGATGCTGGTCATGGCCATAGTGAGAGCGGCCCAAGAGTGTCCCTTTGTAGCTACCCCTAATGAGCTTTTCACATTGGGATGGGTCCATGAAGAGGCTATCAAGCATAGGATGGGGAGTCAGCTGAGAGAGAAAGCTAAGAGCAGGGGGGTGCGCAGTAGAGTCACGCAATAGGGTGGCGTGCGGCAGGGGGCTCACAGCAAGGGGGCGTGCCTGGAAGTTGTGTGGCACCCAATGTTTATCATGTAGTTTCTTATACTAAGCATTGGCTCTGTCCAATATGTCATTTAATACATAAATAGACATAAAAAAAGAGATGTAGCGGAAATAATACTTCATTTCACTAATATCAAAGAACAGAAATATGTTTACAAACGGAATGGAAATAAACTAGCTAGGGCAATGCTAGCTTATCTCTGAGAAGAGATGTGGTGGCTACATGCCTCTGAACTGTGTTACAATGAGTCTTGAAGGCCTATTTATTGTTTATAAATAATGTAAAACCATAAACATCCAAAAACCTAACCGTAGGAGATGAAGCACCAAAACTATGGGCCCCATTTGGGTAAATTGGTGTTTCAACTTCCCGGGGACTTAACTTTGGCATATGATCTCCGTTTGACGTGCATCATACCTCGTTAGAAAGATATATCCGAGGAGTACAACTTTTGGTGTGAGAAACATCAGTACAAAAATCCATGTTGATCCTGATTTTCCCAAAAACATCGTTTAGGGCCTCAAAACGGTTCTGGAAGTTCAAGACCCGAAAATCTGCTACAAATAGTAAGTTGTGCCGAAACTGAAAAACTGAAAGAACTTATGGTGGGGGTAAAAATGCAATAGGTGGGTGGCCACCAATATCCACGTGGCTCATTAGGGCCTCCAAACATCTTTAAATGTTCAGGAACCGACAACCTACTAAAAATAGTAAGCTGTGATGAAAGTGAAAAAATGAAAGAACTGATGGTGCGGGTCCAAACGGAATAGGTGGGTGGCCACCAATATCCACCTGGATCATTCCTCCCTCCTTAGGAATCAATTTTCCCCATTGCATTAAGTTCATCCATGAGAGGAAAATTCTGCTGAACTTGGTATTGGATTTGTCCAGGATGTCGTGGACCTGTTGGCGAACGTGTTAAATGTGTTCAATAAATTTGGTTTCCTTAGACAGTACATGTGTGGATTTTATCTATGTAATCGCATGAGTTATGGCTATATTAGGCGGCGGTGCGCCGAGGGTCAGACCAATGGAGTGTTTGTTTGGACAGTGTAGAGGAACCTCTGTGGGTGAGGAGAAAATGTCTTCGTATTCCTCCATGCCTTCGTCCATCTGTTTTTGATGTGCAGGGGAGCCCTGTTTTGAGGCAGTGGCCACAATTTTCTTCTTTCCTTTTCGGTGAATGGTAATACAAATAAATTTCCATGTTTGGGAAACAATCTTACTGTGTTGTTTTGCAGTATTCAAAGAGATGGCAAGAGGCAGTACTACCTCTAGTATCCTGTACAAGTTATTTCCAAAAGTAATAATGACAACACAAGGCCTAGATTCATACACAGCATGTCGCCTCCACAAGTATGGTTGGCCAAATAATACATCAGAAACATCAAGAGGAGAAACATCACACAATACCTCATCCGTGAATGGCTTGATGTTGTACGAAAGGCGGCACTGCTAGCGAATGCGGAGATCTCTCCCTGGGTGAAGCCACCCGATGGTATACGGTTGTGGGTGTGCTATGGTCAGTAGGTCGATCCGCTTCATGACCTCTGCTGAAATGAGGTTCTTTTGGCTTCTGCTATCGACAAGAAATTGCAGTGGAGAACCCTTCACCCATGTCTACGAATGGAAGAGGCGCTCCGCCTCCTCTAGATCCTCGAGATCCTTCCTCTGGAGCTTAGTGGTGGCAACAATGGCACTGGGGTACACATCAATGATCTGCTTCCCTTTGTCATCTTCCTTGTTTCGTTTTGTCTCAGGATCAGAACATGCATCTGATTCAGGTGCCTTCAGTTCGGCCACCAGGGAATGTTTGGTCTGACACTTGTTTGTGCTGTGAGTGGGGCTGTTATGAAATTCACACCACTTCCCCATGTCCTTCTTTGAATTTGTGGTGGTGTTCTGAGTTGCCCCAATTTGGTTCTGCCATTTTTTCTGTGGTTCGGGGGCACTTTCCCTGGCTTTGGATTCGTGGATTCAAAGTCTCACTTCTTCTACTTAAATTTCTTCTCAATCTTGGCGGCATAGCGATAAGCTGTAATATTCCAAAAATTTAGCCTTTCGCTAAATGGAATATTATAATTTTTGTTATCACTAGGTAGGTGAATAAGTGGGTAGGGAGGCCCATAAGTCTTCGTAGAAGGAATAATAACACTCCTAATGTGAAAGGAGAAAGAATAAGTAGTTGTATTAAGCACCTTTGGGTGTGAATTGGAGCGGACACATATTGAATAGGTCAACTTTGACCAAATCAACAACGAAGTCATGGAGAAGTGGCATTTATGATGAGACAACGCAGTTTTCGTGGCAGACACCTTGCATGAGCTCGGTGGCATTTATGGATGGGACCCAATGTGAGAAGGCTCACACACTATATATGGAGGGGATGGTAGCCAATGTTATTAATATTTGGATTATTATTTGATATTGGTCTGTTTAGACTTTGCATCCTTTATCTGTTTAGCGGGGTTTGTTGTGTTGTTTAGCACAAGGGTGTTCCTAATCGAGAATACCCACCTCATCCTTAGGGAAGGAGAGATTCATTGGGCTGCATTTCCTCATTCTGGCATTCTATCCAAGCTACCTCCTTTAGCTATAGTGCAGTTTCTGTTTAGAGCTGGGTTGTGTTGCAGGGTGCAGTAAAGGAGGATCACATAGAGCCAATTCTGGGCTTGTTTTTCAGTGGAGAGGTATCCTATCCATTGGAGGATCAGCAAGGATGGCTCCTGGGAATATTTATATATTTTTTGCATCAGGCCAACCATCTACCATCCCTCATAGTGCAGTTTCAGTCCAGATCTGCGTTATTTTTAGTGGCAGTTGTTGAGAGGGTTGATGAGCTCATCAGGAGGGTCTATTTCTGAATAGAGGGATCAACCTTCTATTGAGAAATACCATTGGAGGAGGACATGATCATTTCAGATCTATCATATCCTCATTCTATTTCAGTTCCAGTTTGCAGTGACATATCAACCCTAGGGTTATTTATCACATTTTATATTTCTTTGGTATTTCTAGCAATATTTTCTGGGTTGGCTAGAAATCATGTATTAGAGCCCATATCTTCCTTTCTGGGAATTTATTTTGTATCTATCATCCATGTTCCATCTATGTATGTTTAGAGTAGCAGCTACACTGATATAGATAGTGTTTCCACTACTTTTTGGCATTCTATACAGTAGCAACAACTCATGTGCTTATTGATATGATCATGGGAGGCTTGTTCTTATTGCTTTAGTGGCTTGACCCTCAAGATATTTTGTATTTTGTTCCTAATATTTGAATAAAATGATGGCTGCATATTGATCCCTATTATTATATGTTCATAGTTGCTGTATTTTATGTTATTATGTCTTGTATTGTTGCTATTTCCATTTTGGAATATTACATAAGTCAGGCCAAGAGAGGTAATTTCGAGGAACTCCATTTCCTCCTGAATGTGTCTGTGTAGACAGCTGCGGTACTTGAGCACCAACTGTCTCTATGAATCTTTAATACCCAAATTTTTTCGCATGGTATGGAACAAATTCATCAGTTTGTGCACATCTTGATCCCTTTGCTGTCGCAACATGGTCCATTGGATTTACTTGTCCTCATAGCTCCCCATAGGGTAATATTGTTCCTTGATGTCATCTCGGAACGAATTCCAAGTGGGTGCGGCTAAGAACAATGAGGGTTTTGTACCATCCTTTTGCTCATAGTAGGTTTTCCACTAGTGTTTGACATCGAGGATGACTTTGAGAAGTGAAAAAATAATATTTTCTCAGTCAGAGAAATCATGGATCAGGAAATACCCTTGCAACAAATTCAACCATCTATCTACAATGTCTTCATCTATCTGGCCTTCAAATATAGGAATGTCAAAGTTTACCTGTACCTTGAAGGGAGTGGTGCCTCGAGAGTGGTTATTAGATTCAGATGCATTGTAGGTGGGTAGCCATTGAAGGATCTGTGCGAATTTATCCATCATCATGTTCCTTTGTTTCTCGAGGGCCTCCTCAAGCAATATTTTGATAGGATATCCTACTCCCTCGTCTTTCTTTTCTTCCGCCATGGGAGGTCGTCGGGGTTTGCGAGGCTGATCTTGTAAGGGTTAAACCATATTGAGCCCTAACTCCTTATACCCTAACCTCGTTGGGTATCAGATTCAGGTTACGCCTCCATGGGAATGAGGGTTTGAATCATATTTCAATATCAATGTTTTGCAGCAATCTTCAGCAAACTCCATGAATGTTTTTGGGAGGCGAGTTTGCAGATCAAATATGAAAATTTTGGTGAAATTTTTACAAAAAAAAAGGCCATATCTGGATTTTGTGTGAAAAAATACTGAAAAAAAATAAAAAAATCAGCCGAATTGGAGTTTGGATGAGGGAGATCTCGTTGATTCAAAATCAGCAATGTTGCAGAAAGTTTTCTGATGGCAATTCGTGGACGGTGGATCTCCTGTCATTTTTTGCATTTTTTGATGCAAAATTTTAGAGAAATGGTTATAATTCTAAGCTCCCCTTGAAAAACCATCCGATTTCAAAAAAAACGGTCGAATCGGAGTCCGGACAAGGGAATTATTATTGATTTAAAATCGACCATTTTTTAGAAATTTTGTGATGGGAAGAGAGTTCCATCGCAAATTTGAGAGTCTAGAGTCTCGAAATAGCAATTTAAAACACATAGGAAGATGCAAAATGATCATTATATTTTCAAAAATAGGTTATAATAAATATTGTGAGTAATATTGACCGAGTTATGCCCATTTTAAAGCTGAAGAAGCATTCAGAGCGGGTTCCCTTTGGAGGCATGCCCTCCCACCCCGCTTTGGTAGGCACCTGCTTCACATTCATTAGTTTCAGCATAGTAGCATTCAACTTGGGTTATTTGGAGACATTCCCTCCCACCCCAAGCTATGTAGGAACCTGCTACTTCATCAAGAATCAGCATCACGGTCATGGGTCAACCACACAAAATCCTTCTCATCGAAGTCCAAATACTAGGCCGCACACTGTTAGTATCATATTTGGTCACAAGAATTACAGGGTATCTCTATCCTTGGACCTTCGTTAATCATGGTTCTGGGTCATCCACAAACCCACACTTCATCGAAGTCCATTTTCTAGGCCGCACACTATCAGTATCACAGTTAGTCACAAGCATTACAGGGTATCTCTATCCTCAGATGTTTGTTCATCATGATTATGGGTTAACCACACAAATCTCTTCTCTTTCAGTGCATCTCCATATTAAACAAGGGATTCTCAGGAGGGAACTTCATGCAATGGAGACCATTTCTTCTTAAGGAAGGAGGAATGATCCGAATGAAAAGTGCCCTACACCCATGGTATTCATCCACCCATGGTATTTATCTACCCATGGTATTGTAAGTGACATTTATCCATGATATTAATTCACCCAGGTATTCATCCACACAGAATTTACCCATGGTATTGTAAGTGGTATCTACCCATGGTATTATAACTCAAAAAAAGGCTATAAATAACAAGCCTCACTTTGTAATAGGGGATATTGTCCACCACAATGTAGCTTCTACAATTATTCTCTATTTTAATAAAACAAGTTTCTTTGTGGTTTTATTTGCTGTGTGTTCTCTTTTTTTTTTCCAGCATTCTAATTTTGCAGATCTTGTTAGATCCATTTCAATTTTTTAGATCCTGGGGTCTTTTGGATGAATACCATGGGTCAATGTCATTTACAATACCATGGGTAAATTCCATGGGTGGATGGATAACATGGGTGGATGGATACCATGGGTGGATGTAATTTTCCATTTGGATCATTATGCTTCACAATGATAGGAAGAGCCAACATCGAAGGTTCATAAAGAAACATAATTGGATCAATTTTTTAGATCTTAGCCACCCATCTATTCCATTTGGACCTGCACCATCAATTCTTTCAGTTTTCACTTTCAGCACAGATTACTATTTTTAGCAGGGTTTTAGGTCCAGCACTCCCAGAGCCATTTTGGGTCCCTAATGATATAGGTGGATATTGGTGGCCACCCACATATTCCATCTGAACCCCAACCATCATTTCTTTCAGTTTTTAAGTTTCAACATAACTTACTATTTTTAGCAGTTTTTCGTGTCCTGAACTTCCAAAGTCGTTTTGAGGCCCTATGCGACGTTCTTTTGGGAAACAGAGAGAAACATGGGTCAGGGACCGATGTTTCTCACTCAAAATTTGTAGTCCTCGGATATATCTTTCGAACGAGCTATTGAGCACATCAAACGGAGATCGAATGCCAAAGTGACGTCCCCAGGAAGTTGAAACACCAATTTACCCAAACGGGACCCACAGCTTTGGCGCTTCATCTCCTAGGGTTAGATTTTTGGATGTTTAGGGTTTTGCATTGTTTCTTAACAATAAATATGCCTTCGAGCCTCATTGTAACACAAATGAGGGGCATGTAGCCATCACGTCACTTCTCAGAGATACGCTACCAGTGCCCTCGTCATTCATTTCCATTATATCTCATTGTAACATAGTTCAGAGGTCTGTAGCTGCCACATCTCTTCTCAGAGATAAGCCTACCAATGCCCTAGCTTTTTATTTCTATTATGGAAGCATTGTAACACAGTTCAAAGGCTTTTAGCCGCCACATCTCTTCTTAGAGATAAGCTACCAACGCCCTATCTATAAGCATATTTCAGTCATCTGATTTTAATAAAATGAAACATTATTTCCGCTACATCTCTGTGTTTATGGTTATATGTGTATTTTTTTTCATTCCTTCATAAATCTGAATCAGTCAGCTAAGATACAAGGCTGAGAGTAGGGGGGCACATAGCAGGGTGACCTGCAATAGGGGGCGTGTAGTAGGGGGGCTCGCAGCAGGGGGGAGCATCGGGGGGCGCTCAGTAGGGGGCTCACAACAGGGGCGGCGTGCAACAGGGGTGCGTGCAACAGTGGGAGTCTGCATCAGGGGGAGCGATGGAAGTGATAGTGCATGAGGCAGACTAGAGAATGATTGTAATGGATAATAGAGGAGCAACGATGGTAGAGAGAGCTCGCGAGGCTAGCTGGAGCAGTAATGAAATGCCTGATTGAGGAGCCTCTGTGCCTTTTGAAGGCACGAGGCACTAGATTCGAGCACAGAGGTAGAGAGGGACATTCCCGGTGTGCCTGCATGTGATGTGTGATGTGGGATGAGGCGAGGTGTTGCAGAGCACCGCCAAAGATTATGAGAAATTTGAGGTTCTGCATCAAGTTGGAGCTAGCGTTGCGGGGTGGCATCAGTCTAAGCATGTGAGGAGTTGTCCTAGCTCAATATGGAGATTTCACCCACATCCGAGGGAGTTCGATCCTTTTGAAGGAGAGTGAGGAAACTCTTGTGAAGGATTTCATCCTAGATATGATGGAAATTAGAGTGGTAGAGCATTAAATTAATATCCACTCCTTTGTTGGCCAGGAGATCAGTGACAAAGTTTGCCTTCTTATGGACATGGTGGAATGTCATGGCATTATGATGCTGCAGCAATTTTTCTAGATGATTGAAGCAATTGGAAAGCCTCCAGCTCATAGAGACATTTTTGGATGAATAAACAAGGAATATTTGAGTTTCAGCTTGGATAATGAGTTGCGAATCTCCTTCCATTTCCAGTGCGAAAAAATTAAGCTCAATGGCTATGGAGATACACTCGATAAGCCCCTTCAGTTCCGCGGAGTTATTGCTATCTCACTCAAGGTTTCCATAGTAGACGTGTAAGGGGTTGCCACTAGAGTCTCTAAAGATGCCCCCAAATCCGACTTCCCCTTGGTTGCCTTTAGAGGCTCCATCAACGTTGCATTTGAAAAGTTTGACTTGGGGGGAATTTCATATTTCAAGAAGTTTCTCCTTCCTATACGTGGGAGGATTTCTCCATGGGGGGTTCAATACTCATATGCCAATTGTTGCAGATGGTGCATTCAGCTATGGTTGTTGGGAAGTCATCCTTCCCTCAGTGTGCCAAGGCAAGAGTTTCTTCTAAGTTGTTGAGTAGCTTGGCCCAGATTTACTCTTGAGTTAAAGTTGCATCTTTAAATATATTTCTATTTCATTATTTCCATAGGTTCCATGTGAGTAGGCCCGGAATGAGCTGCCAAAGGTGATTTAAGAGATTTTTGGAATAACTATTATCCTTCCACCTGTAGATAGTGTGGGTGATGTTGCTTCGGTCTCAGTTGGATCTTCTACATAGGGTCTCGATGTTGTCCTAGAGAGTGTTGGATATGGGACAGAGGTCCAGCAGGTGATCAATAGTTTTGTTGTCATTCTAAGATAGAGGACACCTCAAAGGACCCAAAAATCCCCTCTTCATGAGATTCTTCCATGTGAGGATGCATATTTTTCTTAGCAACCATAAAAAATTAGCGACTTTGGGCCAGAGCTTAGATGTCCCTACCTTTTTCCATAGCTGATTTGAGCGGCCAGGGTTCGGAGGTTGAATAAGATGGTAGGATTCCTTGGTTAAGTAATTTCCACTTGAAGTGTGGCCCTAGCGTAGGAGGTCTAGCCCTTGCTGAGTTCGAATTCTTATTTTGGTTAATTCCTCCCAGATACCTTTGTGTTGTTAATTATTCCAGTGTGCTTGCGATCTATCGGTGGGGGGCCAATTCTTGAATCCTTGAGTTACATCATTAGTCCAAAAGTCGTGGACACAATTTTTTTCTCTCGCTTATAAAACCATGCTCCAGATGAGGTGATGGAATATCGAGGAGAGGCTTGGAATTTTATTCCATGAATCTTCCCAGAACCAAACTTGAGCACCATCGCTCAATTCCCAGAAACTGTGTTTGGACCAGATATTTGTGTTGACAGGCTCCATTCCAGATTTGGGATCCTCCAAGACAAATATTAAATCTGATTAGTTCCTCCTTGGGTCAATTTCCAACATATTTTGCTGCCCATAAGGTTGACCAATGTTTTTGCGGGCAGGAGACCCATTTCCACAAAATGTTGGCGCCCATGATGATGTTGTTGTGCTCCAGATCTCTTAGACCAAGTCCACCCTGATTTTTCGACATACATACCTCTTTCCATTTGACTAACATCCATTTGTGCTTGTTTTTGGATCCACCCCAGAGAAAGGTTCTTTGAAGGTTGTGGATGTCTTTGAGGACCCATTTAGGTGCAGCCAGAACGGAAAAGAGGTATATGGGAAGATATTGAAGAAAATTTTTTATTAGAACCAGATGACCAGATATGTTGAGGGAGCGGTGAGTCTAGGTGGAAAGTTTGGTCTCCATATTGTCCAACAACTCTCTGCAGGATGAGTGTTTGATAATTGAGTCCATGAGGGGATACCCCAAGTACTTGGAAGGCAGAGAGGTTGTGGTGAAGCTGAGGGTGCGAGCTATATTGCATTGGGTAATAGTGGGCATATTGAAGAAGAAGGTTTGAGATTTCTCAGGGTTAATAGTGGTTCCAGAGGCTTCAGAAAAATAGTCAAGAAGGGTTCTAATTGTGTGAGCTTCCCGCACATAGGGGTGACCCGTGATCATGTTGTCATACAAAAATTGTTGATGAGAGATGGGAGGATGATTCTGTAGGGGGATGCCTTGAAGGTCACGAGATCAGATTGAGTTCTTGATCAAGCAACCCAGACCCTCGGCCATAAGTACAAAGAGAAAAGGTGAGAGAGGGTTGCCTTGCCTTATACCCTTGGAGGGATTGAAGGTTGCTGAGGGGATTCCATTGACAAGGATAAAGAGGAAGGGAGAGGAGATCAGGCTCATGATCTAGTGAACCCAGGTATGGCAGAAACTAATGGATAGACATACATTTTTTATGTAATTCCAGCTGAGCTTGGAAAAGGCCTTGGAAAGGTCGATTTTGAGGAGCATGCCAGGATTTTTTGAGGTTTTTAAGGAGTGGATGACTTCATGGGTTAGAATAATTCCATAAAGAATCTTCCTATCTTCAACATAGCCCATTTTCTCTGGAGAAATGAGCATAGGAAGGAGCTTCTTCAATTTGTTAGCAATAACTTTGGAAATTATTTTGTAAATAATATTCCAGGGGAATATTTTCCTGTACTTACTTGGGGATGCCGCGTTATATTCCTTTGGGATGAGAGTGAGAAAATTTGCATTGAGAGTTGGACGATTCCAATGAGCATTGTGTGATTCCTCCACTATGCCCCAGACCTCCTCTTTGATGATATCCTAGAAAAATTGGAAGAAATTGGTGGTGAATGTGTCCGGACTTGGAGCTTTCCCTTCTTTTAGTTGGAAAACCACTTGTTCGACCTCCATCAAGGTTTTGGCTTTGAGCAGCATCTTGTTGTGATCCTCATTGACCAGTTTTGGGATATGTTGTGTGATTTTCTCAATAGCCTCCTAACGCTGAGTCTTGGGTTCTTTGAGGATGTCTTTGAAGTGTTGAGCAGTTCCTCTGTGGTTTCCTCATGGTTTTCCATGGACTGCCCATTTTTATTCTTGAGGAAAGTAATTATGTTGTGCATCCTATGCTTGATTGTGGAGAAGTAAAAAAAAAATGTGTTCCGTTCTTCTTCCTTGAGCCAGCGAATATGTGTTTTCTATTTCCATAGGATTTCTTCTTGACATCTTATTTCTTCAAGTTGGGTTGTTAGTGTCTTTTCCAGGGTCTCTGAGTCTATTGATATGCCTTCTAAGATGATTTTTTGTTGGAGCTTCTGCATTTTCATTTCCATATCTCTTTGATTGTAGAAAATATTGTCGAAGGTGTTCTGATTCCATAGTTTCAGTTTCCCTTTGAGCATCTTTAGCTTCTGCTGGAATGATATATTTTGGAGTCCAAGGCAGATTGAGGGTAGTCCACAAATATGAGATGAGATCTTTGAAACCCAAATGTTTGAACCAAAATTGTTCAAAGCCAAAAGTTTTGGGTGTCTCATTACCAGGTTGGAGCCATTGAAGCTAGATCGGCCAGTGATCCGAACCAGAGGCCGAAGTGATGGTGGCAGCCAGCTCCCCTCCCAAGTGGATGAAATCGTCCATGATGAGGAAGTGATCCAATCTTGATGCAATTTGATGGGATCCTCCCTTCCAGTTATTCCAAGTGAATATGAAATTGGAGGTTTGAAGATATATTAGATGATTACCTTGGATGAATTCCTTAAATTTTGTGTTGTCCATGTCAAGATGGGTCCTTCCTCATTTTTTTCCTTAAGAGTTGTGATCATGTTAAAGTCTCCTCCAATCATCCAAGGAGGGTGAGTTTTTTGGTTTTTGAGATCCGCTATGCTGTTTAAATTCTCTGTTTTTTGCAACACTGAATGTGGAAAGTAGACATTCGTGAGATGTCCATGAATGTTGGTTCCAATCAGGTGGAAGGAGACTTGAATGAAATGGTGATTTTCATGACTGTTCTCTAGGGTGATCAGTTGGGGATTCCAAATTATCACAAGGCCTCCCGAAGTGCCACATGCATCGACAGATAAGGTGTTAAGACCTTTCTAAAGTCTGTTGAAGATGGTATCTAGAGTTGAGCTCCAGCATTTTGTTTCTTGCATAAAGAAAATCGTGGGGTTTTTCTCAGTGATTATTTTCGTGATTAACCTATTCTTGGAGGGGCTATTTAGCCCTCTGATATTCTATGAGATGATATTCATTGAGAAGTGTTGGGAACGACTGAATATAACCTAGTTAACTTGGGATAGCACCCTGATTCTACTAGCTCTTTTCCCAAGCCAACCAGTCGTTGCAAATTTGTTCTTCTTCCTTGTTTTTTGGATTCTTTCATAATGTGTTTGGTATTCAATAGAGTGTCTCCTTGAATTTCGAGGGAGGGTAGCTGTTGGGATCTAATGAGGACTTCAGCCAATTTCTGGATTTGTTGTTGGGGGATTGAGAGAAATTCTTTCCTCTTGCATGCATCTTCAAGACCCATAATGTCTATGTCCCCATAGTCAATACTCTCTGGTTCTTCTTCCATTGCTTCTGGTATTGATTCCAAGGTTGTGCCTTTGAATATACCTTAGTTATCCATAATAGGCTCTGGGAACTAGGGTTGTAGAAAGGATTCCTGCTGGATTTTGGTCTTCAGAGCCTCCAGAGTCTGGGATTTCTCCTGCGAGGGAGGATCCGGATCTCTTGGGATTTCACTCTCATCCACATTCAGTTTAGCTAGGGATTCAAAAATACTGCTTGTAGCTAGAGCTTTGTTGTTCTATTTTGTGTTTGACTTCCTAGTATGCCTTTTTCTTCCAAAGACTTTCATGAACCCTTCGGTGTCTTTCGCTGTGGGCCTTGTTATTTAGAGTGGAGCTTTGATTTTGGGGGCAGTCTCTGAATAGATACCCATGCTGGTGTCATTTACTGCATCTAAATGGAAAATTTTCATAATATACTATTTGGATCCATTCATAATCATCATGAAGCAGGCTTACCTCATCCAGGAGAGACTTTGCGATGTGCATGTATACGCATATCCTTGCATAGGAAATTTTTTTGTTGATATTTGTATCTTCCGCTATTTTTATGAATTCTCCAAGAGAATTGCCAATGTCTTGAAGGGTTATCTCATTCCAGTAGTCCTGTGGTAGGGTGTAGAGCCTGACCCAAACTGGAGCTCAACTGAAATCTTCTTTGTCCGGATTAAAGCGTTCGACCCAGTTGCGTAGATATAGACCCACTAAATTGAAGAAATATGGGCCATCATCCAGGATTCGGTTCACATAGTTGTAGATCGATATGGCCCTTGGGTTTCCATTTGGAGGTGATACACCCTAGAAGATATTTTTCTGTGGGCAAAAATCCCATGAACTTGCCTATCAGGGCATGATCCTTCATATACTAGATTCTTCCATTGATTAGATGAGCTGGGAGCTCAATCTTGGGTTTTTTTGTTGCCTTGGGCATGCATGTGGAGGATGTGACTGTTGTTGCATATTCATCAGTTTTTGTTGGTGGACTCATTGCGGGTGACATCCCAAAGGGGTTAGGGAACGAGCCATATTTTTACTAACAGTCACTGTCAGCCGTTGTCGTCGCTCCATTAGAGGGAGAACCAAAGGAAGGGGGATCCACCGTCGCCCCACTGTTTTCTGCCATGCGTGAGCCTATCCGCACACCAGGAGATGAAATGGGCCCCAAGGCTGGGATAGAGAGTCTGTCAAGGGTAGCCTGCTCGATGACCTCCAAACCCTAGATCATGGCCGAAGGGTTCAGAGCTGGTTCGCAGAGTTTTTTTTTCCCTTTCTTGTATGTAACAGCTTGCATGTCAACTTCGTAATTAGTATTGCAAACTCTATGAATAATATTATACCCTAGGAATATGAACCCTTTGATTAATAAACCCAAGGGATCAATATTATAAACACAAGGGATTAACTGTAAAAACTAAAGGGATTATAAACCCAGCGGAATAATATTAAACATAAGGGATTACTATGATAAACCCAAGGTATATAAACCCTTATATAAATATTATAAACCCTAAAATAAACATAGTTTTCCATGGTTGACCATGGTTTATTTTCACACACACAATTTTTTTCACATATTAAACCCTAAGATTAATATTATAAAGCTTATATATAATATTATACCCTAGGAATATGAACCCTTAGATTAATAAACCCAAGAGATTGATATTATAAACCCAATGCACTCATAAACATAAAATCCCAATGGAATAATATTAAACCCAAGGGATTAAAATTATAAACCCAAGGTATATAAACCCTATGATGAAAATTATTAACCTAAAAAAAACATGGTTGACCACAGTTGATCATGGTTTATTTTCGTATTGAGACAATATTTGTCACAATGAAACATTGGACCATGGTTGGCCATGGTTTTCCATGATTTATTTTTATATTGAGAGAATATTTGTCACAATGCGACATCAGACCACGGTCGGCCATGAATGACCATGGTTGTCACAATGTTACGTTGGACCATGAGACTATATTTGTCATAATGTGACCATGGTTCATTTTTATATTGATACAATATTTGTCACAATGTAACATTTTACCATGGTTGATCATGGTTGACCATGATTGACCATTGTTGATGATGGTTGACCATGGTTTATTTTCATACCAAGATAATATTTGTCACAATGTGACATTGTACCAGGGTTCGCCATGGTTCACCATGATTCACCATGGTTGATTTTTATATTGACCATGATTTATCATGGTTGACCATGATCGAATTTCATATTGAGAAAATTTTTGTCACAATATGACATTGGACCACGGTTGACCATGGTTTATTTTCATATTTCAACCTTTGTCACAATGTGATGTTGGACCATGGTTGACCATGATTCACCACTGTTAACGACGGTTGACGATGTTTGAACATGTTTATTTTTATATTGAGAAAATATTTGTCACAATTTCACATTGGACCATGGTTGACCATGATTATAAACCCAAGAGATCTATATTAAACCCTAGGATTAATATTATAAACACTATGAATAACATTATACCCTAATAATATGAACCCTTAGATTAATAAAACCAAGGGATCATTATTATAAACCCCAAGGGATTATTTCTAAAAGCCCAAGGTATTATAAACCCAAGGGAATAATATTAAACCCAAGGTTATATTAATATTATAAACCCAAGGGATATAAACCCTTATATAAATATTATAAACCCTAAAATAAACATGGTTGGCCATGGTTGACCATGTTTCATTTTCATATTGACACAATTTTTGTCACAATATGACATTGGACCATGGTTGACCATCATTAACCATGGTTTATTTTCATATTGATATAATATTTTACAAAATGCAATGTTAGACCATGATTTACCATGGTTAATCATGATTGATTTTCATATTCAGAGAATATTTGTTATAATGTGATGTTGGACCATGGTTAACCATGCTTGACCATGGTCAATATTGAGACAACCTTTGTCGCAAAGCAACATTATACGATGGTTAACCATGGTTGACCACGGATGACCATGGTTATCGCAATGTGACATTTTCCCATGAGATAATATTTGTCACAATGTGATGATGGCCCATGTTTGACCATGATTGACCATGGTTGGTGATGTTTGAACATATTTTATTTTTATATTGAGACAATCTTTGCTACAATTCGACATTGGACCATGGTTGACCATGGTTATAAACCCAAGGGATTTATATTAAAACCTAGGATTAATATTATAATCCCTATGAATAATATTATACCCTATGAATATGAACCCTTAGATTAATAAACCTAAGGAATCGATATTATAAACCCAAGGGAGTAACACTAAAAACCCAAGGTATTATAAACCCAAGGGAATAATATTAAACCAAAGGGATTAATGTTATAATCCCAAGGGATATAAACCTTAGATAAATATTATAAACCCTAAAATAAACATGGTTGGCCATGGTTGAGCATTGTTGATTTTCATTTTGACACAATTTTTGTCACAACTTGACATTGGACCAAGGTTGACCATGTTTGATTTTCATATTCAGATAATCTTTGTCACAATGCAATGTTGGACCATGGTTGATTTTATTATTAAGAAAATTTGTTGGGAAAATACTGGGGGGTGGGCGCAAGGGGGTGAATCATTATTTACAGCTCACACAAACTTTTATTTTCTTTACTGATTTCTATACGCGATTTTAATTAATCCAACTAGCATATGTACGCAGATTTTTTTAAGGAAACTTGCGTATGCCTAGTGAACTTATTATTTAGATAAATCTGTAGTAACTTTACTTAGACCAGTGCATCATTCATTTAACAATCATTTAGTAAGTAGTAAACATGTGCAGTAAGAATAGTATAAATAATCACACATAAGCAACACACATGAACACCAAGATTTAAGGTGGAAACCCAATGTGGGAGAAAACCACCATTGTTGTCGTCTTTGTCTTCAATATTTATTATATAGAAAATTTCTTACAATTTTGTACTGCCACAGACACATATTAGCACGCAGGCACCCACCTGCAGAAGGCTCCAACCTTATCTCATTCTCTAGTTGCGACTGGAAGGGAGCTCCAATCCCTTGATCTTGTTTACCAACCACCACTGGAACGGAGTTTCGACCCCATAATATCGTTTACCAGCCACTACTGGAAGGGAGCTACAACCCCCTGATCTGGTCACAAACTCCTACTAGCAAGAAGCTTCGACTTCCTCACCGAAGGCTCCAACCCTCATCCCTACCGCAGACCATGTTTCATAAATTTTCACTCTTGATCCACCGGCTTCAATTCAACACAACTTGTAGGCCTATTTTCATAATATTTTCAGACTGGAACCACTACACTCATGTAAGCCAAAAACCATACATCAAATTGAAACATATAATTGTACCAAATCATTCATTAAATCATGAATCAATCAACCAATCACTGAACTTTAATAAAAAACAACTAGCAGCATAATCAATACTTAAACAACCCAGATCTATATGAAGACATCATTGACAAACAATAGAAACACAGTAAAACTAATCATACATTTCCTTTAGAATTCTTCAAAAAAACCCTGTCTGGCATACTTGCCTTCCATAAGACATATCCATGACTGTACGCACTTCTTCCGAAACCAACTTGCGTAAAGATCTCAGTATTTTTACTGAATATATATGTGCCTCTGCAGAACCGAACCCGTGTGTATATGCACCTTCCTCATGTCGAACCTGCATATAGATCTGTAAATAATTCAGGACTATGCAACACTTCAGAACTGCAATCTTACTGAGATCATACACTTCACTGCAACAAACGTGTGCCAGACCATAGATCTAGACATCTCACAAACATATCATGCAAATACATAGTCATTTCATGTCTAGAGAACCTAATCCATCATTGTATTCATGGGTGCATCATTATTTCAGATCTATCAATAAACTATAGCATATTCCATGAAGATATACTTCAGATTGAAGTATTCATTCAATTCCCATTCTCATGCACACTTAGCACTATGATCTTCACCTCCTTATATAGTTTGACCATTAGCTAATCCCATGAGCCAAAACCACACAAGTGTCAATGGTATTCTTGGACGGGATCAAATAATCATTACTGCACTCAATATTGTGGGCTAATACCATGGCAAAGAACCATGGTATTGTAAAATTATTGCGCTAGCACATACGCGACTTTTCTTCTTCCTACCAGCGTGTATACGCGACTTTGCCTTTACGAACTCGTGTATATTTATTCAATTATGTACTTTATCCATCTTCTGATTCTGACTGCAAAACCTCTGTCCCATCATTTTGTTATTCTATTCCATCACTTTGTCACCTCTGAGCTTAACCATATACTTGGTCTTTTACATGTGGGTTGTCATCAAGGACAACATATGCATCATAATGACAACACAATATTTGTCATAGTGCGACGTTGGGCCATGGTCAACCATGCTTTACCATGGATTTCCATGGTTGCCACAATGTGATGTTTGACCAAAAGACAACCTTTTTCATAATGTGAGCATCATTATTGACCATATTTGACCATGGTTGTTTTTCATATTAAGACAATATTTGTCACAATGCAATGTTGGACCATGGTTGAGCCAAGAGATTAATATTAAAAACCCAAGGGAATAATATTGATGGCCCTCTAAATTAGACATAAATTGAGGCCCATATAACCTTTATTAGGCACATAAGATATATATTAAATATCTCTTTAGACACTTAATAATGTTTTTAAAGCTTTAATATGTTCTTAGGAAGGTTTAGAGATAATTTTATATTTGTGCCTAATATTATTTATTTTTGAAGAATTTTGCAAGAATATTTGATAGATTATGAAGATTTGGAGAAGAAGATAATTTAGGGACTTGCTCCCTACTACTGGAGGATCAAGATTGGAGAATAAATGAACAAAATATCAAACCCAAGGGATTAATATCGTAAACTCAAGGCATATAAACCGTAAGATGAAAATTATTCGCCCTAAAACAAACATGATTGACCATGGTTCATTTTCATATTGAGACAATCTTTGTCGAAATGCAATGTTGGACCATGGTTGACAATTGTTGATTTTCATATTGAGACGATATTTGCCACAATGCAATGTTTGACCATGATTGACCTTGGTTGATCATGATTGTCACAATGTCATTGATTGACAATCATTGGCAATGGTTGTCCATGTTTGATCATTGTAAACAATGATTGAAAATGACTAACTATTGTTGGGCATGATAACCATGGGTTGACAATGTTGACTATGGATTAACATCATTTGACATATTTGGTAATGGGTGACCACACTTTTCTATGATAGATTATGGTTTCTTGTATTGACAATGGTGGACCAATAGAGACCTTGGTTAATCATGTTTAACCATTCTAACCATGGTTGATCATGGTTGGGCATCAAGAGTGGGTAGAACATAGGCTGTTCTAGATTGACTATGGTTGAATAGAGATGACCATAGTTGATCAAAGTTGACCATAATTGATTATGGAAATGAGTGATAGATAAAACCTTGACTTCTATTTTCAAAAATAAATTAAGCATTAACAAGCTCTAAACTGGAGAATTTTAGAATCTTCACAATATATGCTCAAAAAAATATATGTTAATTAATTTGTTACGACTATATGTTAAAAAATCCTTTCATTAAAGGACATAAGAACTTTAAATTAAATCTAAATCTCCTCTTCCATGTTGGAAATAAGATAAAGAAATGGATTAAAAAAAAAAAATGTAATAGTATGTTATAGGTTGTGCAAAGTTAAAAGAAATGAATTAATAAAATATTGTAATCAAGTAATAAAATTTCGAGGTTGAAAACCACCAATGATAATACGATAATACCCGGGAGGGCTTAATACTTCTGAAACCAAAGACAAGTGTTCTCGTTAGTGTATCGTATTCCAAGAAAACCACGTTGCATTCATAAGAGAATGTAAAGATGAGCCAAAGAGGGGAGAGCTTTGCTTAATGCTCTCCGATATTAGGACAATAGTAGTACAAGAATGTGATTAATTATTTTTTTTTATTTTTTTATTTTCTGTCTAATTATTTTTAAACTGTTTTTAAAATTTAAATTTTTTTTTAATTTAAAAGATTTTAAATTTAAGTTGGAAAGTTTTAATTTGAAATTAATATTTTTTTGTGTTAAAACATTAATTGAAATAACAAAGTATTATGATTTCAATTATAATTTTGAAGAAAATTTTGATACTTGATATTAAAGAAAGTTTAATTTTAATATATATATATATAGTTAATAGTTAAATTTTTGTAAACAAAATTATTTTATTTTACAAATAAAATTTAAATACTGTGACAGTTGGTTTAAGTGCAAACTAATTATTCTGTTATTTTATTTTAAAAGAGAATAAACATTTATTTTTGTTGAGAATAGGATTATGAATGATGAACATAAAGTAATTATGTTTCTTTTATTTTGTAGTAAATTTTAACTATGGAATTGTGATTCCATAAAAATTAAGAAAGACTGATAATAAAAGTATTCCAATAACTGAGAGGTGGTTGAACAGAAAACAATTGAAAAAACCATTACCTTCCTCTGGGGATAAAAGCACATGTCCCGGTGAGGAAAAGGGGTTTTGTTCTGTGACTAAAGAGATGTAGGAAGAAAGTGGAAATTCTTGAGCTGGTGGTGACTAGTGGAAGCACTCAGCGTTCCCAAATCCTGGAACTAAGAGTATTGGACTTGGGGTCCCGAGGTCTCTTCTGAAAGATCTGTCAGCCTACTCATCTCACGTGTGGAGCACAAGGAGAGATGAGGACGCAATTTCCTCTCTCATGGTAGGGAGGACATCATCAGTTGACTATGAAGTGAGATAAGTATACAAACTATAGAAATAGTAAGAAACATGAATTTTCTATTTAAAACAGAATTATTTTAAATACAGGAAATGTTTCTTGAAATTATGGAATGAGGATGTTTACACTGTGAATGTTGAACATAAATAATTTCTGAATTTGTTGTAAAATAGTCCCAAAAATTATAGTAGTGCGTAACGAATATAAATAATGAAGTTCTTACCAATTTTCACAAGAAATAGTAGTGTGAATAGTAACTATACTACCAAGTTAAATATAGACAAAGTTATCAACTAGTAGTATGAACCAGGAGAACTGTTAGTTCAGGGTCCATGGTCGAAACCCCAGACCCCAGAACTGGTCGTGAACCTGTAGCCTATGATATACACGGACAACAGAGTTGTAGGAAAACAACTTAGTGCACAGATGGACCGAACATCTTTCTATTTAACTGAAAGAAATAAAAACAAATTATGTTCTTAAAAGAAATAATGGAAACTTCTATCTGAGGTGAATTACACTGCTAAAATCTCAAAATAGTATGCGTAGTAAACCCAAAAAGGATACAACCAATATAAATGTAAAACAACTTCGGAAATGATCTTTATACAAAATTAATGAAGAAAAGAAGACTACAGTGTTGTATGAACGAGAATCATAAACGAGCATAGACAAAAGTTCACTGGAAATTTAATGTGAATGTCTCTAACAATAAAAAATAAGGCATCATTTACATTTATAAACAAGAAGAAAGCGAGAACAATTTGTCACTATATTCTCCTAAGAGAAAAACAATATTAAATGAGCTAGCATTCGAAATGCAGAGAACCCAGAAAAACTTTCATAGCAAGATTCAAAAAATATTAAAGAAAACTCGGTTGCCAGAAGAAATTCCGTCTTAAAATTGGAGTGTAAGATACAACCAACAGTTAAAGTGTAGCATAATATTACAATAACATTCCCAGGTTGCATGCAACTGTTTCGCAGGTACCTTGAAGCATAAAGAAAAAAGTAAATTAAATGGCCAAGAGGCTATAAAACTAAAATCTAGCACGTGGAACATCGCAGGTACCTTGAAGCTAGCATTGGAACTACTCCAACCATTTTAGAATCTTACGAAAGAACCCGGTACCTGTAAGCAAGTAGAGAAGTCAGGAGTGAGACCAAGCACCTTAGGAAATGATAAAAGCATAGAGTAAACCCTCGCCAAATCGACCCCAGTGTATATACCTATTCTAGAGCGAGGATAGAACATTAGAAACATATTACTTATCACCTGTGGAATGAGGAAGAAATGAAGGAAAAGATCGAACCCAAAACACAAAATTCTTGCCTTGACTTGATTCCGTAGGAAATATGAGTAATGGTGCAAAGAGAAACATTAAGGGTAAGATTCAGGGAAAACTTGGAAGAAAATGAAAACCTAGCAAGCTGGTAAACATCAATCAAAGCGACCATTTGGCTTACCTGCTACAGTGAAGGGTAGCCATGGTGGGCAAACAGCCAGATAAATCTGGAAGGAGACACCTGTAAAAAGATTCAACACACATGTAGTTTACATTCCTATTAGAGACCTAAGCACTTAGTCGTGGCATGGAGCCACTGCTAAACCTCCCTGCGAAAACAAATAAATGAAGAAATAAACATAAGATTAAGAACATGATACCAGCTAAGCCATGAAAACAAATAAATATCAATTGCAGGGCTGTGGATGCATAGTCTCATACCTGTAGAACGCCATGATCACTAGTGCCGAGTGGACAGCACGAAAGTTGGACGGGGCAAGCTAAGATTGCGGTTAGGTTGCAGAGAAGCAACACCATGGAGCCAGTCGCAAATGAAAGAGTTAGTTAGGGTTCTGAAGGGGTCATTACCCTAAGCCAGTACCCAGAGATCACAGCCATTGATCTCTACTCCTAGATCCGATAGCGATCAATGAGGTAGGTGTCATCCATTCAAACCCAAATCCAATGCAGTGGTAAATAAAATCTTATCCTAACATTAAAATCAAAATCCACAACATATACCATTACTCTTATGATAAATGTAATCGAGTTTATAAAAGCCGCCAAGTAGCATCTGTCTCTTCAGGATTTAAATATTCATGCCATGTGTACAATATAATTACAATCAACCCAGATACTTACAAAATAAAAGATATTGTGACAATAATATAAGTAGAATGGCAGGATAGGATAAAAGGGATGGGTAAATTTATGTATATGCCTATGTTAGTAATGGTTTGGAATTCTGACATAGAACCACTATATAGAAAACATTATTTGGTGATGGGAATAATCACCATGGTCACATATTTTATTTGTGGTAATAAGAGTTATCCTTATCCACATAATCATATAAATAAAAAGTAAAAAAAAAAAATTATGGTTGAATTGTCGTATATGTTACAAGTGGTATCATAGCAACGTTCATACGCTGGGACCCAATGGGTCACCTAACATGATAAATTGTTGAGTGTAAATCGTGCACAGAAAATAAAATAACCTAGTAGAAGACAATATGAGGAGGGGATCGACACAGCAAACAACCCAGAATGTAGGGGAACCTACACCCCATTCCCATTTAGAAATGAATTTGGAAATGTGGATTCAGCTGAGTGTAGATCAACACCAGCAGACCAGTAGACTGATGGAAGAACAACAACATCAAACCAATATACTGCTAAGCATTCTGCAGAAGCTACAGGAAGAAATGTTATGGGTTAGGAGTGATAATGAGCGCCTGATCCAATAGCAGGAAAGGGTAATCAAAATCCTTTCTGGTAAACAAAATCAAGGAGTGTTACAACCCAGTCCTGACGGAGATACACAAGAAGAAAATGAACGACAAGCTAAGGACCAAATCAATGATAGAGTGGAAATAAGCCATTCACAACGAAGTAACAAGAATAGAAATTATAATGAGGCTAAGTCAAGTAATATGTCAGAATAGCAAGAAATTAAGAAACAAAAAGTGGAGTTACAAGGTGAATTCCGAAAGATTAAACCACCTATGCTTGATGGAGAAGCGGAGGAGGTGGCAGAAGCTTGGTTGATTAATATGAACAAATACTTTCAAGCTTATGAGTACAACAGTAATCTTAAAGCCAGGTTGGCCATATATTAGTTGAGAGAAAAGGCCACCCTGTGGTGGTAGGAAGTCAAGAATGTCCGTAGCATTGAAGACCAGGATGTGACATGGGATGAGTTTCAGCAATACCTTAAGGACAAATATTTAGCAGAATGTTTCTATGATGAAAATTCCAGAGAATTCCATGATTTGAGGTTGGGTGAAATGACAATGGATGAATACATAAGCAAGTTCACTTCATTACTAAGATATGTTCCTTATTTAAGGGATGAAAAGGCTAAGGTTCAGCGGTTCTTGAGTAGTTTTCTGACCCACATGAAAGAACGAATTGAGTTCGTGAATCCAAGGACCATGGATGAAGAAATTTGAAAAGAGAAAATGTGTTACCAGCAGTCCAAGGAAAAAGGAGAAATAAGCAAAAATTGGCAGCCAAGAAAAGGGCAGAAAAGCAGTTCAAATTACAAAAATTCTAAGACTAATAACTTTAAGAATTCTTCAAGGAATTCAGTGAGAAAGAAGTTCAGAAGAAACCATCAGAGAACCTAGTGGTCTATAGAAGAGAATCCTACAGAGGCTTCTAGTAAGCTAGAACATGTACAAAACCAGAAACCACCTCTACAGTGTTCGGGGTGTGGTGAGGCTCACTATTATAAGAATTTCCCACAGCGGGGGAAAAGTGATACAGTAGCCAATCTACAAGAAGCCTCTATAGTGGGTGATGTAGCCCGGAACATACCCAGAATTAATGCAGCTTTCGAGGATCAGTAGGCGGATTATCAACTAACGATGATAGAACTAGAAGGTAAGTTATTTTCACAACCTGTTTCTATTTTGGTTGACCCAGGCGAAAGTTTAAGCTATGTAAACCCCAAAATAGTAGAAATATGTAAATTAGAAAGTAAGAAATTAAAAAATCCCTGACTGGTACAGCTAGCCACTGGGGCAAAAAAAGAAAATTTTGTGCTGAAATTCCAAATTGTACAGTGGAAATTGGAACCCAACAGGTAAATGTGGAACTAAATGTACTACCTTTGGGATCTTATGATGTACTACTGGGCATGGATTGTTTGGAGATACATTGGACACTGGTAGATTGTAAAAAGAATATTATATATTAAAGAATGCAAGATGGAACCTGTCAAGAACTATAAGGAATCAAGAAACCCTTACAATTGTGTCCTATTACAGCCTCCCAAATGAGTAAGTGTATTAGAAAATGATGTCAGATGTATACCATTCAGGTGGATTTTGCTAATTCTAAGGAGAAGACCCCTATGTTGGAAAGCATACCAATAGTACAAGATTTCATGGACGTCTTTCTAGAAGATGTACTAGGTTTACCTCCAAGAAGGGGCATCGATTTCAGTATTGAGTTGATGCGAGGAGAATCACCAATTTCAAGGGCACCATATCGAATGAGTGTAACAGAGCTAATTGAATTGAAAATGAAACTGCAAGAGCTGTTGGACAAAGGGTATATTCCACTGAGTGTGTCCCCTTGCGGAGCACCAGTGTTGTTTGTAAAGAAAAAGGATGGAACCATGTGAATGTGTATGGACTATAGAAAACTCAATAAATTAAGAGTCAAGAATAAGTATCCATTGCCACATATAGTTGACCTGTTTGACCAGGTGAAGGGGGCAACTGTGTTCTCAAAAATATATTTAAGATCTGGATATCTCCAGATCCAGATTAAAGACGAGGATATATACAAGACTGCTTTTCATACCTGATATGGGCATTACGAGTTTGTGGTATTACCATTTTGTTTAACTAACACACCAACAACATTTATGAGGCTGATGCATGGTATATTTCACCCCTTTTTGGATAGATTTGTGCTGATATTAACTGACAATATATTGATTTATTCAAAAATCATGGAAGAACACAAGGAGCACTTAAGGATAGTATTGGATATGCTAAGAAGACATCAGTTGTACGCCAAGTTCAGCAAACGTGACTTTTTCAAAGAGAAAATATACTATCTAGGCCATGTCATTTCCGTGGAAGGAATAACAGTAGATCCAGAGAAAATTAAAACTATTATCAAATGGCAAGTACCCCAAAACGTGGAAGACATCCGTTCCTTTATGAGATTAGTTGGATATTATCGATGATTCCTAGAAGGATTATTAAAAATTTATTTTCAAATTACATCTTTTCAGAGGAAGGGAAAAGTATTTAAATGGACCAGTGAATTTCAAAATAGTTTCGAGAAGTTAAAACATTTGTTGACCACTTCTGTGGTGTTGAGGGTACCTGACCCCAACAAAGAATTTGAGGTTTGTACCGATGCTTGTAAAGAAGGCGTTGGGGAAATTTTATCTTTGGAAGGAAGGATGGTTGCCTATGAATTGAGAAAATTAAAGGAACATGAAAAACGATATTAAGCCTATGATTTAGAGCTGACAGCAGTAGTGCATGCTCTCCGAGTATGGAGGCACTACTTGCTAGGAAAAATATTTATGTTAAAAACCGATCACAGCAACCTAATCGGATACTTTAAGCAAGCTGATTTAAATGCTCACCAGGCAAGATGGAATGCCTTCCTAAGTGAGTTTGATTTTGATATACAACATGTAAAAGGAAAACAAAATCATGTGGTGGATGCCTTGAGCAGGAATCTGCATTTTTTTTATGAACTTTGCTAAAATCAAATCGAATGTAAATTTTTAGATCAGATAAAAGAGGAAGCCGAAAAGGATCTTGAATACCGATTTTTATGGCAGCAAGTGGAGGAAACCAGAAGACAGAAAAACCTTCTGACTATGGAATTAACAAGGATCAATTGTTAACTTTCAAGGAAAATTTATATATTCGAAATTGAATGTGTTTGAAGGAGCTAATAATGAACAAGTATCACCGCAATAATTTCTCTGGACACCCGCGATACCAGAAAATGCTAGCAACAATTAGAAAAGTATATTTCTAGCATGGTATGCGAAGAAATATTGCGGAGTACTTAAACAAATTTCTAAAGTGTCAACAAGTTAAGGTGGAGCATCAACACCCAGCCGGATTTCTGCAGCCTATACCAGTGCCTGAATGGAAGCGGGAAGTTATATCCTTAGATTTTCTTATTGGTTTACCAAGATAAAAAATTCACAATGACTCCATTATGGTGGTAGTTGATATATTGAGTAAAGAAACACATTTCATACCCATACAGTCTACTTAATTTTTTTTACAAATAACAGATATCTTCATGAGAGAGATTTTTAGACTGCATGGCATTCCAAAGACTGTTATATCAAATAGGGATGTGAAGTTTACTTCAACATTTTGGAAGGCCCTATTTACAGGTTTGGGAACCCAAAATTTTTTTAGCACCACTTATCATCCCCAAACGGATGGAAAAACTGAGCAGATGAACCAAATCTTGGAAGATATTTTGCGTATGTATGTAATGCAACAACCAATGAAATGGGAAGAATATCTACATTTAGTAGAATTTTCATGCAATATTGGTTACTAGGATTCTCTTAAGATGAGCCCCTTTGAAGCTTTGTATGGGCAACAGTGTCGTACTCCCATCAATTGGAGCAACCCCGAAACCAAGTTGATGCTTGGTTCTGAGATGTTGGCTGAGATGGAATCAGAAGTAAAAAATATCAGCCAAAATCTGAAAGCGGCTCAAGATCGGCAGAAGGTGTATGTATACAAAAAGAGAACTTATCGGGAATTTGAAGTGGGTGATCATTTGTATGTGAGGATAAAACTGAAGAAAATTACACTAAGGTGGACCTCTTGTGCCAAGTTGGCTCCTAGGTTCTGTGGACCTTTCCAGATATTGGAAAGAGTAGGACCGGTGGCTTATCGGTTGGCTTTACCCAGCCACATCTGGGTGCACAATGTGTTTCATGTGTCTTTACTAAAATGATATGTGAATGACCCAAAGTATGTAATCCACTGGAAAAGTATTCAGGTAGGGTAATATTAAAGAATCCTATCTTAAAATACCAAGTTTTATGAAATTTTAATTCAAAATTTTGTTGAATGCAGGTCGAACTGGACGACGAATTTCTGGTCGAACCTCAGTGTATACTCGATCCGAGAGAAATCATGCTCCGGAGGTGAGCCATCACCTAGGTTAAAGTGTAGTGGAAGCACTTTAGCTTGGACGAATCTACTTGGGAAGATGAAGGATTTGTGCATGAGGCTTACACAGAATTGTTTGTCGAGCTAGAATGAAACACCAAGGACGGTGTTTACTTCCAAAGGGGTAAGTTGTGATAGCTGGCTTAAGTGTTAACTAATTATTATGTTATTTTATTTTAAAAGAGACTAAACATTAATTTTAGTTGAGAATAGGATTATGAATGATGAAAGTAAAGTAATTTCGTTTCTTCTTTTTTGGTGATAAAATTTAACTATGGAATTGCAATTCCATAAAAATTATGAAATACTGATGATAAAAGTATTCCAAGAATTGAGAGGTGGTTGAACAGAAAATAGTGGAAAAAACATTTACATTCCTCTGGGGATAAAAGCACATCCCAATGAGGAAAAGGGGTTATGTTCTGTGACTAAGGAGAGGTAGGAAGAGGGTGGAAATTCCTAAGCTGGTGGTGACTCATGGAAGCACTCAGTGTTCCTGAATCCTGGAAAGAAGAGTACTAGACATGGGGTCCTGAGGTCTGTTCTGAAATATTTGTCAACCTACTCATCTCAGGTGTGGAGAATGGGGGGAAATGAGGATGTAATTGCCTCCCTCATGGTAGGGAGGAAATCATTAGTAGAATCTAAAGCGAGATAAGTATAGAAACTGTAGAAATAGTAAGAAACTAGAATTTGTTATTTAAAACAAAATTATTTTAAATAAAAAAAAATGTTTCTTGAAATTATGGGATGAAGATGTTTACACTGTGAATGTTGAAGACAAATAGTATCTGAATGTGTTGTAAAATAGTCCAAAAAATTACAGTAGATTTTTTATTAATATGTGGACTGTGTAACTAATATAAATAATGAATTTATTACCAATTTTCACTAGAAAGAGTAGTGTGAATATTAACTATACTACCAAGTTAAATATAGACAGAGATATCTACTAGTAGCATGAACTGGGAGAACTCTTAGTTCAAGGTCCGTGGTCGAAACCCCAGACCCCAGAACTGGTCGTGAACCTGTAGCCTATGATATACATTGACAACGGAGTTGTAGGAAACCAACTGAGCGCACATATTGTCTAGACACGTCTCTATTTAACTAAAAGAAATAAAAACAAATTTTGTTCTTAAAAGAAAGAATGGAAACTTCTATCTGAGGTGAATTACATTGATAAAATCACAAAATAATATGCGTAGTAAACCTGGTAACGATACAACCAATATAAATGTAAAACAACTTCGGAAATGATATTTATACCAGATTAATGAAGAAAAGAAGACTATAGTGTTGTACAAGCAAGAACCATAAACGAGCATAGACAGAAGTTGATTGGAAATTTAATGTGAATGCCTCTAAGAATAAAAACTAAGGCAACATTTACATTTATAAACAAGGGGAAAGCGAGAACATTTTGTCACTATATTATCCTAAGAGAAAAAAAATATTAAATGAGAAAACATTCGAAATGCAGAGAACCCAGAAAAACTTTCATAGCAAGACTCACAAAATATTAAAGAAAACTCTGTTGCCGGAAGAAATTTCCTCTTAAAACTGGAGCGTAAGACACAACCAATAGTTAGAGAGCAGCATAATGTTACAATAACATTCCCAAGTTGCATGCAACTATTTCAACAGGGCATTGCCCTCGTGATTAAAGAAAAAAGTAAATTAAACGGCCAAGAGGCCATAAAACTAAAATCTAGAATGCGGAATGTCGTAGGTACCCTGAAGCTAGAATTGGAACTACTCCGACCATTTTAGAATCTTATGAAAGAACCTGGTACCTGTAAGAAAATGATGAAGTCAGGAGTGAGACCAAGCACCTCAAGAAATTATAAAAGTGCAGAGTAAACCCTCGCCAGATCGACCCAAGTGTATATACTTGTTCCAGAGTGAGGAGAGAACATTAGAAACATATTACTTATCACTTGCGGAATGAGGAAGAAACGAAGGAAAAGATCGAACCCAAAACAAAAAATACCTCTCTTGACTTGATTCTGCAGGCAATATAAGTAATGCTGCGAAGAGAAACATTAAGGGTAAGATTCAAGGCAAACCCGAAAGAAAATGAAAACCTAGAAAGTTGGTAAACGTCAATCAAAGTGACTGGTTGGCTTACCTGCCACAGTGAAGGGTAGCCATGGTGGCCAGACGGCTAGAGAAATATAGAAGGAGACACCTGTAAATGGATTCAACACACATATAGTTTACATTCCTATTACAGACCCGAGCGCTTAGCCATGACATAGAGCCACTACTAAACCTCTCTGCGAAAACAAACAAATGAATAAATCAACATAAGATTAAGAACATGATAACAGATAATCCATGAAAGCAAGTAAATAGCTATTGCATGGTTGTGGACGCATAGTCTCATACCTGTAGAATGCCATGATCACTAGAGCCAAGTGGAAAGCACGAAGGCTGGATGATGCAAGCTAAGGTTGCGGCTAGGTTGCAGAGAAGCAACGCCGCGAATCCAGTTGCAAATGAAAGAGTCAGTTAGGGTTCGGAAGGGGTCATTACCTTAAGCCAGTACTCAGATATCACAGCCGTTGATATCTAATCCTAGATCTAACGGCGATCAATGAGGCAGGTGTCATCCATTCAAACCCAAATCCAATGTAGCGGTACAGAAAATTTGATCCTAATATTAAAATTGAAATACACAGCATATACAATTACTGTTATGATAAATGTAATCGAGTTTAGAAAATCCGCAAAGTAGCGTCTGTCTCTTCAAGATTTAAATATTTGTGACATGAGTACAATGTAATTACAATCAACCAAGATCCTTACAAAATAAAAGATATTGTGACAATAATATAAGTACAATGGTCGGATAGGATAAAAGGGATGGGTAAATTTATGTATATGCCTATATTAGTAATGGTTTGGCATTCCGACATAAAACTACTATATAACAAACATTATTTGGTGAAATTTAAACTGACATGATAAGCATAATCACCATGGTCACATATTTTATTTGTGGTAATCAAAGTTAGACTTATCCACATATAATCATATAAAGAAAAAGTTTTTTTTTTTTATGATTGAACTCTCGTATATGTTACAAATATTATAACTTTAATATAATTAATATTATATTAAAAATAAAATAAAATATAATATATTTTATTATAATTTAAAATTTTTATATAAATATTTAAATCAACAATGATATAATATATATATATATATATATATATATATATATATATATATATATATATATATATATATATAATTGTTTACACTTATAAACAATCATATCTTATTGATACTAACCTTAAACAATCATATCTTATTAATACTAACCTTAAACCTATTAGCTCATAAATAATGTTAACTCCATATGGAGATAAGAAGAGAATTCATTAAAATAGGGTCATGCATAATAACTTGATCCCAAAATTTAGAAAAAACAGTTAATAAATTTAATTATATATATATATATATATCGTTTTAACTTTATTTAATGATATTTTAAAAATTTAACTTTATATATTTTAATTACACTGGAGGTGTCTTCTTTGTTGGAGTGGGCTGAGAAAACACTGCTCACCCCAGCCAATAGGAAAACTTTCGTATCTCCCTTCCCACTAATAAGAATTCGCCACATGTTTCTCATCTGTTAACTTACTTTACTTTCTGCCCACATTTTCACTGACAAACTGTTTCTATAGTATTTCCAGGTGTCCTTCAATTTTGAAGAAATGAGCGTTGAAAACGCATTGAACCAGTTGGATTTGGGGTTTCAGCCCAATTTTGAAGAAATGGGCTTTCAAAACGCATTGAACGAGTTAGGGTTTCAGCCCATTGAACCAGTTGGGCCTTTGGATTTCATCATAGTTTGTAGAGGATGTGCTAAAAATGTCTTATGGGGCCGGCATGGATATCTTGAAGTTTTTCGGTTGGACTGGTTTGAGGCTTGGGCACAACCCCTCACGTGGATACATTAACGCTCCTCTCATATCTAATAGAACAAACATCGTTAAATATTGATGGATTATTATGGTGAAGGCTGCTGCAACTATTGAAATATGAAAATTTCAAAGTAACTCCACGTTCTGATGTTTCCATGGCTTGCTCATGGTCATCTCTCTACATACGCAAAGCTAGCGAAGCGACTCGCAGAACACGGCATCAAAGTATCGTTTCTCACAACTCCTCTCAATGTTGCCAAGATAGATCCACTGTTCATCGTCACAAATCAAAACTCGGGGGGAAAAGTTGAGATGGTGGAACTGCCATTACCGACAGTCGAAGGATTGCCTCCTGGAATTGAGTGCACGTCCAACACGTTGGGCCATATATGGCCTTTCTTACTCCGCGAAGTGCACCTCTTAGAGAAGCCCTTCGAAAGCCTACTGCACCGCCTTGCTCCGGATGTGGTAGTCTTCAGGTTGGTTCAATACTGGTCTCGTCGAGTGGCAACCAAGCTCGGCATACCCATCGTGTTCTTCCTCACCTTCTGTGCAGCATATTCGAGTTATCAGCTCTCATCGCTCAATGCCAAATATGGATATGACATCACTGCAGAGGACTCAATGATGCCTCGACAGGGCTACCCCTCATACACCATCTCATGGCAGCCGTTTGAAGCACATTATATGAAATTGTTTCTGTACTGCATGTTTCTGCAGTTATTCCACCTGTCCTTCAATTCTGAAGCAATGGGAGTTGAAAACTAGGAAAAAATAGGGACAGAAAAGACCGACGTTGAATCACTGAGAAAATCAGTTATTGAAAAACAGAACATAGTGGACAAGGCGACGAAGTTCGCGCCCTCAAGTCTTCCAAAGCTTCAAAGGAGGCCATTGAGAATATTGTTAATCAGCTGAAGGAATTGAAGTTGGAGCTGCAATCTGTTTCTAAAGAGCTTCAGTCTAGGCTCTTCGAGGATAGTGGAGGCGCTATGAGAAAAGCGGCTTTCAGGCAGAACATTTACAATACGTTGGAGAGGAGGTTGTTTTACATACCCTCCTTCAATATTTACAGAGGTGTTGCTGGGTTGTATGATTATGGGCCTCCGGGTTGTGCCATCAAGGCTAATGTCATTTCCATTTAGCGACAGGTTAGTTATCATTTCTCTATTTATTAGTTGTTTTAATGTTTCTTTCGAATTCTATTCATTACTCCCACTATTTTCTTCATAATTTTATTTTTTATAATAATTTATCATACCATAGAACCCGATTTTCATTTCCATTTTTATTGCTCCCTACCCGAGCTTTACCCTTTCAAGGGCTATCTATATGGTGCGTAATTGCTCAAGAAAAAACTTCAATGTCCTATCTATATGGTGCATAATTGCTCAAGCAAAAACTTCAATGTCCATGCCCGATGGGCCTATAAGTAAAAAAATATATGCTTAGCAACAAGGGTTGTTCCTATCATTTATATTAGTGGAGCTCTTGTTGTTAGTGCATTAGATTGCTTAGTGTTGGTAGGTGGTCCAAAGATGAGGGTTGCTAAGGCAAAAACTGCATTCATGGAATTAGCAGATGCATCGGGTTATCCCATGTCTGTAATGCCCTCTGCTAAGGGACAGTTTCCAAAGACTCATCAACACTTCATAGGGACTTACTTGGGTGCAATCAATACTTCATTCTGTGCTGAAATAGTTGAGTCCGCGGATGCATACTTATTCACAAGGCCAATTCTCAATGACTATAGTGTTAGTCATCAATATTTTTCACTTGTTGGTGATGACTAGTTGTAACAACCAAGTTTCCTAGCAGCTGATCTAAAAAAATGTCAAATTTGCCAGCTGGAAAGCACCCATAAACATTTTTTGCCCTCCTACCTTTTCAATCCGCCCATGACGAGATGAAACCTCATTATCAAGCCCTATCTAGCCTCAGCCATACTAGCTTTTCCATCAGCTCCAAAGAAAACAGTCCAAATCTGTCCAAAAAGTCTCCCCTAAGTTAGGTAGTGGTGCTTTAGGCATTTCTCCCTTGGAAAACTATCCTAAAAACCAAAGAACCTCTATCTACTAATAGACCAGTCATAACAGACCTTCTTGTTCTGAAAATAAAGTTGGTTATACCCTTAAGTCGCGCCACTAATAAACCCTCAAGTCTCAGCAATACATGTACCATAGGTCAAACTGATTTTAGGTGGTTTTACAGTGTTTTAATGGATCTTTCAAGAACAGAAGTATACCAGCATTCCTAGAAGACAGTATTTTGTTCCACATGAGAAGACAATTGTTTCTCATGTGATTTTGACCCTGGGATGCAGCTACGGGGCAGAGAGTTGTTTCATTAAGCTCCTGCTATCACAGTCATAGGTTAGTAAATTATGAATGACAAGAAGTGCTTTACAAATACTAGCCAATCTGCTTGTGATTTCTAAAGAGGCACAGAGATATTTGAAAAGAAGAATTACATGTCAAAAGGAAGTTCCCATCTTGACTATTATCAATTTGTGATTCTTCATTGGCTCAAGCATGAAAAGTCAGTGGAAGGAAAAATAACATTTTTAAAAGTTGATGAAATGGCATCGCTGAGAAAACCTCCTTCATTTTCTAAGCAGAGGGTTGAGGACTGAGAGCGCCTCCTTCATCCATAAGAAGAGGGCCAAGGATAAAGTTTGATTGTAAGAATTGCACTGACTATAAGGAAATTTCTGGGTACAATGGAAGAAAATTGAAGGTTTATGAATAAAATAATGTTAAAGGAAGAGGCAAAGCAGTGGGCTTTTAAAATTTGTTTGCATGAGTTTCACTATTATTTGAATTACAAGGTGAAGCTAATGGGTTGATCATCAATAAAGAAATATTATTAAGCAGATGGCCAAAAGAGTCAAACAGTCTTGGTCTCAAACTAGCTTATGCCATCATGTATAAGGAAAACCACTATCAGTATGCTCATCAAACATTCTTCATTTGGTTGAGACAGAGGTTGAAAGGAAACCAGGCATTTGTCACAAGTGGGCCTCATTCATCTATAAGAAGAGGGCCAGAGCAGTGATTGTTTTTAGGGTTTTCACTGACTGAGAGACAAATTGTAAGAACATTAGGAGACAGTTGAAGGCTTCTGAACAGAGAAATGATGTTAAAAAACAAAGGGAAAGCCTGAGTGCTATAATTTTCAAAGAAGCTAACTTATCTCCTATCAGAGTTTTCTTTCAAAGATAGTCTGGAGCCAAAAATGAACAAACCTTGTTGAGGGGTGTAATTTCCTTAAAAATTACAAAGACCCATCTCCTTGATAAACAGGCTTGACATTTATTCACTGTTCCTTTAAACAAAACAGAGTTGAAAGTAGTTGATATCAACTGGGTTAGACATAGGCCAAAGAGTGATGATTATTTTTCAAAAAGTCATGTTCTTCCTGTTCATGAAAAATTTTCTTTCAATAACTCATCACAGTGGACAGGAAGTTAACCTGAGCTTAGTTTTCTCAAAAAGGATTTGCAAATAGATACACAGGTTCATAAAGGTGCAAGAAGGATTATGGTATGTGTTTCAAGGTCAGGAAACACACTCAAAGCAAATAAATCATGCCACTGTTACGAATGAAGGCCTGTTATTTATGGAAATATGTCAAAGATGATAGTGAAGCCCAAGTGACTACAACTGAGTTTCACCTCACAATCAAAGAGAAAATCCATTTGGAGAATCCATCTATAGTCACCATATGGTTTCAAGCCAGGTTTCCCTCTAACAAGAAAATATAAGAAAAGGAAAGACATGTCCCCCCTTTAATAAGAAAACAGTGAAAGGAGTTTGGCCCTTGAAAGTTTTTATTATAAGTGGATAGGTTCATATCTATTAAAACTATTCAAGTAGCATACACAACCCTTTTTACCAACGTTATTTAAAATGTGAGCCCCTTATAGCACGTTCAAAATAATTTTGTTCCCTTTCAAATGAACAAAGGCATTGGTTTTAAAGAAAGAAGTCTTTCAAACCCTCACAAATCCAACTCAAGGGTAATTGAATTTTGCATTCCAAAGAGGATAAAGGGACCATTGCAAGCCCATTTGAAATTCTCAAAACACAAGAAACACTTCCCTTTGCTATTCACGAGACCGAAAAGAAGTTTTCGGGAAAATTCATAGAGTTTTCAGGCTTGGAGATTGCGTGACGCGCCTGTAGAAACGCGTGGCGCGTTCAGGAGATTTTTTACAAAGGAGTTGTGTTGTTGTGCGGCGCGCCTGTAGGCGCCGGTCACGACTGCCCGTCAGCGACCCGACAACCTTTCTGTTGCGCGGCGCCTTCTCATTTCAAATGTGCCGCGCATACTTCAATAGTCCAAACGCCTTCCAAAAGCCCCGAAAGCTGCTCAAACGTTTCAAGCAAGGGCTGCCATCCATTTTTGAGGTATTTCTATTTGCCTCCCTGGTATAAGTCAAGTTGCTAAATGAGAGATTGTTGCCATGTTTTCAAAACTAAATGGTGATCGAATAGAGAAGGTCTTGCTATAAATCCAAGTGATTTGTTAAATATTTTGAAGAATTTTTCTACGGTGGGAGGCTAGTGGAGTGTTCATTAGTTTCAAAGAGCCTAGAGCTACCCTCAAGACTTTGATAAAACCATAACCTCTGTCAGCAAATGTAGTAGTGAAAAAAGTGGTAAGGAGGGTTGAATTTTTGTTGAAAATCCAAGACTGTTGTGGCTATGATTGCTCAAGGTTTACATAGTGATAATGGTGTGTTTATGATGATATCAAAGGCCTAAAAAACTGCCCTCAATACAGTGCTAAAAGCATAAAACTACGAGTCAAAATATACACAGTAGTAGAGGTTTGTCAAATTGTTGGAGATGCCCTAACTGAGATAGGGCAAAGTTAACCTCTGTCAGCCCAGTGTATGGTGGAAACATTGTTAGGAGGTAAAGCAGTGTTTGCAAGGAAAGCATAGTGATTATTGAAAGAAGTGAAACAATGAAAAAATTGATGCCTCATTTGTCCCATAAAACAAGTGTGGTGAAAAATATTTCAAACTCAGTCTAGAGGTTTTTATCTTCCTGTGAATGTCAAACAGTGAAGTACAAGAGAATTATTTTGATTAGGAGGGGTGTTTGCCTCTTACAAGGCTGTCTTGCTTATACCAAAAAACATAGAAAATATTTGTGACCTTACCCAACACAGTGATCATACATAAATGACTTTGTCACTTTCAAAAGTCCTCTCTGTGTGTTGAAAAGAAAAATAAGTTATTCCTCTTTATACATGAAATAGACTGTAGTGAGTGAAGCTGTTATTACAATTTGAAGGTGTTTTGTCAAAACTGTGTGTGAGAAATAGTGAAGTACAAGGAGGGTGTTTTTGATTGGAAGCAGTGTTTTGCCTCTGTCTAAATACAAGGTTGTCTTGTTTTTATCAAAACATAAAGGATCTTTGTAAACATACCCATCCACAGTAATATTTTCACTATGTGCTTGTTATTTTGATAACTTTGGTTGATTGGCATACAAAGGGAGACAGACATTGTTTTTGAAAGAGCAGTGAGTTTTGTGTTAAAGAATCATTTCACATAGCATTTGAAGAGATCTGCCTTGGTCAAACAGTGATTAACAAAGAAGACAGAGTTTTTTTTGAGAAAACATTTTGAAAACCATTTTGAGGCAGCTTGGTGTTGTAGAGAGCATTCAAAACAAGATGCCCCCCAGGCAGGACAGTAGGAGTGGTTTGCATAAGATATTTGAGCCTATTTCCACTGAAGAAGTGAATGCCCGCCCATCAGTCTTGTTCAATTTCCATGAGGTTGGGTGTTTATATTTTTGTCAAAGAGTGCAAGAGGTGAAGATTGTTTCTCCTTTGATACAGCTTTGCGCTTTGAGGTTTGAAGACAAGCATTTCCAGCTGGCGGGCCTTGATTTCAAATTCTCTCCAAGGTCCATCTTCAAGGCCACTAAAATCCCCTATATTGGGGAGAAGTGGTTTAAACAGGGCCATTTGGACTCAAAAGATTACAAGCCCTTTCTAAAGCCTGAGCACAGAGATTCATGTCCTTCTATTTTCCCCTTCTCATATATTTTGGCCAGCTACGCCCCGCTCATGAAAATCAGCATGAAATACTTCACTTGTGAGGGAAGATTTTCCAAAATATATGCCTATCAAATTTGACTGCTCATGCATTTCACAAGGGCCAAGTTACTAAACCTTCCTTTCTTCTTACACAGGAGCATTGAGAAAATGGCCTCGACTGTTCAGAAGAAGCCTCCAAAGCAAACAGCCTGTCTCTTCCATCACTCTCTCATCAAAGTCATTATCCTTCATCAGCTTGAAAAGAGAGCGGTCTCTTGGGATAATTTCATCACCCATCTGGATTTCTCCACTGTCCCTCTAGTTCATACATACCCTACACCTCCTACTCACGATCCTTCGCCTTCTTCTAGTAGACCTATTCCCAAAAAGCTCAATTTTATCACAGAACAAACAAAGGAGCCTCAAGAAGGAGAAGAGAGTGACCATGAGGAGGAAGAAGGACATGAGCAGGAAGAGGAAAGTGATGATGAGTAGCAGCAAGGGGATGAAGAAGAAATTTCTGAACCGCAGCATCACAATGATGATGAGCAGCAGCAAGGGGATGAAGAAGAAGGTGCTGAACAACAGCATCATAGTGAGGCAGAACAGGAGCAGCATGAAAATGTTGAACAAGGGCATGAAGTTGTTGAACAAGGGTATGAAATTAATGAACAGGGGCAGCCACAACATGTTACACAGTAGCTACAGGATGAGGGACAGAAGCCTCATAAAAAGGAACATCTTGAACCTCAAGAAGAAGAGGAGCAGCATGATAAACATATGAAAAACAGTGAGGAGGAGAGCCCTCAAAGGGACATGCAAAAAGAAAGCCTAGGAATCCAGGAAGAGATCCAAGACATTGGCAAAAATTAAGGGCAAAGTGACAAGGGTAAAGAGCCCATGGATCATGTGCTAGCTGCCTCTCCGAGGCAAGGGGCCATGCTCTCTTCTCCGAAAGTTCCCAAGCCCCAGACAACAAAGAAAAGGGTGCCTAGAGTCGTAACTTCAAACGTGACTAGGGCCCTCTGAAGCAAGGGAAAATTGCCAAAGAATTCCATGGTCGAATTGCCTAAGAGGAAGAGTACCAGAAGAGCCACCCAAAGCAAAGGGAAGGGCAAGGAAGAAAGCAGTCATGAACAGGAAAGGGAATTCGAAATCATCCAAATCCAAAGTGATGATAGTGATAATGAAGCCCGAATCCTAGAAAATCTCTTGATCCATAGAGAAAGCCAAATTGATGCCTTGAAGGCTGATCTTCATAGAGCTAGGAACTTCAATCAATTTTTGCAAGTTCAAAACAAGCAGATGAGTGTCCATATGGCTGTTTATGAGACATGGGCAATCAAATATAAGAAGGAGGCCTCCAAAGAACAAGTGAGGTTGGAAGAACTCATGGGTGAGTTCGATGAAAGTGAAGGCGAAGATCAACCTAGGCGAAAGAGGCCAAGAACCATGGGGCTAAAAAGGCCCTTGAGAAGCAAAAAGAAGAAGAAAATGCCTTTCTCCAATCTACCCCTCTCACTGCATTGTTCGAACAAGACATAGAGAACAATCAGGAGGCATGGCTTGAGAGAGTTAATGATCACTTAGAGAGGAAATTGGAGAAGGAAAACAGGGACTTGGACCTTCAACGGAGGATGACGAGGCATTATAAAAAGCTAAATCAGTTTGCCTAGCGGAAGTTGAAGGCTGCTCAAGAAAAACTCAAGGAGGCCAAAGGGAAGCGCCGGGCACAAAAATTGAGGAAAGACACCTCAAGACTCCAAATCTTGGCCTTTTCTTAACAACATGTTGCTGAAAACCCTTGAGGGTCATGCTCGCCAAGTTTGGGCGAAATTCGACATATTTTGGTTTTTTGTCATTTTTGGGTTTTTGGCCAAAACTCATGGGCATCGCCATTTCAGTTTGGGGCATCATGAAAGGATGATAATGGTATCATTGGATGCCATAATTTCAGGAGCACATACTAAGTGATTTTCAGGACATTTTAAGATCATTTTTTCCCCCAAAATGGTAAAAAATGCTCACTTTTTCTACACTCTGCCCGATTTATCAGCAAGGCTTATTTTTTGGGTTTTTACACACAGGCCTGTTTTTGGAGGTCTTCCAGTGGTCATTTGGGAGAAAACTGAACATTTTCATAAAGTATACACTCAAATATTTCCAACAAGCTATCATGAGCCTCATTTCGACATCGGGAAGGCTTCCAAAAGTTGCCGGCAAGTTAGGGGACCTTTTGCTGATGTATTTTTTGAGTATTTTTGTAAAAATTGAACCTTTCAAAACTGCTTTTTCCTCATGTGCGTTTAGCTATTTTTGCACATGAGAAGTTACGAAAAGTCAATTTATTTCCCTCTTTTAGAAATTTTTAGATATTTTATGAGATATTTTGTGCCTTGGGCTTTGCAAAGCCTCAAGGAAAAAATAAGATATTTTGGATAGGCCAATGAGATTGCAACTTGAACTAAGAGGTTTTCCTCACTTGGGCCTATATATTCCAAAGGATTTCATTGTAAACAAGGCTGAACTTGATGAATAGAAGCAACATATGGTCACATAAGCTTTGGAAGAAATACTTGTCTTATGGTTTTGGATAGTCTCTTGGATGTTCTTGGATGATGAAAGAGGATTGTTGTTGGATTCCATGACTTGGTAGAATGGTATAGTGTCTCTCTCTTTGTTTTGTTTTCTAGTTTTAATTCATAAATCCATGTTCTTTCTTGCTATAGGACAGTAGAGAACAAATTTGAGACATGCCCTTGAAGGCACCTCAAATTTCCTGTTTCTTCATAGCTTCCATGTTTTCTTCACTCTTAGTCACATTAAATAATTCTTGATTGCTCTTTAATAACTTAAGGATATTGATGCTTGTTTCATTCATGGTTTTATGCATGCTAAGTATGATTTATGGTATGCCCTGCTTACTCATGGCTAGCCATAGCTCCATCCATGAAATTTCTCTTTGACTGATTAGATTGTCATTTGTTGAACCAAGGAGGTCTTGTTCTGATCTTTCCATTTGCCTAAGACTATGCAATCTTGTTTTCAAAGTGCCCAATAACTTGAAGTACTCTTTTTAGGTGTTCCGGCATAGTGATTTGAGTTTTTTGTCTGTCTTAAGTGTATTTCCCAAAGTCTGATAGCCATTTCCCAAAGTTAGAGAGTTATATATCTCTATGCATGGCTTGAATGTTTATTTCTATGTATTAATTAGCTTATAGTTACATTTATTATGATTAATGGTTTTCCCTACCATGTTTATGTCAGCTATTAAACTATTTATGCTTCAAATCCTTTGTTATTCAGAAACTTGATGTCCATCTTACTCCATTTTGCCCAAAGATCCATTTTACCTCGAATCAAATCGGCCCTTCAACAACCTTGTATCACCATCTAATAGCTTTCTTGACCTCTTAGACCCCATAGCCCAGTTGATCTGACATATTTTTACCTATCTTATATCTTTGATCAGTTTCATCCCTCACAACCAAAAAACCAAAACCAAAAAACCTACTTCATAACTAGCCTAAAATCAGAACACAATAAGCAAACACATAGATATCCCTTACACAAATAGAGAGAGCCCTCTCTGAGTCCAGGAAGGCTAGGTCCTTGGGCTCCAAATATTGGTTTGATGTTACACTATCATTTGGCTTGCCAATCAGCCAAATCACAAGACCCTAACATAATGGTGATCACGGTGGGAGTCTGAGTAATGATCAAACTTAAATTCCCTAAACATTCCAACATCCTTAAGAATACTATCTGATTGACTTATCCCACCGCTCACTAACATAATGGCGATCATGGTGGGAATTTGAGTCAAAACATCCTAGGTATCCCTTAGGAACCCTCAAAATCTCAGTCAAACTTGGAAGAGTAGAATCTGGTTGTCTCACCATCCTAGAAAAATGATGACTCAGTTGTAGGACACTCTTAAAAACCTTAGGACTACATAAAGAACTCATAAAAACCCCAAAAAAACTCCCTTAGATTGGTTTTTGTCAGTACTGGTGGTGGACCATAGCTACATCTTTACAAAAAACAACCAAGTTCCACCTGGCGACTCCACTAGCCTCCGGTAGGCCTAAAAAATCCATAAAAGACCCAAAAATTCATAAACCATACCTTCCTGCTAACTCATCTTTCCAAAAACTTAAGCTTAGGGTAGAAGCTCTGTAATCAGTGACAAACTAGGTATAACTTAGCGATTCAGAAAAAATCACCTAAAACATAGGAGATAAGCAGAAGTCTTCTTGCCAAGAGAACCATTAGCTTGTCCATACAGCCTAGAAAACTATTAAAACCAAGTGAATCACTCTTCTTTGCAAGTTTTCCATCTCAAAGTTTTCTATAAAACTTTTTCCCATAAGCATCTTTGATAAGTGTTGGTGGTGGACCATAGTTCTCATAGAAATCCACCTGGCGACTCCACTAGTCCATCCTTTTTGTTTTGACCATCCTTCACATTATTAAAACCCTAGAGAGGCCATTCATTTGAAACATTCACAAATGCCATCCTCTCTAAACTCTAGCTTTGAAATCTGGCTTCACGAAGAATCAACACCAGATCTCATCCAGACCCAAATCCCCCTATCATAGTAGATGACCCCAAGAAGATTCTGTGGCAAGCTTCTGAAACTGGTAATTTAGCTACCGATAGGTCCATCCGTAAAGAAATATTAGTACCTAAACATCTCACAGCCTTGCAGGATTCCCCCTTTGACTTAAAATGAACAAAAACCCTTTTTAGAAGCAAGTCACAAAGTAAGATAGACTTTGATAATCTTGAGCCCCTAGATCTGCCACAGAGTCCTAGTAGAGAAGCCTCTCTTACTACACCTCTCGACTTTCAGCTTCTCCATCACGTCGGCTCCTACCATCCCAGATCTGCTCAAAATCAGATCACTAGTCCAAGTACATCCGCCACACCTATCCAAACCACTATTGTTCAAACCACCTCAGCTCATCCCACAAGCCCTCATTTTGTACATCATCCATTAACTCCCGTCATGGCAGCCTAGTACGCACCTTTGGTGTTGCCACAACCTTTGGCTCCGTTACAAAATGACTATCAATCAAAAATCCCACACTTTACCGGAGTTGAGGCTACCACAGCTCAACAACATGTAGATAGGATTAGCAATGCCTTTGAATACATGGAAATAGAAGACGAGACCATCAGAATGAGAATGTTTTCCCAAAGCCTAGGCGGAGAACCTAAAAAATGGATTAAGATCTTAACTCCAAACATCATCCACAATCTCCCAGAACTCTACCAAACCTTCATAAACAAGTGGGAAATCCGAAAGAACCCCATTCAAATCCTGTCAGAATATAAAAATCTAAAACGAGAAAATGGGGAAAGCGTCCAGGGATACTGCACTAGGTTCAACATTGTGTATAACGCCCTCCCACCTCAATTCAAACCCCCACTTGGCTCATCGTTGGAAAAATTCCCTGAGGGCTTTGACCCAAACATGAATTATCAACTAAGAGACAAGGACCTTAGAGGAAATGCAAAAAGTAGCCATAAGGGTAGAAGCCAACTTAGCAGAAAAAAGAGCTAGGGCTAGATCAGAAAGGAAAGTCACATACCGGGATGAGGTCTCCACTTCATCCCCTTCCCTAGATCCTAGAATAGATGACTTGGTTAGGTCCATGGCCAATATGTGGGAAAAGATAAGTGAAAAGACCCCTCCTAGGGACAACTAGCCAAACCCTCCAAACAGAAACCAGAACCAAAATTTTAGGAGGGAACAGCCTCAAAACAAACCAAGGGAAAATGACCAACAAATTAGGCCACCATTTAATGAAAATTATGTGGAAGAAGATGATGGGGATACAGAACCCATTGATGAAAATCATTTGAACCTCATAGGGTCCGATAATGAGAGTGAGGTGTACCTCACAGAAGAAGAACAAGCATTCTTCTCTCCGAATCAGGATGAAACCAACCATGAAGATCCCAAGGATCCTGCCATAGATTTTCAGAATGCGATAATAGAAGCTCACAGGCAGTATGACCTTAGAAGCAGAAAATGCCAAGACAACTCCAAGAAATATAGCTCGGACACTGCTAAAACCCCTGATACCATCCTCAGAAAAGCAGTAGACAGCAACAAAATCATGGTCAAGAAAAATGACCAAAATAAAGATAAATTTACCCAAACAAGTCTTCACTCAGATGCTCCTAGTACTTCCACAAAGGTTCCCGAGGTGTTTGTGTCAAACAAGATCCCAAAACAAAGCCAACAAACTCAGAACATAGAGAAAGTCATGGCTGAAAAAGCTAAAGCGAACCTGTCTAAACTACAAGTACCCTTCAGTTTTGAGGGAGAGATTGCCAAAATAAAGATCACCATGCCTCTCACTGAACTTATCACCCAAGGCTCTTATAAATCCCAAGTGTTAAAGGTCCTAAATATAGGAAATGATGCGAACACCCTTAATCTAGCTGATGACACTCCTAAAGTATTGTTTGGTCCGAAAATAGAAGGAAAATTCCAAGAAGGAACCACTCTTCCCTTTTACATCAGTCTGAATATCCATGACCAGATCCTTCACAATGCCATGCTAGACTCCGGAGCCTCGCATAATCTCATGCCAAAGGTTGTAATGGAAAGATTAGGCCTAGAAATCACAAGACCATACAAAGACTTATATTCATTTGATTCAAGTAGAGTCAAATGTCTAGGTTTGATAAAAGATCTATGTTTCAGTTTGGCCCAGGTACCTGAAAAACATCTGATTATGGACATAGTGGTAGCAGGAATACCTCCCAAGTATGGAATGCTTCTATCCTGATCTTGGGGAGCCAAGCTCCAAGGAAATATTCAACTTGATATGTCCTACACCACTATTCCTGTGTTTGACCAAACAAGAATACTCTATCGAGAGTCACACATGAAATACATGATCGGTAGCCAAGAGAGGCCAGATAACACCCCAATGTATTCCTTACATTCCGACCTAAAATATTTTATTCTACGTACTGATGAGGACATTGAAGAACAACCAGAAGAATTTGAAACAAACTTAGACCCACCACATCAGCTGCCCCTAGTTCTCTATGATGAACTAGACACTCAAAACTACCATGATCATGAACAACTATGTCTTGAGGAAAGTAAGTGTGTTCCTTTTGAAACAGAGATAGAGCAAGAAGCATAAACCATTATGTACTATCAAGCAAATCACTCAAACCTTAGGCAAACATCAACAGTAACATCAGGAAATTTTTTCAGAATAGAGGCATTAGAAGACTTACATATCACAAACCTCTTTGGAACTCAGGAGAAGGGAAGCTTAATGTTTTTACCATACCTCAAGGATTTACCATCACATAACTCTTCCATTGCAAATGAAACCTTGGCTGTAGCCATAACAGCTCAAAATCCAGAAAAAATGCCTGATAAACTTCTTATGAGAAAAGATGATAACTGCAGTCCAAGTACACCTGAGTTACTTGAACTGGCTAACATCCTGTCACTCCACCAAAGACTTAGAACTGCTAGAATTGGAAATCTCATTCAAAATACTACTTCATACAGAGAAAACAATGAGAAACACTATGCCACTACCATCACTCCAAGAAACAACTTCGACAAAAGAAAATACAAAAATCTGAACCAATCAGTAATAATCAAAGATAAAATAGCTGGTCATAGGATCTGTTTTGATTTTAGAAACACTAATACACATCCTTGTAACAGAAATTTTATCCTTCCTGCCCAAGACCATGATATACCGATGATAAGTGCTTTTAATCATATGTCTTTGCAAGATGATGTTTCAGGTTATAGCCAAATGATTCCCTTGCAAAGTAGACAGCTCAAAGATTTTTTCCAGTATGCTGGAAGTAGTTCCAGTTTCAGACTCAGAATTGCAAAACCACCAGATACAAAAAATATGCTCCTAAAAGCCATGTTTCCAGTCCTAAATTTCTGTATATTAACATACCTTGATGATGTCATTATATATTTCAAGAATGAAAAAGAATATATGCATTACTTGAAAAAGATGTACAGTAAAGGAAGGAGTGGAAATCAGAGATATCAAGAGGTACAGCGGGAAGATACGGGTTTGTTCAGAGATTCTTACATGAATCCTTATGTCATGCTTGAAAGAGAAAATTTTCCAAATTTCTCTTTTCAAGAGCTAAGTGGACCAAGAGTGGTAGGAGATCCTTATGAGGATAAGATGCTTAAGTTTCGAAATTTCCAAGATTTCTGAGTTTAAAACATTTTCAATCATTGTATATACCATTGTTTGAAAAATAGATAGAAAGCAGAAAAGTAAAAAAAATAGAAAAATAGAAAAGAGGGCGGTTTGAAAAATAGAAAGAGGGCCCCATGTTCAAAAAATAGTCATTCAGAAAGCGCTCAATTCTAAATGCCGCTACTAGTGCTCAAATGTCTTGTTCAGTTATCTAGCCTAATCATAGTTGAACATGTGTTAAATTTATTTGCTGATAAGTTAGTGAGTGGAAAATATGGTCAACATTGTGTAAGCTTGAATTATCAAAGAGAGTATATTAGGAAAAGATATTGGTTCCACATGCTCAAAACATAACCAAAGAGGGAAGCGGGGATGAAAAACAAATTGTGCATCCTAGCCCCGTTTTTCCTAGTTTACATTTTATGCAAAATAATATTTGTGTGCATCTTGTCTTTCATCATCAGAGGGTTGAGGACTGAGAGCGCCTCCTTCATCCATAAGCAGAGGGCCAAGGATAAAGTTTGATTGTAAGAATTGCACTGAATATAAGGAAATTTCTAGGTACAATGGAAGAAAATTGAAGGTTGAGGACTGAGAGCGCCTCCTTCATCCATAAGCAGAGGGCCAAGGATAAAGTTTGATTGTAAGAATTGCACTAAATATAAGGCAATTTCTAGGTACAATGGAAGAAAATTGAAGGTTTCTGAATAAAATAATGTTAAAGGCAAAGGAAAAGTAGTGGGCTTTTAAAATTGGTTTGCATGAGTTTCACTATTATTTGAATTACAAGGTGAAGCTAATGGGTTGATCATCAATGAAGAAATATTATTAAGGAGATGTCCAAAAGAGTCAAACAGTCTTGGTCTAAAACTAACTTATGCCATCATGTATAAGGAAAACCACTATCAGTATGCTCATCAAACATTCTTCATTTGGTTGAGACAGAGGTTGAAAGGAAACCAGGCATTTTTCACAAGTGGGCCTCCTTCATCTATAAGCAGAGGGCTAGAGCAGTGATTGTTTTTAGTGTTTTCACTGACTGAGAGGAAAATTGTAAGAATAGTAGGAGACAGTTGAAGGCTTCTGAACAGAGCAATGATTTTTAAAAACAAAGGGAAAGCCTAAGTGCTATAATTTTCAAAGAAGCTGACTTATCTCCTATCAGAGTTTTCTTTCAAAGACAATCTGGAGCCAAAAATGAACAAACCTTGCTGAGGGGTGTAATTTCCTTAAAAATTACAAAGACCCATCTCCTTGATAAACATGATTGACATTTAGTCTCTGTTCCTTTAAAAAAAACAGAGTTGAAAGTAGTTGAAATCAGCTGGGGTAGACACAAGCCAAAGAGTGATGATTGTTTTTCAAAAAGTCATGTTCTTCCTGTTCATGAAGAATTTTCCTTCAATAACTCATCATAGTGGACAGGAAGGTAACCTGAGCTTAGTTTTCTCAAAAAGGCTTTGCAAATAGATACACAGGTTCATAAAGGTGCAAGAAGGATTATGGTATGTGTTTCAAGGTCAGGAAATACACTCAAAGCAAATAAATCATGCCACTGTTACGAATGAAGGCCTTTTCTTTATGGAAATATGTCAAAGATGATAGTGAAGCCCAGGTGATTACAACTGAGTTTCACCTCACAATCAAAGAGAAAAGACATTTGGAGAATGCATCTATAGTCACTATATGGTTTCAAGCCAGGTTTCCCTCTAACAAGAAAATATAAGCAGAGGAAATACATGTCCCCCCTTTAATAAGAAAACAGTGAAAGGAGTTTGGCCCTTGAATGTTTTTCTTATAAGTGGATAGGTTCATATCTATTAAAACTGTTCAAGTAGCATACATATCCCTTTTTACCAACATTATTTAAAATGTGAGCCCCTTATAGCACGTTCAATATCATTTTGTTCCCTTTCAAATAAACAAAGGCATTGGTTTTAAAGAAAGAAGTCTTCCAAACCCTCAAAAATCCAACTCAAGGGTATGAATTTTGCATTCAAAAGAGGATAAAGGGACCGTTGCAAGCCCATTTGAAATTCTCAAAACATAAGAAACACTTCCCTTTACTGTTCATGAGACCGAAGAAGAAGTTTTTGGGAAAATTCACAGAGTTTTCAGGCTTGGAGACTGTGCGGTGCGCCTGTAGAAACGCACGGCGCATTCAGGAGAGTTTTTACAAAGGAGCTATGTTGTTGCACGGTGCGTGGCACACTTGTAGGCGCCGGTCACGACTGCTCGTCAGCGACCCAACAACCTTTCTGTTGCGTGGCGCCTTCTCATTTCAAATGTGTCGCGCATACTTCAATAGTCCAAACGCCTTCCAAAAGCCCTGAAAGCTGCTCAAATGTTTCAAGCAAGGGCTGCCATCCATTTTTGAGGTATCTCTATTTGCCTCCCTGGTATAAGTCAAGTTGCTAAATGAGAGATCGTTGCCATGTTTTCAAATACTAAATGGTGATCGAATAGAGAAGGTCTTGCTATAAATCCAAGTGATTTGTTAAATATTTTGAAGAAGTTTGTTACGGTGGGAGGCTAGTGGAGTGTTCATTAGTTTCAAAGAGCCTAGAGCTACCCTCAAGACTCTGATAAAACCATAACCTCTGTCAGCAAATGTAGTAGTGAAAACAATGGTAAGGAGGGTTGAATTTTTGTTGAAAATATGAGATTGTTGTGGCTATTATTGCTCAAGGTTGACATAGTGATAATGGTGTGTTTATGATGATGTAAAAGGCCTAAAAAATTGCCCTCAATACAGTGCTAAAAGCATAAAAATATGAGTCAAAATATACACAGTAGTAGAGGTTTGTCAAATTGTTGGAGGTTCCCTAACTGAGATAGGGCAAAGTTAACCTCTGTCAGCCCAGTGTATGGTGGAAACATTGTTAGGAGGTAAAGTAGTGTTTTCAAGGAAAGCATAGTGATTATTGAAAGAAGTGAAACAGTGAAACAATTGATGCCTCATTTGTCCCATAAAACAAGTGGGGTGAAAAATCTTTCAAACTCAGTCTAGAGATTTTTATCTGCATGTGAATTTCAAACAATGAAGTACAAGAGAAGTATTTTGATTAGGAGGGGTGTTTGTCTCCTACAAGGTTGTCTTGCTTATACCAAAAAACACAGAAAAGCTTTGTGACCTTACCCAACACAGTGATCATAAATAAATGAATTTGTTACTTTCAAAAGTCCTCTCTGTGTGTTGAAAAGAAAAATCAGTGCTTCCTCTTTATGCATGAAACAGACTGTAGTGAGTGAAGTTGTTATTACAATTTGAAGGTGTTTTGTCAAAACTATGTTTGAGAAATAGTGAAGTACACGGAGGGTGTTTTTGATTGGAAGCAGTGTTTTGCCTCTGTCTAAATACAAGGCTGTCTTGTTTTTATTAAAATATAAAGGATCTTTGTAAACATACCCAGCCATAGCAACATTTTCACTATGTGCTTGTTATTTTGATAATTTTGGTTGATTGGCATACAAAGTGTTGAGAATGCAGCCAGATGATGGAGCTTAGTGAAATGAAGTCGCCTTCACTAAGTGGGCCCGCAGGCAAATTCTGGCGCAAAGTCTATTTTTAGACTATGTCTATTTTTAGACATACGGAGCATAATATGGGAATTCTACTTGGAGATTCTTGGAGTATGCGACATGTCGGTAAAAATAGATGAGACCCTAATTTTTAGGACCCAGGCTATTTTTAGACTGATCTCCTAAAAATATGGAAGTCAAATATTATTTACCCTTAATAATATTTTGACTATAAACAACAATTTACTCTCTTGGCGCACTTCAGTTTGAGTCATGGAGGTGGCTCATGCAACTGACACAAGGAATCACGTGGTTCCTAGGGTTTGATGGCATCTTGCATGGTTGGCTTCGGTTAGACTTCAGTGGCAGGAGTTTTGGAGGAGTTAACGGGACAGATAGTGGAGTTGTGTTCTGTTTGTTTTAGTTGAACTAGTTGGGATTAGTTAACTAACTAATCAACTAGATATGAGTGGAGTAAATTAAATAATATTTAATTTACTAAATATTAACTCATTAGTCAACTCGAGAACACTTCAGTTCACTACAGTGCATGATCAGTTCAGTGGAGACCAGTGGAAGAGGTAGATGAAAGGGTGAGTAAAGCTATCAGTTGGTAGATTTTTTTTGCATGAGATTTGCATTACACTTGGAGGAATTGTCCATGACAATTACGCAATCAAGGGAAGGGGATTCGAACCTTGAACCTCTTCATATACAGGCCATGATTGCGCAATAGAGGCAAAGGCAATTGGCGGGGAGTTTTAAACCTCAGACTTGTTCAAAACTGAGTCAGATTGTGAGTAACTTCATGAGAGAGTACTGAGTACTTGTGAGGAGTATTGTACTTGTTTGGTTACTTGATTTCTCCATTATAATATACACAATAGCTGCAGGGTTTTCAGCTATAGGCTTTCCCATACATACTGAGTTAATGTGTGATTGAATTGATGTGAGATTGCTTCTGTTATTTCCGCATGTGACAATTAATTGTAGAAGAAGGTTATGTGTTATGTATGCAATTCGAAATTGATATATGACCAGGTTAATCTTCAGTGAATAAGTGATTTATTCGGCTAATTTCTACATGGTATCGGAGCGAGATTAATTGTCGAAGTCTATTACGGTGATTGCAAACTTATTTCCTCGGACAGAGTCTGCATGCGGGCCAGGTAGCCTACGGAATATTCATCCTTCTTTGTAAGGTGAAAGATCTGGTGAATGCCCTTTGCAGTCAATCTCTGATTTGGAAATAATTTGTTTTCAAGTATAGATTGGAAGCGATAGAGCTTGGAGTTTGGAATTCGAATTTTGCAGAAGGTTGTTCTTCTTGGTGCCGGTGTTGAAAGATGTCTTCTTTCAATGGTTTGCGACTCGAATATGCTCTTGAAGGCAGTTCGAACTATGTTGCATGGAAAGATCGAATGGAAGCAGTGTTGGAAGATAATGGTCTGAAGGAGTTCGTGGATGCGGATGTCCCAAAGCCCACTGATGCAGCTCTGGTCGATGCATGGCAAAAGAAGATCGCGACATGTCGAAGGATCCTGTTGGAGGGCGTCAAGGATCATATTGTATCCAGCCTGCATGGAAAGGCTACTCCATATTTAATGTGGAAAGCTTTGACGGATCTATTCCAGAGTAAGAGTGACCAAAGGAAGCTGGCGCTCAAAGACAAGCTCGGGAACATCAAGATGGAGAAGGGCGACAGTATCGCTAAATACCTCACGAGATTCCGCAAGTACGAGAGATTGACCATGAGGAGGAAGAAGGACATGAGCAGGAAGAGGAAAGTGATGATGAGCAGCAGCAATGGGATGAAGAAGAAAGTGTTGAACTGCAACATCACAGTGATGATGAGCAGCAACAAGGGGATGAAGAAGAAGGCGCTGAACAGCAGCATCACAGTGAGGCAGAACAGGAGCAGCATGAAAATGTTGAACAAGGGCATGAAGGTGTTGAACAAGGGTATGAGAGTAATGAACAGGGGCAGCCAAAATATGCTGAACAGGGGCAGCCACAACATGTTACATGGTAGCTACAGGATGAGGGACAACAGCCTCAAAAAAAGGAACAACAACCTCAAGAAGAAGAGGAGCAACATGATAAACATATGCAAAACAATGAGGAGGATAGCCCTCAAAGGGAGATGCAAAAATACAGCCTAGGAATCCAGGAAGAGATCCAATACATTGGCAAAAATGAAGGGCAAAGTGACAAGGGTAAAGAGCCCATGGAGCATGTGCTAGCTGCCTCTCCGAGGCAAGGGGCCATGCTCTCTTCTCTGAAAGTGGCCAAGCCTCGGACAACAAAGAAAAGGGTGCCTAGAGTCGTAACTCCAAATGTGACTAGGGCCCTCCGAAGCAAGGGAAAATTGCCAAAGAAGCCCATGGTAGAATTGCCTAAGAGGAAGAGTACCAGAAGAGCCACCCAAAGCAAAGGGAAGGGCAAGGAAGAAAGCAGTCATGAACAGGAAATGGAATTCGACATCATCCAAATCCAAAGTGATGATAGTTGTAATGAAGCCCGGATCCTAGAAAATCTCTTGATCCACAAAGAAAGCCAAATTGATGCCTTGAAGGCTGATCTTCATAGAGCTAGGAACTTCAATCAATTTTTGCAAGTTCAAAACAAGCAGATGAGTGTCCATATGGCTGTTTATGAGAAACGGGCAATCAAATACAAGAAGGAGGCCTCCAAAGCACAAGTGAGGTTGGAAGAACTCATGGGTGAGTTCGATGAAAGTGAAGGTGAAGATCAACCTAGGCGAAAGAGGCCAAGAACCATGGGGCTAAAAAAGGCCCTTGAGAAGCAAAAAGAAGAAGAAAATGGCTTTCTCCAATCTACCCCTCTCACTGCATTGTTCGAACAAGAGATAGAGAACAATTGGGAGGCATGGCTTGAGAGAGTTAATGATCACTTGGAGAGGAAATCGGAGAAGGAAAACAGGGACTTGGACCTTCAACGGAGGATGATGGGGCATTATAAAAAGCTAAATCAGTTTGCTTGGCGGAAGTTGAAGGCTGCTCAAGAAAAACTCCAGGAGGCCAAAGGGAAGTGTCCGGCACAAAAATTGAGGAAATACACCTCAAGACTCCAAATCTTGGCCTTTTCTTCACAACATGTTTCTGAAAACCCTTGAGGGTCATGCTCGCCAAGTTTGGGCGAAATTCGACATATTTTGGTTTTTTTTCATTTTTGGGTTTTTGGCTAAAACTCATGGGCATCGCCATTTCAGTTTGGGGCATCATCAAAGGATGAGAATGGTATCATTGGATGCCATAATTTCAGGAGCACATACTCAGAAATTTTCAGGACATTTGAAGATCATTTTCTCCCCCAAAATGGCGAAAAATGCTCGCTTTTTCTACACTCTGCCTGGTTTATCAGCAAGGCTTATTTTTTGGGCTTTTACACACAGACCTATTTTTGGAGGACTTCTAGTGGCCAGTTGAGAGAAAACTGAACATTTCTGGAAAGTAGACACCCCGATATTTCCAACGAGCTATCATGAGTCTCATTTCGACATCGGGAAGGCTTCCAAAAGTTGCCGGCAAGTCAGGGGACCTTTTGTTGATGTATTTTTTGAATATTTTTGTAAAAATTAAACCTTTCAAAACTGCTTTTTCCTCATGTGCGTTTAGCTATTTTTGCACATGAGAAGTTACGAAAAGTCAATTTATTTCCCTCTTTTAGAATTTTTTAGATATTTTATGAGATATTTTGTGTCTTGGGCTTTGCAAAGCCTCAAGGACAAAATAAGATATTTTGGATAGGCCAATGAGATTTCAAGTTGAACTAAGAGGTTTTCGTCACTTGGGCCTATATATTCCAAAGGCTTTCATTGTAAACAAGGCTGAAATTGATGAATAGAAGCAACATATGGTCACATAAGCTTTGGAAGAAATACTTGTCTTACGCTTTTGGATAGTCTCTTGGATGATGAAAGAGGATTGTTGTTGGATTCCATGACTTGGTAGAATGGTATAGTGTCTCTCTCTTTGTTTTGTTTTCTAGTTTTCATTCATAAATCCATGTTCTTGCTTGCTATAGGAAAATAGAGAAAAAATTTGAGACATGCCCTTGGAGGCACCTCAAATTTCCTGTTTCTTCATAGCTTCCATGTTTTATTCATTCTTATTCACATTAAAGAATTCTTGATTTCTCTTTAATAACTTAAGGATATTGTTGCTTGTTTCATTCATGGTTTTATGCATGCTAAGTATGACTTATGGTATGCCCTGCTTACTCATGGCTAGCCATAGCTCCATCCATGAAATTTCTCTTTGACTGATTAGATTGTCATTTGTTGAACCAAGGAGGTCTTGTTCTGATCTTGCCCTTTGCCTAAGACTATGCAAATCTTGTTTTCAAAGTGCCCAATAACTTGAAGTACTGTGTTTAGGCGTTCCGGCATAGTGATTTGAGTTGTTTGTCTGTCTTAAGTGTATTTCCCAAAGTCTGATAGCCATTTCCCAAAGTTAGAGAGTTATATATCTCTATGCATGGCTTGAATGTTTATTTCTATGCATTGATTATCTTAAAGTTACATTTCTCATGATTAATGGTTTGCCCTACCATGTTTATGTCAGCTATTAAACTAGTTATGCTTGGAATCCTTTGTTATTCACAAACTTGATGTCCATATTACTCCATTTTTCCCAAAGATCCATTTTACCTCGAATCAAATCGACCCTTCAACAACCTTGTATCACCATCTGAAAGCTTTCTTGACCTTTTCGACCCCATAGCCCAGTTGATCTGACATATTTTTACCTATCTTATGTCTTTGATCAGTTCATCCCTCACAACCTAAAAACCAAAACCAAAAACCTACTTCATAACTAGCCTAAAATCATAACACAATAAGCAAACACATAGATATCCCTTACACAAATAGAGAGAGCCCTCTCTGAGTCCAGGAAGGCTAGGTCCTTGGGCTCCAAAGATTGGTTTGATGTTACACTATCATTTGGCTTGCCAATCAGCCAAATCACGGGATGCTAACATATAGTTCAATGGGATATTGATTGCTATTGAAAAAGGAGAAAGCTATAATTTTCCAGCCTAACAAGGTGACTGTGGGAAATGGGCCTAGTTTTGGGTGTGTCTTGATGAAAGACTTCTTAGAAGCTCTTGCAAAGAAGGTGAAACACAACCCCACATGTTTGGAAAATTATTGGCGTATTTTTGTACCTGAAGGTGTTCTCCTGAAAAGTGCACCAAATGAGCCCTTAAGGGTCAATGTGCTATTCAAACACATTTAGGCAAGGCCTCGAAGAATCTGACCAAATTTTGAAATAAAATTAGTCAATTGATTCTCTTTTAGTTGGCTTCATTCTTATCTTATGGGGTACATTTCCAGTGGGATTATTATTGATATTTGCATAAAATGGTTGTTTGCAGGGCATTATAACTAATGAAACTATTGTAATTGCTGAAACTGGTGACTCTTGGTTCAATTTCCATAAAAGTGTGGGTAAGTCAAACATATTTTCTCTGTAAAGGACATTCCGTAATTTAGTAGTCTGTTTGTTACCAAATGGTGGAAACCTTGAGTATTGCTTTTGCCGAATGGTTTTTACATATTTATGCATATCATTTCCTAGCATCCTATATTAGCTTAGGAAAATTTGGAAGGAATAAATACATAGGTATGCCTAATTTTGAAGCAAACTATTTGGTTTTAATGTATGCTAGTCAATAGCAAGATAACACTTTTTATCACCAAAAATCTAATGTGTGATAAAGAGAGAAATGATTGATCTCTGATGAGGGACATAGTCACGTAGTTCTCTCTTGGTCCCTCTCATAGTGCTCTATTTGCAGGTACAACTGTCTGTATATTTTCAAGTTGTTTGTTTCTTGTTCTAAATATTTGTTTGGCAGGTATGAGTTCCAAATGTATTACGGATCAATTGGCAGGTCTGTAGGAGAAACACTGGGATATGCTTAAGCAACTCCAGACAAGTGTGTAATTGCATGCATTGGTGATGGAAGCTTCCAGGTGCAGATGCAAGGATTTTTGTTTTAAACTTTGAAATATTTTCTAAATGGATAACAATGCTCGAGTATCAATATCTACAAGATTTAAAGTATTGGATTTTATTTGAATTCTCTCATTTGTCCATAAATTAATGAGTTTTATGCTAAAATTCCTTATTTGAACAGGTCACAGTCTAGGATGTGTCTACCATGATTCGAAATGGGCAGAATCCTATCATTTTTATGATCAATAATGGAGGATACACTATATAGGTCAAAATTCATGATGGACCATACAATGTCATAAAGAATTGGAACTACACCGGTTTAGTAGATGCCCTTCATAATGGTGAAGGAAAATGCTAGACCACCAAGGTATTTTTTATCTATATTCATAGCATGGCCAACCCTTATAGGGATTCTTCTTTCTTTTATGATATTGGAATTTTTGTGCATAAGCATAGGTATTACTTTGCTATGGTTGCTTGTCCTTTTTTCCATATGCTGAGGGCTTCTCCCTAATCATGTCTCTTCTGTTGTTGATTCTTATCATATGAGTGTTCTCTCTTCACATCAGCACTACATAATTTGAAATTTTGTATATTACCATGCCTCGTGGACTTTTTCCAGGATGGAACAATCAACTTGTTTATGCTAAAATATCTCAAACATAATATTAATCTGTTGGTTTCTTTTTTTAATTCTTATTATGTGAGTTTTTTGTTCTTGTCAACTCTTTATGGTTTCGTATCAACCTTAGAGAATGCAGATTTCCCAATTAATCTGTTTTGCAGAAATATCTTTAGCATGATCTTAATTTGCTAGATCATCTTGTAGATTATTATTATATGGAAGTATTTTATATTGTTAGCTTTGCATGGTTTCTGTATCGCATCACCAAAGCCTTAGAATATGGCCGTAGTCTTCCCAGGCAACGTTTTGGCCCAAAATCCAGAAAATATTTTATCAGAATCTTGTTTACAGTTGTTAAACTCTAGTATTTTGAGTGCCCTAAGGGTTTTAGATAGTGCTGAATCCATTTCGACTATCAAAAATGGATTCCACACACTCCAAATACCTAATTTATTGAATTTCAGTTACCCATATTCCAGCAAAAAACTGTCGTTCGGGCTATTTTGTTGCTTGGGTAGACAACTCCCAGAATATGTGTACCTTTTTCCAGAAATTCAGTGTGCATCTAACTGTTTTGAGTATTTGTATGCTCATTTAACAATGTACTACTTCTTTTTGTGCAAGTTAAAACAGAAGAAGTCTTTCTGTGCAGGTTAAAATAGAAGAAGACGTTGGGGAGGTTATTAAAACTTCCCTAGGACCCAAAAAGGATTGCTTATGCTTCATGGAAGTTATTGTACACAAGGATGACACAAGAAAAGAGTTACTTGAGTGGGGCTCCAGAGTCTCGGCAGCAAATGGCAAGCCGCCAAATCCTCAGTAGGAAGGATTTGAAAAGACAAGCAATTGGAAACATTATCTGCGGCTCATGTTTGAGATGTGTTTTGTTTCTGTAGGATATCATCCTATATTTCTGAAATTGACTTTTCCTAGATCTGAGGTCGATGTGTGGCTCTTCACTTAAGCACACGCATACTGCTACTTTTACATGTCTAGTGTCAAGACTGCAAGCTCTTTTTGCAATATGAGCAAAATATAAAATGTTCATAGTCAGGATTTCTAGATCTAGAAGATCTTTAATTGGTGCCTCATATTTATCTAGATTACCAGCAATTATACCACTAAGGGATATGTGTATCTATATATATAACTGGTTTAATCAAACAACTGTTACTTTGCAACATCAGTTATATATCAAACTTGATATTAGGGAATGAGGACATTCAATGCTAAATAACTGATATAATTAAACGTTCAATGTCGGCTTGGATTTTGTATTTTTATGAAACTAGTTATTAAGGAATGAGTTTGTTCAATGTTAGCTCCTATGGGGTCCAGTGGGATGTCAATGGGAGCCCAATATAGTATTGGGGTTTCAGTCTTGAACTACTGTGTTGTTAGGAACCCACAATAGTATTGGGGTTTCAGTCTCGAACTATTGTGTTGTTACTTAGGTTATTCATGATGAGCGAACAATACCAAGGCATTCTATTGAGGTTTTAGAAGACTTAGGTTGTTCGTGATGAGAAAACAATACCAAGGAATTCTATGGAGGTTTTAGAAGACTTACTTGATTTAGGCCTTCAAGTTGGCAGAGAGAATAATCTTCGAGTTGGCCTTTGAGCTAGAGAGGATAATCCCCAAAATGTGACAAAAATTACAACCCAAAATTTCTACCCTGAATGTAACAAAATTTCTACTTAAGATCACCTTATAAGCATCTCACAATAGCTCCAACTAAATTATCATACCAAAACCTTGCCAGTAAGAATGACATGGCGCTCTTTAGTAGTGAACAATAGAGATATATACCAAAAAAATACCAAATAGAATGGCAGTGCTTAATATTTCTAGGAAGACAAAACATATAAGAATAGAAACACGGTTCCTAGCTTCAGATGAAAGTTCAAATTTATTTAAATAAAGTATTTTTGTTATGGAAATTTGAAATTCTTATTATAACATAATGATTTAACAAAACAACCACAAAGTAAATGTATCTAATGAATCAACAACAACAAATCTAAAAAACATATTCAAAATAATAAGCATAACCTTTTATAAAATGAAAGTCATGGAGATGAAATTACCTAAGTCGATTGAAGTTGACGAAACAACATCAAGCATAATAAAAAAAACCCTTAGAATGAATGCCTCTAAACTCAATGTATATCTTTGAAAATCATTTTTCCAATGAAATTAACATGTTTTCCAGCTATGCAAATAAAACTAAAAAAATGGGCAAATTAGTGATAATGATCATCTTACCTTACTTTTAAATGCACTAAAATGCTTTCAACATTTCTTAAAAATCTAGATGCACATCCATATAGATATTTATATAAGAATTTTCAAATTTAGTGATTTCATTTTTCAATATCCAAAACAAGTTAATATGAAGTAAGACTCATCTTCAAGGGATAAAAACTTATTGTGATACCTAAAAGTTTCCCAAATGGGAATGCTTGGATCCAAATCAAGTTAATATGAACTAAGACTAGTCTTCATGGCATAAAAAGTTATTGTGGGAGCTTAAAGTCTCCCAAATGGGAGTGCTTCGAACCAAACCAAGTTAATATGAACTAAGACTCATCCTCATGGCATAACAAATTCATTTTCCCTAAGTGGGGATAGCACAAATAATTATGTCTCATAGTTTAGAAGCCAACAATCCATGTAATCAATTACATGTCCATTTCATACGTTCTCCTCTTCAATATCAGATTCTGCACCCCCATAAGTTCACACTCATTATTTACCCTTACATGTAACACAACATAATTCAAAGCTCCTCCTTTCGGTGTTCCCTTGCACCGCGGTGCAATTGCTAGTTTTAAATATATATATATATATATATATATATATATATATATATATATATATATATATATATATAATGATATTTTAAGTAAAAAAACGTTTTATATTATAAATTTATATATTTAATTTAATTTTAAATAATATTTTTAAATTTGTAAATAAAATAAGATAATATTTAAAAGAAATCTTTTTTATTTTTAAAATTTTTTAAAATACAAAACATAAAACTAATAAATAAACTACATATAATAAAAATATTATTATTTTTTTCTACGTATCTAATAAAAAAAGCAAATAAAAAAGGAAATATTAATGGGAAATAAAAAGGTTTACCGAATATAAAGTATCAAATTCTGGATAATAATTTATGGAAACACATTTAAAAACATCAAACGCATACTTTGTTTATAAGAAAAAATAACATTTTAAACTATATATAATATCATAATATTTCCTTATATTAAATTTTAAAATTTTATGTTTTAGAGTAGGTTATATTTATTAGGATATATTTATAATATATAATAATAATATTATATATTTATTATTATTATTATTATTATTATTATTATTTATAATTTTTATTTAATTTGGTAGTGTTTTATAATATGAAAATACCAAAAGATACTTGTTAGTTTTTTATGTTTTTTTTGAGTTCATCCTAAGTGGTCTCAGGGAAACTAATATATTGACTACTTTTGATGAGATCATGATATCAATAACAAAATAATTATTTAAAGTAAATGAGCGTAATAACTATAAAAAATAAAGAAATATATTAATGAGGTAAATAGTATAAAATTTTAAGTTCAAGGAAGTTACTAGAGCATAATCTCTAGAGGAGTGTCCAAACTCTCTAAGCACAAATGTTGGAAGCTTTGGCAACACATGATATAATTTAGGGTAGAAAAGATGTCATATTGCTCCTCTTGTTTATCCTTGAAAACTGTACCAAGGAGGCTCTTTAGTTTTCACTAAAGGGTAATTAAGTTAAGATATTATTTATGTATTCCCTTAATATCACCATAGCTAGTAACCCAATGGGAAACTTCTTTAAGGATGTCTAAGTCAAAGAAACATTGAAACTCATTAGAAAAAAAAAACTCAACATGATGGATCTCGACATGGATATGAGAAGGGACAACACATTGGTAAATGTTTGCATCCTCCTATGTTTGTGCTTGGACACAATATCTACCCTAAGGCCTAGACCCACCCCCCACCATCTTGGTGGCTACACATGCATTGTTGAGGCATGGAGCTTAGAATAAAATGATGTCATGAGTAGAGGTCAAGAATCATAATTCCATGGGAAGAGGAATAGAGGTAGAGATTACCCTCCATATTACGAAGGAGAGAATTGGTGGAAGGCATGAAAAAAAGGTGAAGGAAATAAGTCAAGAGGGAAAGCAAAGGATGAATGAATGTGCAAGACTTCAAACCATGTTCAACATGCCACAAATATTGAATTCGACATTCAAAAACTACATATCACCTATTAGCGTTGAAGGCAATAATTATACTATCAAATGAAAAATGAATACAACTAATAGTCACATAGAGTATCACCAATAATGCAGCATGCAAAGGCCCAAGGTTCGAGAGTTTATGGATGGAAAAAGGCACAATCATGCAACAGAAGGAAAAAAATTCAAAGGAATCCACAACATGATAAACAGAGGTCGGGTAGTGCAACCAACAATTCTCCTAAAATATTGAGGTCCAATAGTGCAACCAACAATGCTCTTAAAATCGTGACCCCATCTTATCTTAATTACCTAGCCATAGGATACAAATTTCCCAAATCAAATAGTGCACAAAATCAAATCCTTGGAGCTTGATTAACTGGAGAAAACTACTCCACATCTAAAAAAATTTAAGGAAAATTCTCCAATGCCATAAGAATCTGGAATATATCCCACCTATGTTAGAAAGGAAATTGAATCACACTACTTAAGTCACAACAATGGTAGTATAAAAAAATAACGAATTTCAGAAGTAACTTTCCATATTGATAATTGAAGGGAGAATTATTCACATGTGTCAGCGTGTGGAGGACAGGCCATGCCACCCCCCTCTTAAATGTTGCACGAGGGAGTGGGGTGGCGAGATTCCCCCCCAATGACCTTCCCACCCCTATTCTACACCACAATCAAGGAAATTTTATCATCATCAAGGCAACAAATTATGCCAATTATACTAAGCTCTAGGCAACCAAGAGACCTCAAGGCATACATCCTTATGTTGACATCCCAAATTAGCAAGACAATTAGTTTCTCTAAGACTAAGAAGTAACAACATAATTTATGGAGATAAATAGTAGATGGATACAGGAAATGAGATGTTCAATCCTCCATATCCTATACAAATTCTCTAATGGGGCACCAAGGATAATTTTATGGGAAGTCACTATAACCTATTGAGTGTCCCCATCAATCTTAAGTTTCGAGTATCTTGTTGATATATATTGGATCACTGTATTTTTTTTCATCCAAGTGGATTATTTCTTAGTGGAAAATGTGGATGAATTAGCTCACTAGACCCTTTTTACCATTGTTACCTAGTTTTATAAATTGAAGTATGAAACCTTCTGTGAGAATTTTGAGGCATGAAATGATGTTTTTTGGTGTTAAAAATATATCGCTTTATTGTTGTCCCACTTATTACTATTCTACACATAAGTACCTCTCCGACAACATAATAATCACATTAATTGGAGTTTTTATGTCAAATTTATGCCATCCAGAAGTTGGCCTTCCTATTTTCACCACCGTAATTCAAGAGGATAACACATGAGTCCCCATTATTCATGAAATGGGAGCTAGACACGTGATTATGATGAATAAGACTCTAGTAGAGTCTATATTGTATCTCTAGTTAAGAGTTGAGATACTCAAACCTAACCACTGGTAGGCTATTGGGTTGTGTTATAACCGAGACGCTACGAGGAAAAGGGGTTTCATTCTTTCGAGTGCATTTGTTCCATATATAAGAAAAAATAGCCAGGAGGTATATATGCTAGAGAAAATAGAGAGGATTTGTGCACTATAGTATCCCATGGGTCATAATCCATACTTCTTTGTACTATAAACAGTATTTCCATTCATAGAAAGAGAGGAGATGAACCTCACCTTCTAGCAAGGTTTTTCTCCTGAAAGGGTTTCCCATGTCATATCTTGTGTCAAATGTGTGTCTCAACTTTTATTTCATTGTTTTTTGTTTTCTACACAATTTTAATTCATAAAGATATGTTATTAACAATATTCTACATGTCTATAAATCTAAAGAGAAATAAAACTATAATAGTGCAGATTTTGCATCTGTAAGTATAATATCATCATATGTGTTGTGACAAACTATCTAGTTAAATCTCCATGAAAGTTTATGGATCATATTGGCATAAGATAATGATTATTAGTTCGAGTTCCGTGAATCATTAATAGCACTTGTTCAAAATGGAAGCATAGGTCAATATTAATTTCTACCATGACGAGATCGATGCTCTCAAGCTAAATCATTGGTTACACCAACTCGAAGTGTATTTCATTGTCCATCAAATTGAATAAAAACATAATATTTCATTTTTGTCGCTAAAATTAGAGTGGCATGCCTTTGTTTCATTGTAAATCCACATGGATACTTCGAGGTTGGAGGGAGAGCCTCCAATGACTAAGTGGGAAGGATTCAAAACCCTCATTAAGTCATATTTTTACCCCATTGGGTATGAATAGGACTAACTGATCCGATGGCACTACTTCAGGAAAAAGTAGGGGCAAAGTGTGTAGGAGTACAACACAAAGTTTAGAAACATGGCCATAATGTTGGGTATCTCACCAAAGTGTTGAAAAGTCAACAAGAAATGTGTGTCTAATTTAATTTTCCCTAAATTAAATTGGACAATAAAATGTAACATTATCTCATAATGAATTGTAATAGTTAACTGAGTGTGATAAACTCAGTTAACTCATCAATTTAGAGTTGAGGGTCGTTGGTGAGGCATGAATAGTGATTCTAATAGTTATGGAGTTCGAATTGTAGTTGGTGCATTAGTTTAATGCATGCAAAATCAATTAACTAGTGGATACCCAGTTGAGACAAAGGTTAAAGGGATGCTAACTATCAGTTGTATCATTAGTAGGTTGCCCACATGAAGCCATACTTCCATTGGATTTCCCATGATCCTTGCGTAGTTTTTGAAGAATAAAATTCCTAAATAATAGGGATTGCATTCCACATGAATTGTGCAAGCAAGGTAGCCTGATTAGAGGCATGAAATTGGCTAAGTGTTGGTTGATTTTGTCCAAGTCAGTGTGAGACAGTTGTGAGAGTGCAGGAGACTCTTCTGACAAGAGTGCATTGTAATTGTTTCACGATTCCATGGTGAATATACCATAGAATATAGAGGATTTTTTAGTGTCAAGATTTTCTCGGGAAAATATCTATGTTGTGGTTTGATTTTCTTCTTTCTTTACTTGTTGTGATTGGTGATTGTGTTTGTTTTTCTGCAATTGATTTGTAGAAGGATTCAGTATCTGGCATTAGTACATTTCTTGATCAGATTGAATCCATTAATATACATATGTTTGTATAGTTTCTACATGGTATCAGAGCATAGGAAATCACTACAGTAAAGAAGAAATTGAGTTTGTGACTGAATAGAATTCAAATTTTCAAAAGTATTCTTGGTGCGAAAAGTAGATCAAGTTCGAAATAGCTTTCAATGGCTTGAGATTGGAGTATGAACTCGAGGTAAATTCCAATTATATTTCATGGAAAGACAGGATGGAGGCATTACTGGAGGACAATGTGTTGAAAGAATTCATTGATAATGACATTCCCAAACCCGGTGTAGCAGATGCCATAGATCTTGATGCCTGGAAAAAGAAGGTTTCAAAGGATAGGAGGATCTTACTGGAGGAAGTATGAGACCACATTGTCTCAAGTCTCCATGGAAAAGTGACTCCATATGCAATGTGGAAGACTTTTACAGATCTGTTTTAGAGCAGCAATGATCATAGAAAATTGGAAATGAATGACAAGATTAGGAAAATCAAAATGGAGAAATGTGACACCATTCTGAAATATTTAACAAATTTTTTCCAATGTCGGGATGAGCTTGGGAGTGTCAGAATTACTGTCACGGATGATGACTTGGTCAACCTAGATCTTCTAGGACTTCCCAAGAGATGGCATAGTTATCAGGACTCTGTTAATGGGAGGGAGAAGCTGCCAGATTGGGAACGACTTTGGTGAGATTTGGTGCAAGAAGAATTCAGGCGTAATACCAAGGATGGATCTTCATCTAAGACAGATGATGAAGAAAATTTCACTTCGGCTACTAATGTGAAGAAGGGGATAGGAAAGAAACCTTATTCCAAATCTGAGTCCAACAAAGAAGGCAAGAAGTGCGACATGTCTAGAGTGAATTATTTTCACTATCACGAGCATGGAAATTATGCCACTAATTGTCCACAAAAGATAAAGAACAAGAAGGCTTCAAGATTTTCATTTGGTGAGGCTTTGGCCTCACAAGTTGAGCTTTAATTCTTTCTCATTTCGTGCATGGTTTCAAGTGAAATGGGATCGTTGTGGTACTTGGATAGTGGTGCATATTTCCACATGAAGGGAGACAAAGAAATTTTCAGTAGCTTGGAGGAGAAGGACCTCCATATGCATATCGAAATAGGTGATGACGGGCGATACAGTGCTACTGGTATTGGTAGAGTTATCTTCTAGAGACAGTCAGGTAAACCCTTATTATTAAAAGATGTAATCGAAGTACCAGGCTTGAAAAAAAAAATTGTTTCAGTTACAATGTTGGAGGATAGAGGCTATGATGTGGTTTTCAGTGAAGGGAAAGCCTTCCTTCGACACAAAGCCACAAGAAAAGCCAATAATATTTGGATTTCTGTGAATAATATCTATAAACCTGATGTAGATGGCTACACAACATTGATGGGAAAGGTGGACAAAGTGGTGAGCTCGGATGAGGGTGAGTTATGGCATAGGAGATTCAACCATCTACACCACGGAGCCTTGAAGGCCATGAAACATATTTCTATGGGTCTTCCCAAGGGTACTCTTGCGTATTTAGACACATGCAAGGGATGTACTATGGGGAATTATGAAAAGGCCACTTTTCACGAGAAGGAAAACTGAGCTTCATAAATCCTTCAAAGAGTTGACTCAGACGTGTGTGGACCATTCTCTACTGCTTCGACAACAAAGCATAGGTATTATGTGATCTTTGTTGATGATTTTTCTAGAAAGTGTTCGATCTACTTCATGTAGAATAAAGATTAGTCGTTCTCAAAATTTCTTGAGCTCAAAGCACTGGTGGAGAAAGATACAGGGAATCATGTGAAGGCTCTTAGGAGCGACAATGGTGGTGAGTACATCTCTAATGAATTCAAGAACTTCTACAACAAAGAGGGAATTCGGAGAGAGTTGATTGCTCCTCATAACCCACAACAGAATGGGGTTGCAGAAATAAAGAACAAAACAATTGTGGGTGGAGCACGAATGATGTTGCATGATTAGGGCCTACTACTGCATCTATGGGTGGAAGCATGCAACACAACAGTATTTTTTCAAAACCATAGTCCTTAGCGGATACTTGGCATGAGTACACCAAAGGAGGATTTTTCTAGTAAGAAACCTGATGTTTCATATTTTAAATTTTTTGGCTCATCTATATATGTGCATGTGACCAAACACTCCAGGAGGAAGGTCAAACCAAAAACTGATACTGGGATATTTGTGGGATACATTGATACTCCCCACAACTATCGAGTGTATTTTCCAAATAGTAGGATCACTGTTGTGAGATGGGATATAAAATTTGATGAGGAGAAAGCCATGAGATTTTCCCTTGAGAGGGAGCTGGATTTGCATGCAGACGAGGAACTCTTGGCTCCAAAGAATGAACCTCAAGATGTGGAGCAGCCACATGCAGAGGATCATGGAGTGGCAGAAAACACTCATGCAGAGCCATCCACCATAAATGGTAGAAGGCGCACCACGGAAGATAATATATTGATACTTGATGTGGAAAAACATGTAGGAGCACCTACTTCACTGCGCAGATAGAGATAGTCTCCAGACAGGTTTAGAGGATACATGGCTCTTATGAGCAAGTGTATTGTGGCAGAACCATCCTCATTTGAGGAAGAAGTGCACCAACCAATTTTGGTTGAAGCAATGGTTGAGGAGTATGACTCCATCGTCAATAAAAGTGCATGGGAAGTTGTCCCAACATGGGTAAGAAAATAAGTGGTTGGATCTAGATGGATCTATAAGGCGAAGGAAGCGAGAGATGGGAGTGTGGATAAGTATAAGGCTAGATTTGTAGCTCGGGAATTCTCACAAGTTGAGGGGATTGACTATGAGGAGACTTTCACACCAGTTGCGAGGTACTCATCCATTATATTTATCCTTCTACTCTCAATGCAGATGGGGTGGCACATACAACAGATGGATGTGACAACTGCGTTTCTTAATGGTTTTTTTGAGGAGGAAGTGTACATAGAGCAGCCACGAGGTTTTGACACCTTTGACAGTGAGTCACATGTGTGCCGACTCAAGAGAGCACTATATGGGCTGAAGCAAGCACGTCATGCTTGGTACACTCGGATTGAAAACTATTTCATCGGGTTGGGATGCGAACCTGTACCAGATTTTGGTTGATGGTAAGCTCTTGATTATCATACATTATGTTGATGAATCTAGTTTTGACAGGTGATGAGTAGTTGATAACTTCTTGCAAGGAGGATCTTGCAAGGGAGTTCGAAATGAAGGACATGGTTTGGAAAATATGGCAATATGGCAGCAAGATGGTGAGCTATTTGTTTCTCAAGGCAATTATGCCAAAGAGATTATGAGTAAGTTTCACATGGAGAGCTGTAAACCTATGGAGACTCCTCTTCCAGGAAATTGGAGCAAATAGGATGCTACTTTAGGATAAGTAGTGGACGCTACTATTTATAGGTAGCTAGTGGGTTCACTGATGTACTTAGTGAACACTATACTAGACATTAACTACGTATTTAGCCTGTTGAGTCAAAATATAGTTAATCCGACCAAGCTCTTTTGGAAGGCGGGGAAGCATGTATTGAGATATCTCAGCGGTGTTATAGAGTATGGATTATGGTAGATATTGATAGAGCGAATGAAGCTTTAAGGATTCATGGATGAAAATTGGGTAGGCAGTCCATCAGACAGAAAGATCACATTCAGAGGGATCTTGAACATAGGATCAACAACAGTTTCTTGGTACAGCACGAAGCAGCGATATGTGGCACTCAGTTCAGCCGAGGCAGAGTACATGGCAGCAAGTCAGGATGCATGTTAGGCCATCTGGATGAGAAATATCTTGGTTGGTTTGTTTGGGTCTCAGATGGATCCAACGGTGATACATTGTGATAACCAAAGTTACATTAAAATCTCGGTTAATCTGATATTCCATGATAGGTCCAAGCACATAACACATCTGATACCACCATCTCAGAGATTATGTTCAGAGGCGCATTATGTTAATTTAGTACATTCCCATGAAATATCAGGATGCATATATTATGATGAAGGTTCTTGCTAGGAGAAAATTTGAATACCATAGAGGCAGGATCGGAGTGGTAGATAATCCCTTTCTTGTTGAGAGGGAGTGTTGAAAATTCAACAAGAAATGTGTGTCTAGTTTAATTTTCCCTTAATTAAATTGGACAATAAAACATAATCTTATCTCATAATCACTTGTAATATTTAAATCAGTGTGATAAACTCAGATAGCTCATGAATTTCAAGTTGAGGGTGGTTGGTGAGGCATGCAAAGTGAAAATATTACTTATGGAGTTAGAATTGCAGTTGGTGCATTAGTTTAATGCATGAGAAATCAGTTAACCCAATTTATTGAGTTAAAGTCAGTTGCACTAGTTGTAACTGTTTGTTTCACTAGTGAGAGATCAAGTGAATTAAATTAGATTTAATTTACATGCAGTGATCTATCAGGAAAATAATGATTTACTATTAATAGATGCATGCATGTCAGTTCCAGTGGAGACCCAGTTGAGACAGAGGTTAAAGGGATGTTAACTATCAGTTGTATCATTAGTAGGTTGCCCGCATGCAGCTCAACATCCATTGGATTTCCCATGATCGTTGCACATTTTTGGAAGGTTGAAATTCCTAAAGAATAGGGATTTCATTCCACATGAATTTCACAAGCAAGGCAGGCTGATTAGAGGCAGGAAATTGGCCAAGTGTTGGTCGATTTTGTCTAGGTCAGTGTGAGAGTGCAGGAGACTCTTGTGAGAAGAGTGCATTGTAATTGTTTCATGATTACATGGTGAATATAAAATAGAATATAGAGGGGTTTTGAGTAGCAAACTGGGAAAATATCTGTGTTGTGGTTTGATTTTCTTCTTTCTTTACTTGTTGTGATTGGAAATCATGTTTATTTTTCGCAATTGATTTGTAGAAGGATTTAGTATCTATATTTAGTACATTTCTTGATTGAATTGAATCCATTGATATACATATGTTTTTATAATTTCCACATGGTATCAGAGCACACGAAATCACTACAGTGAAGAAGAAATTGAGTTTTTGACTGGATAGAATTCGAATTTGTGAAAGTATTCTTAGTGCGACAGGAAGATCAGGATCGAAATGGATTTCAATGGCTTGATATTGAATTATTCACTCGAGGGCAGTTCCAATTATATTGCATGGAAAGACATGATGGAGGAAGTACTGGAGGACAATGGGTTGAAATAATTCATTTATAGTGACATTCCAAAACCCGCTACAGCAGATGCCACAAATCTTGATGCCTGGAAAAATAAGGTTGCAAACGTGAGGAGGATCTTATCAGAGGGAGTACGAGACCACATTCTCTTAAGTATACATGGAAAGAGACTCCATATGAAATGTGGAAGGCTTCGATAGATCTATTTTAGAGCAGCAATGATCATATAAAATTGGCACTGAAGGACAAGCTCAGGAAAATCAAAATGGAGAAAGGCGAAATCATTCCGCAATATTTAACAAATTTTGTCCAATGCCGGGATGAGCTTGGGAGTGTCGGAATTATTGTCGTGGATGATGAATTGGTGAGCCTATCTCTTCTAGGACTTCGCAAGAGTTGGCATAGTTATTAGTAATTTGTCAATGGGAGGGAGAAGCTGCCAGATTCGGTACAACTTTGGTCAGATTTGGTGCAAGAAGAATTCAGGCGGAATACCAGAGATGGATCTTCATCTAAGACAGATGATGAAGAAAAATTTTCTTTAGCTGCTAAGGTGAAGAAGGGGAAGGTAAATAAATCTTATTCCAAATCTGAGTCCGGAAATGAAGGTAGGTAGCGCGACATGTCCAGAGTGAAGTGTTTTCACTGTCATGAGAATGGACACTATGCTACTAATTTTCCACAAAATAAGAAGAAAAAGAAGGCTTCAGGATCTGAAGCTAGTGATGCTTTGGCCTCACAATTTTATCTTAACTTCTCGCTCATTTCATGCATAGTTTTAAGTGAAATGGGATCGGTCTGGTGCTTGGATAGTTGTGAATATTTCCACGTGACGGGAGACAAAGAAATTTTCAGTAGCTTGGAGGAGAAGGACCTCCAGATGCATATTGAAATGGGTGATGAGGAGTGGTACAGTGCTACCAGGATTGGTACATCTATCTTCCAGAGACAGTCAGGTAAACCCTTCTTATTAAAAGATGTAATGCATGTACCAGGCTTGAAGAAAAATTTAGTTTCAGTTGCAATATTGGAGGATAGAGGGTATGATGTGGTTTTCAGTGGAGGGAAATCCTTCCTCCAACACAAAGCCACAGGACAAGCTAAGAAGATTGGGATTCGTGTGAAGAATATCTACAAAATTGATGTATATGGCTGTGCAACATTGATGGGTAAGGCGGACAAAGTGGAAAGCCGAGATGAGGGTGAGTTATGGCACAGGAGATTTGGCCATCTACACCACGGAGCCTTGAAGGTCATGCATCATATTTCTACGGGTCTTCCCAAGGGTACTCTTGTGTAGTTAGACACGTGCATGGGATGTAGTATGGGGAAGTATGCAAAGGCCACTTTTCACGAGAAGGAGAACCAAGCTTCAAAATACTTGAGAGAATTCACTTAGACGTGTGTGGACCATTCTCTAATACTTCGACAACAAAGCACAGGTACTATGTAATATTTGTTGATGATTTTTCTAGAAAGTGTTGGATCTAATTCATGCAGAAGAAATATCAGACGTTCACAAAATTTCTTGAGTTCAAAGCACTGGTGGAGAAAGATATGGGGAAGCATATGAAGGCTCTTAAGAGCGATAATGGTGGTTAGTACATCTCCAATGAATTCAAGGACTTTTGTAGCAAAGAAGTAATTCAGAGAGAGATGATTGCGCCTCATAACCCATAATAGAATGGGGTCACAAAACGAAAGAACAGAACAACTGTGGGTGCAACATGAGTGATGTTGCACGATCAGGGCCTACTACTACATCTATGGGCGGAGGCATGCAACACAAGATTATTTTTTCAAAACCGTAATCCTCATCAGATACTTGGCATGGGGACACTAGAGGAGGATTTTTCTGGTAAGAAAGCTGATGTTTCATATTTTAAAATTTTTGGCTCATCTGTATATGTGCATGTGACCAAAGACTCCAGGAAGAAGCTTGAACCAACAACTGAGATTGGGATATATTTGGGGTACACTCATACTCCCCATAACTATCAGGTGTATTTTCAAAACAACATGATGACTGTTGTGAGATGGGATATAAAATTTGATGAGGAGAAAGCCATGTGATTGCTCCTTGAGAGGGAGTTGGATTTGCATGCAGATGAGGAGCTCTTGGTTCTAAAGAATGAACCTCCAGATGTGGATCAGGAACATGCTGAGGATCATGGAGTGGCAGAAAACACTCATGCAGAACCATCCACCAGAAATGGTAGAAGCAACACCATGGAAGCTGATAGATTAAGACTTGATGTGACAGAGCATGTAGGAGCACCTACTTCACTACGCAAACAGAGGCAGTCTCCAAATAGGTTTCCTGGATACATGGCTCTTATGAGCAAGTTTATTGTTATAGAACCATCCTCCTTTGAGGAAGAAGTGCAACAACCAATTTGGGTTGAAGCTATAGTTGAGGAGTATGACTCCATCATCAAGAACAGTGCATAGGAATTTGTCCCAAGACTGGTCAGAAAATCAGTGGTTGGATCTATATGGATCTATAAGGTGAAGCAAGCGGCAAATGGGAGTGTGGAGAAGTACAAGGCTAGATTTGTAGCCTGGGGATTCTCACAAGTCGAGGGGGTTGACTATGAGGAGACTTTTGCACCAGTTGCAAGGTACTCATCCATTAGATCTATCCTTGCACTCTCAATGCACATGGGGTGCAAGATACATCACATGGATGTGAAAATTGTGTTTCTCAATGGAGTTATTGAGGAGGAAGTGTACATGGAGCAGCCACAATGTTTTGAGATATTTGACAGTGATTCACATGTTTTTTGACTGTAGAGAGCACTGTATGGGCTGAAGCAAGCACCTCATGTTTGCTACACTTGGATTGAAAACTATTTCACCAGGTTGGGCTTCACCAAAAGTGAAGAAGATGCGAACCTGTACCAGATTTTGGTTGATGGTAAGCTCTTGATTATCGTACTTTATGTTGATGATCTAATTTTGACAGGTGATGAGTAGTTGATTAATTCTTGAACGGAGGATCTTGCAAGGGAGTTTGAAATGAAGGACATGGGACTCCTTCACTATTTCCTTGGTTTGGAAATATGGCAGCAGGATGGTGACCTATTTTTTTCTTAAGGAAAGTATGCCAAAGAGATTCTGAGTAAGTTTCACATGGAGAGATCTAAACCCATGGAGACTCCTCTTCCAGGAAATTGGAGGAAAGAGGATGCTACTTTAGGAGAAGTAGTGGATGCTACTATTTACAGGAAGCTAGCGGGTTCACTGATGTACTTGGTGAACACCAGACCAGACATTTGCAACGCAGTTAACCAGCTGAGTAAAGCTATGGTTAAGCCAACCAAGCTCTTTTGGAAGGTGGGGAATCATGTCTTGAGATATCTCAGGGGCACTACAAAGTATGGATTATGGTACATATGGACAAAGGGAGTGAAGATTCAAGGCTTCACGGATGCAGATTGGGTAGGTAGTCCATCAGACAGAAAGAGCACATCAGGAGGGATCTTCAACATAGGATTCACAATAGTTTCTTGGTAAAACATGAAGCAGTGATCTGTGGCACTTAGTTGATTCGAGGCAGTGTACAGGGCAGCAAGTCAAGCTACATTTAAGGCCATCTAGATGAGAAAAATGCTCGTTGATTTTTTTGGTTCTCATATGGATCCGACAGTGATACATTGTGATAACCAGAGTTGCATTAAAATCTCGGTTATTCCGATATTCCATGATAGGTAAAAGCACATAGACATCCGGTTCCACCATCTCATAGATTGTGTTTAGAGGCGCATTATGTTACTTCAGTACATTCCCACGGAAGATCAGGATGCGGATATTCTGATGAAGGAGCTCGCTAGGAGAAAATTTGAATACCATAGAGGTAGGATCGGGTGGGAGATAATCCCTTTCTTGTTGAGAGGGAGTGTTGAAAAGTCAACAAGAAATGTGTGTCTAATTTAATTTTCCCTTAATTAAATTGGAGAATAAAATGTAATCTTATCTCATAATCACTTGTAATAGTTAATTGAGTGTAATAAACTCAGTTAACTAATGAATTTCGAGTTGAGGGTCGTTGGTGAGGCATGTAAAGTGATTCTATTAGTTATGGAATTCGAATTGTAGTTGGTGCATTAGTTTAATGCATGAGAAATAAATTAACCTAATTTATTGAGTTAAAGTCAGTTGGAGTAGTTTTAACTGTTTGTTTCACTAGTGAGAGATCAAGTGAATTAAATCATATTTAATTCACATGTAGTGATCTACCAGGAAACTAATGATTTACTATTAATATCTCCATTCATGTCAATTCTAGTGGAGACCGAGTTGAGACAAATGTTAAAGGGATTTTAACTATCAATTGCATCATTAGTAAGTTGCTTGCATGCAGCCAGACATCCATTGTATTTCCCATGATCCTTGCGCAATTTTGGAAGGTTGAATTTTTAAAGAATAGGGATTGCATTCTGCATGAATTGTGTAAGCAAGGAAGGTTGATTAGAGGCAAGAAATTGGCTAAGCGTTTGTCGATTTTTTCCGGGTTAGTGTGAGACAGTTGTCAGAGCACAGGAGACTCTTGTGAGAAGAGTGCATTGTAATTGTTTCATGATTCCATGGTGAATATACAATAGAAGATAGAGGGATTTTGAGCAGCAAGCTTTTCCTGGGAAAATATATGTTTTGTGGTTTGATTTCTTCTTTCTTTACATGTTGTGATTGGAAATCGTGTTTGTTTTCCACAATTGATTTGTAGAAGGATTCAGTATCTATCTTTAGTACATTCCTTGATCAGATTGAATCCATTGATATACATATTTTTGAATAATTTATACACAAAGAACCTAAATGCACTCCTAAAATATTTGGGGGACTTACACCACCATCGACAGGAGAAAGTGATGATGTTCAAGCCAAAATCGATGGATGAGGCTTGTGTACAATCATAATAGCTGGAAAACATATCCTTGAAGAAAGGGAAATCATGTGGATCAATGTAGAAGGAGAAAAAAATTCTTCTATTCAGGGCAAGAAGAAGTAGAAAGGGAGAAAAGATAAAAATATGGAATCCACCACACATAAGTGAAAATACCCCAACAACCACTTCAAACACTGCAACATTGGCGACCATACAGAGGAGAAGTGTTGGAAGTTACATATAGATCTTAACCCGGACAACAAAAATAAAGACAATAAGAATAAGAATCACATGATAATTGATTCAAGTAACCAAGTTGAAAGAAACTCAGATGTGGATGAGAAGATAATTTATACATTAGTTCAAAAGGAGGTCAATCTAAGTATCCTTTAACAAAAATAAGAGAAATAAATTACCAAACCATTCCATATAAAGATATAGGTCAAGAAGACTAACATTGACTCTCTGTTTGACTCAAGATCAAAGAAAAATATCATTGCAGCAAAGAGAGTAAAAAATATAGGTCTGTAATTTCATGATCCTCCAAGCCCATATCCATTGGGATGGGTAAATAAGGATGTAGAGTTAAAAGTAATAAAACAGTGAAAATTTATATTTTCCACCAGCATTGATTTTATTGATGAAGTAGAACTAGATGTGGTTCCCATTGATCTATGCAAAGGTTTTTTTGGGAGTCCCTACACGTATATGTGAGATGGAATATTTATGTGGAGATCTAAATAACATTTTCTCATCAAGGATGGAAAATCATTCACCATTAATGTGAATAAAGGCAAGTAAAAAAAATCACTAGAAAGTGCCAACCAAAAAAATAAATCGATCAATTCTAGCAAGAAGTATGTTTTATTGTTTTTAAGAGAAATATTAGTCTATAGAAGAGTCACAAAGAGGAAATTTTGTGTTGTAGGTTTTAACCCTGTACAAAAATTATCTGCAAAAGAATCTTAAAAATAGAAAATAAACAATAGCGAGAGCATAAAACATAAAACATATATACACATAGATTTTCCCCTGGATCCGAAATCGGGACTACCAGTTTGATTTTTCATTATATTCCTTTTAGTGTTGCAACACATATATATACATGCTGAAGCATTCATAAACCCCAATCCATTAACCCTATATTAGAATAGAAACGTAGTTCCCTTGATCGGATCTACAAAAGACCAGGGGAAGAAAACCATCATGCCCCAAAACCACCCATCGAAAAATAGAGTCCAAACTTTTTTTCTCGGGGCGTTGCCCCTGACCGTGCGCAGGGGGCTACCCACCGCCTGTGAACACCCGGATAGGGGAGTATGTCGCCCCCCCTATGACCCCCTTGTTGTGCTCGGTGCAATGTACATGGGGGTCTAACGCACCCACCGCCCCCCCCCCACCCAAACACCGCCCCCCCCCACTTCGTCAATGCATCTACAACATTCTTCAAAGTGTCCATCTTTAATAGCAACTTGTCTCGTAATTAAATCTAAATATTACCTCATTAATTAGAATGTTGATAAGCTTTGCCAATTTTTATTTATTTATCACTAGTGTGCATCAACTAAAAAAAGAATTTTTTTTGGATATGAATAAGGGTGTAACTACATCCAGGTCGTATTCTATATGGAAGAATTAACATGATCATTTTTCTATTATAAATTATAATAGTAGCATGAAGTAAATGAACAATATACTCATCACATGGATCATGTTACTAAAACATTACCTTGGTTCACACATTATACTATATGTACCTTATACTATATGTACATATGATAGAGATATATATCTCATTTTATCACATTTTACTGGCTAGGATGTGACTGGCTGGCATGACTTATCAAAGGATCAAGTGGTCATTGATTCAAGGAGGCACACCTTCTAAGAAAAGGAGGAAAAGGTGCATAGAAAGAGGGGCCAAGTTTACAGTATGGATCATATCTTACTATTCTTGAGGGGTTCATACTGCAGGGATAGAGTAGTATCTATATTGTATAAGGAGAACCCCAAACCCCCAAAGCAATTGTGGAGCCCTCGAAAAGACTAACAAACTTGATCTGGTTAGTATATTACAGGGGTTATATAGCCATAGAAAGCCATGAGCATCCCCACCAAAGCATCATATTAATTTCATTGCTTGTGGTTAAAAATTTTTTTCCCCTTTACTAGGCCAGTAACTTACTTTGGACTAAGAAAATAAAAATGGTCTTAACCTGTCGTATTAACTACTGCAGGCTAGAAAAAACTTAATACTCAATGGTAATAGAGTCATAGTATTAATAATTTCTAATGAATTTGATCTTAGAGGGATTCAAAGTTAGGTAAAATAGTTGAGGAGGAAGCATGGAGACCATATCTAGATACCATTTGGCAGCTAAACATGGTGAGTTGAGGTGGGTGCCTAAATCTGAGTACCAATATTAACTACACTATCTCATACCCCACTCAAGGTAGGGACTTACAATTCTGCAACTCCCCTTCTTTGAGAAAGGAAATGCAAATCGATTTTATCAACATATAAGGAGGATAAGGAATGATCCCACGAGTTTCTAATATATCAATAACTTATAAGATTCAAACTAGAAAGTTGAAAAAAGGGTATTTTTTCTTTTATTTGCCATGCATTTTTGGTGCAATACATCCTTTAAAAAAAATAGAAATAGGAATGAAAATTATTACAACTATATATTAATAAATAAATAAAAAGAGTTAATATTAATAATAAAATTAAAAAATAATAATACAAGAAAAAGAAATAATAACTTTTTCTATATATTATAAATTATACAAACTAGAGTAGATATAGAAGTATAAGAAAAGTAAGATAACTAATAATTAATAGAAATAGTAAACATTATAGAAATAGTAAGCTTTATGGATCAAATTTGAAGAGAAATATTATATTTCAATATGAATTAAATATTGACGAAAAAATAAATTATTCTTTTCATATTGAAATGAAAAAAATTTAAAATTTTAGACATACTTTACATTGCACCTTCTACCCTTTCAAACCTCAAACAAGAATATTATTTTCAAGTCATAATGGGTACACTTGAACAAGTACCAATACATAATGTTGATTCACCAATATTCTAGTCGATATAGAGGAATCATATAAAGAGAGTTTAATTGGACCTTTTACTAGTGCCATAAATTACATGGAGGGAATTCAACAGGGCTATTTCTTTTTTCATCTCATGGTTGTATTCCTTAAACACAATGAATTGTTCTTATTTCTTATAGAGTAATTGGTTATATGGTTGAAACAATTGCAAATTTTTTTAAGGGAAATTAAACGTAGTATTATTTTACAGATTTTAGTGCAATGTTCAATACAAAAAATTAACTATTTAAAGCCTCCACCAACACAATTTTCCATTAAAAAATATAGCCTACTAGAATCTTTTTCCAAAATAATAATAGGCCTTGTAGTTGGTGCACATGCTCATTACGATATAAAGCACCATATTCAAAAGAACACACAACAATAACATTATTTTTTTTGTCAACAAAAATCACTGTTTTAATTAAATACTATATATTAAACTTTCAATTTCTAATAATTAAAAATGTAACCTACATTGAATCAATTATGATCCATGATGCTTAAGGTTGTTCCCTAATATTAAGTAGGCATAAATAAAATATGAGCATACTATTCATGATCCGTGGAAGAAATAAGTGCAAGAAAGTGGAGTAGATAGAAAAAAGATTTGTAGGTGGAGCAATGGAAGATAGGTAGGTAATGTTGAGAGGATAGAGAGCTAATTCAAATTAGAATTGTTTCTCCATTTTAAGTAAAAAGAGGATTCATCACAATCAAACATATTAATCTTCAATATAAACTACTAAAATATAATTCCAATAAATAGGTGATAAGCATGATATCCATAAAAATAGGATTCTATCTTATAATATATATTTTTTAAAACTATCATTATATTGGGAAAATTAGTTTAACTTTTTATTCTTGTAATTGTCATGGTATCTTCAAAATGAGTGATAAAGAAAAAAAATACATGAAAACAATAACAGGTAGAACATATTACAAAAATTTCATTTATTTTTCGATAAAATAATAATAATAATAATCATATTTTGTTTTAAATTTAATATATATATATATATATTTATTTTTTTAATTTTCGTTTGCATGGGGAATAGTTTTATGCCTTTCTATGACTAGCTAAAGAGTTCTTAAAGAAAAACGACCACTTCAATTTTGAACCTTGGTAAGCATACACAAATTATGACAGTCCTCCATTATTTATGTATTTATTTATTTTTAATTTATTGTCAATGTATTTCTATTTGCCCACTATTGAAAAAAACGCAGTTATGTTATTCCATTGTCTTTTAGATATTTTTTCAAAAATATATTCATATATAGATATTAACAATTTGCTAATGTACATACATGAGTGCATGAGTCCATTGTTTGTTAGAAGTTATGAATTTGTATCCCAATATTTATATGATTTTTTTTTTCTCATAGAAAAAATTAGACAAAAGAAACAAAATTATTTGACTTTTTTTTTAAATCATTATATTTATGTTCACTTGTTATTGTAAAATATTCATTTCTGTGGTGTCATTACCTTATACAGATTTTTTTTGAAAGATATTCTTATATAGACATTAATAACTTGTTAATTTGTGCACACTAAAATAATTTTTTTCTTTCATAACAAAATATACACAAAAACAATAGTAAATCATAGAACCAAAAAAAAAAGACAATATGGAAAAAAATGGTTATTGTCTAAATTAATGTATTTGTAAAGTAGTGAAAATTTTTCTTAGTTTTTTTCCATCAATATATCATTTTTTCAAAAGAATTAATATGTACATTTCATAATTCTGACATGACTTTGTACTTATAACTTAATGCTTCCTTTTGGTGTAAATGTTATGTTTTCACTGCAGTTGTAGCTTGTAATTTTATTTTCTAATTTTCCTTGGTAATGTATGCACTTTATTTCGTGATAATGTTCTAAACGAAAAAACCCAATTGTTAGTGGCTTGTGTTTCGATATTAAGTAGAGCATATTAATTTTAACTATGTAAGATCATCAACCCCATGGTGGGTGAAAATCATGGTTAAACAAGGTGATTTGACAGTGTGAAAGGCCTCAACTCTCCAACTTGGAGGCCAAGTGGTGACCACAAATGAAATGTAACTTTGTATTAATTATAGCATGTTGGGGGTCCTCTTCAGCTTAGAAAATGAGTACACTCACCTCATAGTCATGATGCGGTTCAATTATGGCAAGGTTATTCATCATTCGGCTCCTATGTGGGAGTGGAATTACCCTGTATGTGAGGAGAACATACAAATTGTAGTATTAATATATTTCTCCTGCTATAATGATGCTAGAGATCAAGCTATGGTGTATGTGTATGCAATTCTCCATATGGTTTCTCTTTGGTGTGTCATGGTAGCCATGTACCCTGCCAATATTTGGAATTTTTTTCTCTCATATGTCAAGACGACAAGGATTCACCCTACACTAGTCGTGGGGTCTGGGAAGCCCAACACACTTTCTATGGGCACTTAGAGGCTCCACGACAGAAGTTCAATTCCCATTCCATATTTGGGGTAGTAGACCAATATCCTGGGTGATTACATTGGGGTTTTGCAATTCCCCTTAGCCTGCAATTTAGGTTCATTGTTCATTGAAACTATATGGCTTTCTCAGGGTGGTTTCTTAGCATCGGTGTGTTTTGGTGAGTCCATGAAGGCTTCCTGGTGACCCATTTCCCATGTCCCACTATTTCATAAGGTCTCAAAAATTCAGAGAGGTTGGTTCACCGAGTTTTGGCTCACCTAGTCTCGTCCTAAATTTCATCTGCCAATAAATAAATTTCTTGTGGGCATGATCTCTCGCAACTAACTGATTCATGGTTATGGCAGGTGGCTCGTAGCTATGGTGTTGCTCATCATTTTCTTCACTAGAATATTGAAAGCTAGATGCCCAAAGAAACAATAGCTAGTGCTCGGTGTCGTCAATGTGTGTAAGGGAAACAAGACAGTGAGGTCTTCTTGCAATTGGGACGTAACTATGAAAGATGTTCACCTCACCAACTTAGTGGGAGTTTATCATGCTGGTTCCCAAATTTTGAATTAAGATATTTTAGTCATGTTTTGTGGTTTCCTAGTCAGTTTTGTGGCAAGAGGTCATCTTTTCAAATTCCATGTGTACTTTTGTAAAGCTTTCTCTTAATTGTCAATAGCCCTTTCGAAAATCATTGTAAATCATAGTATTAGTAATATAAAGACGCTAAACTGGTGGCTTTGGGACCAGGAGGACCTTCTTGCACACTCTTTTTTATTAGTAATTAAAAGTAGAGATTCATTAAAAAAACAAATTGTGTAAGATCATCCTCTAAGTTTCCATTCTCAAGCTTCATTGCAGAAGTAATTTCTTCTTGGTTTCTTCTCTATTCATTTATGTAATTCATGAGCTATGTTGTTATTTCATAAGAATATATTATTTTCCCTCCTTTTGAAGAAATTGTTGTTACAAGAGGAAAAAATCGTCATTAAGTTTTATGATGGATCCTCCGAAGCACTAAAATTGAATCATTCTCTTCTATCATCCCACTACCCTTTAAAGACCATCTTCCTTTTAAAATATTGTCCATTTTACTAGAATAATTAATGGAATAATAGCTTGTACCTCTACATTTCCCACCCCTCTTCTTCGGGGTTCCATTTTTAATTCCAACTATGGATCCTAAAATATTTCTTTCATTTTTTTGGGCAACATTTTGAAATCCAACCACTTTGGTCCATTTTCACAACAACTTGAATTGATTCTTCCACTATTTTCTTAGTGGAAAGAACTACTAATGCCTCGAGGCCATTATATTTTAACGTGGGTGTTTAGTTTAAATAATTATTTTTTAAAACAAATTGCCCTTTTTTTGTCTAGATTGTGTTGGGCGGTGAATACAACCACTTTGTAACACTTATTTCATCCATTTTTACTCTTCTCGATTATATCATTTGTTATAATTTATCATTTAAATCCATTTTATAAATGATTTATGCTCTTATGGATGAATATTATTTATCTTCCTTTATTTCTAATAAATTGATGATTATGAATTATTTTATCAATGATAGTTTTAATAAGTTGGTTATAACATTATTCACCATTTTTAGCCTCCAAGATAATTTCCGGATTGAAGATTTGATCATTAAAAGTGCCAACTCAGAAATGCGCTGGAATAAGGAGTGACAGTTTTGCGGTTGAGATTCTGAGCAAATGAAGACGAATCTGGAAAATCTGGAACATGGGTTTTGTCCAGAACGGACCCAATTAACTTTAGCAAAGAACGGTTTGCCCAAATTCGGCCTGTGTTGAGAGATTCGCAGAGTTCTTTAAGCACGATTTTCTCAGTTCTGTTGTTGCGGCCGTCCTCCAAATCTCAGCTAAAAAGCCAAATTCGACTTGCTGTTATTGAAAGATGGATGTAAATCTATTTTCTTGTTGATCAATTGGTTGGAAGAAATCCAATATTGTTATGGGAAGATTGTATTTACTATTCAATTTATCCTCCTTCTGATTATAAAAGGAGAAGCACGTATTGTGTAGAGGAAGGATTTGGAGAGAATACGCTTTTATGTAATTTTCTGAAGACATCAGCTTTGATTATTAAGTTTTGTTGAGAACTGGTTCAATGTATTTTTGATCGATGCATTAATAGAAGCTTGGTGAATATTTCATCTCTACGTCTGGATTAACTTCAAGCGGTGTATCCTTGGAGGCTAAGGGCCCGGCCCCGGAGGACACCCGCTTCTGTACCATTACGGCTTGATTTCTGTGTGGTTTGTTTATCATTGTATTTGGTAATTCAGTATGTTCTATAAGTTCATATTACATGCTCTGTTAAAGGTTGAATCGTTGAGTTTTTTACCAACAGAATCGTGTGTTGACTTTGCATCAAGTTATTAATCCTTTTCAGAGTTAATTGCATGTTCTTACTGTTTTTGTTACAGAGCTGTTATATTGAATATTCGTGTCATACATTTGTTGAGGCAGTGTCTTTATAATCGTTGGATTCAGTAACAATAGCGTTCTATTTGAAAGCACAATCGTATTTCCGTTGATGCAGATTGTTATTCCAATGTATTGTGCGCGTTTCCGATTTATCAGTATTGTTCGATAATTCATTAATTGTTATTGCTGTTCCATTAGTACGATTTGTGTGAATTGCCATTAAAGTGAAAGAATGTTATTTGATTGCAAAGAATGCATTTGAGTTCATGGATTAAGTTTGGTTACGACTCGCGAGACTTAGCTGTTCGTTTGTTGTTCCATTTTAGATTTGTTGTTCAATTCTTTATTTGCTGTTCTATTTACTCGCATTTGTTGTTTTGGTGTGAGAGACGATCTAAGGCTGTAGTGAGCTTTGGCAGTCACTGTCTAGCTCCCAGACCCGTGGTCTATGCTATAATTTCCTTTCCATCAGTTTCCAAAGGGATGGACTATTGTTGTCAAACCCTTGACTGATACATTGCTTATTTTTCCGAATGCATGATTTAAGTCTTAAAGTGCTTTGCTGTAAGTAGATTTTATTTCCAGCTTTCATTTACTTTTGGATTTTGAGCACTATACTGCAAAACATTACTCTTGAATAAATAGCCGCCTCAGACTGAGTACACTCTTGAAACAAAAAGTCGTCCCTGGGTTGATAATTAATGTGAAGGTAATTAGGAGTTAAAAAGACCCTTTTTATCGCTCCACATTTTGGCGCCGTTGTCGGGGAGAGTGTAGCCATTTCTAAAGAGTAGTGTGAATCTGATGAGTGCCTGCTAGGGAAGAGTTGGATCTTAAAAACGGAAGGTAAGAACCTACTTGCAGAGCATGTAAAAGCCCTGCTCCACTGTCCTCTTTCCTAACAGATTTGTTGTTGCTTTGTTGGGTAGAAATAGATGTTTGAATTTTTGTGTGAATGATTAGGAAAAAGATAGAAATTTTTAAAAAATGGATCACATGATCTCATGCAAGTGGTGATGTAAGCACCACCCATTTCACTAACCGATTTACAGGAACATTTGAAGAAGGAGCCTCGAAGAAACACATGAAGAACATCTTATATTATGGTAAGAAATGGCTCACGTTTCTACTTTTGAATTTCCTATCAAAGATCTAGGAGGAGTGACACAAATGCACATAATTCCCCCATCTTTACCAAATTTTCATGGTTTAGCAAATGAAGATCCGGATACATTCTTATTTGAGTTCGAAATACTTTGTAGAGGATATGATTATTGTACTAATGATCAAAGATTGAAAGTGTTTCCTCTTACTCTAAAAGGAGCAGCTTTCCGATGGTTCATGAGCCTAGGTGGGAATTGCATCCAATCATGGGAGGACATGAAGAACATATTCTTGAAGAAGTACCAAGACTATTGCAAATCCAATGAAGATATTTTCAGTATGATACAAGGGGAAGATGAAAGTTTGAAGGACTATGTAGATCGATTTCAATACAACCTTCAAAAATCAAAATATAAGCATTTGGAGAAAGAGATCTTAAAAACACTCATTCTTAAAGGAATCAAAGATGAATTTTTAGAACTCTTAAATCTGATAGGAAAAGGTGATGTTTTTCAGTTATCATATGATGATGTTTGTGAGTTGTGCATAAGATATTCAAGAGGAATCTCCAAGGCTGGTAAGAATTCTAGAGATGTTTGTTCTTTCTTTTCCAAATCTGCTACAAGAATAGGAGACATAAGAGCTGAAATCAATGATTTACTTGAACATTTTAAAGTTGATTTTATTACCTCTCTAAGTTCAAAATTGGATGCTTTGCAGGTTCATAAAAATCAAGAATTGGATGAAGTGTTTTTCACTCATGACCGAAAGGAGCATACCATAGATGGTTGTTCTTCCTTATCTAGGATGGAAGTAGCATATCAAAGAGGTGAGGAAGCTGCAATAAGGTCAAAACCATGGAAATCATGGCCTACAGGTATGGTTCAAAACACTTCCTCTTCACTTTCTTACTTGCATAATTCATTATGGAATACTAATGTGTTAGGGCAGCCATGTCAATTTCAATATAGCCACCAATCTTGTCTACAAGTTTGGCATGGCTCACCTTATGATTGCATGACTCCTCTCCCTCATCTTGTAGCACAAGCACATTCTCCATATTCTCCACCAGCTCTTCCACAACACCTTGCTTGCCCATCAAAACCATTCACACAACCCAATCAACCACATCATCAAAATGCTCCATTCCTTACACATTTTCCTGCTCAACTAATTCCACACCCTCACCACAATAAACCAGTACAACATACTTACAGTGTTGAACTGCCAAATTTACCCACCCTTCCCACCCATTCTATCTCACATGCGCCATTAGAGAAAACTTACAATGAGATTCAGAATGTTTCAAATTCAAAAATTGTAGAAGTTATGGAAGAAAATGAGCTTACTTCTAGTTTGCATCAACAAACCATTTTGAAAGCTCAAGAACTTAATGATATGATGGATATGGGAAATCAAGAAAATAACGGATATATTGAAGATTGGTTTCACTCCATCACTTGTTCGCAACATTGCTCCACACTTCAACAATTTTTGATTCCATCTTTTCAAGGGAAGTTGGCTTCTCATACCCTAATTTTTATCAACATGTATTTTTCAAATTTGGGTATGTGCATACTAGAGGCCTTATTTCTAAAATGGTTCCACTGGAAATACTCTTATACATAAACACATTCGATTCTCAAAGAAGAGTAGGATAGTGGAGAAAATAAAATAAAATAAAATAAGGACATAAATAAATGCATTTTGTTTTTTTTTTTGTAAAACTAGTTGTTTTTTTGTTGCAACATGCTATGTAAATCAATATTGGTGATAATTTTTTTAATTCATTTGTGTATGTAGATGACTTATAATGGAAATAATATCTCTACAAACACTCATATTCATTTTTTATCACCAATTTGAAAAAATGCTTGAATATCATTTTTTTGGCTTGCGAGCTTGATGAACTTTCTGGAAAAACAGTCGGGACAGTCATGTTTTGAGGGACCAAAAATGAATATTTTTAAAACCTGTTTCTACCCTAGGTAGCCCTTGATGTCTACTTTCTAACCCAATTTGAATCAGTCAATTTGGATTTGAAACGAAAAAGTTAGAACCAAAACATTGACCGGTTGTCTAGTGGGCAGCTCAGGAACAGAGTTGGGACAGTCAGTTTTTGGAGGCCTAAATGAATGAATTTTTAAAACCTGTTTCTATGGTAGATTCCCCTATGAATCTAGTTTACAATGCAATTGGAATCACTTATTTTCGATATCGTATGGGGAATTTATGATCAAAATACTGACTGTCTATCGTAAATCAGCACCCTTAAAACTCTGTTTTTCCGGATGTTCCTTACAGTGTTTGACCTATCAATTCTTCTTTTCTTCAAAACCTGTTTCTATTGGAGATAAATAAATGAATCTAATTTCATTTCCAATTTGAATCATTTGAATCCGACATCAAACGAAGAATCTATGCTTGAAATATCAATCGTTGGTCTAGATTGGGTAATCGAAAATGACTCTATTATGCAGGTTGTTCTAAACAAAATTGACATAGCATATCATTGAAATTTTAAAACCTGTTTCTATTGAAAATAAACCTTTGAATTAGCTCTCATTTGGCTTTGGAATCACTCAATTTGGATGAAAAACAAAGAAGTTGTGATTAAAACACTGCTGGTTAGTATGGTCGACCACTGCTCTCCCGCAGGTGACAAATAAATTTTACTTTGTTATTTTCTCTGTGGATTTGTTATACAGAGTAACTACTTGTTAATTTTTTTTCATAATTCTTGGATTAAGGGAGCCCGTACACCTCTCTTTCTCCATGATTTAATGTTTTATTGCAGGTAGATACTCGTTTTTGCAGGTCCTAGGAGAAAAAGAAGGTCAATTTATGGACGAGTGATTTTGAAAGAAATTTTAAATGAAACAAAGGAATTTCATCCAACTCATTACCCAACGGATTCATAATAGAAGAAATGAAGAATTTATTTCCATTGGAAGATTCATGTCTTATCACTGCTGCCAAAATATTTTTCAAAGAGATCATTTTTTTGACATAGCATCATAGCTGTTGTCACTTAATTTAGTTATTTACATATTGTTTTTAAATAAAACGTGTTTCTTTTCTGATATTTTTTATATTTTGTGTTTCAGGTGTTGCTTCATTCAAACTGTGACCCATCTTCAGCATCAATACAGTGAACAACTAATTCATTCTTTGCGTGCTCGCATTTCATGCTTGTGCATTTTTACTGTTCTTTTTCTGAAGGGACAGCGTTTGTGTGCACTGTTGTCGTTTTGCTGTTCCTTTTTCAAAGGGACAGCAATTTCGTTTTATTATTCCTTTTCCAAAGGAACAACACCTTTTTGGTCAAGCAGTTCCTTTGTCACGGGTCATTTTGCCATTCCTTTTCCACGACTCTTTTTGCTGTTCCTTTTTCACGTTTTGTTGTTCCTTTCCGAATGGAACAACACTTCTGCACTTCCACTTTTTGTTGTTCCTTTTCGAATGGAACACCACTTCTACATTTTCACGTTTTGCTATTCCTTTCCAAATGGCATAGCACTTCTGCATTTCCACTTTTTGCTGTTCATTTTCGAATGAAACACCATTTTTCCACTTTTACGTTTTGATTGTTCCTTTCCAAATGGAACAACACTTCTGCACTTTCACGATTTGTTGTTCCTTTCCGAATGGAATAGCACTTTTTGCACTTTTCATTTTTGTTGTTCCTTTTCCACAGGAACGACACGTGTGTTTTTGCTGTTCCTTTTTCCAAAGGAACGACATTTGCATTTTCATACTTTTTTATGTGTATTTTTGCTTTTTGGTGTGCATTTCCTTTGCTGTTCCCTACACGGAACACCACTTTTTGAGTGTTTTTGCTGTTCCTTCAAAAGAGCAACACTTTGGGATTATTTTCGAGAGCAACCCTTCCTTCCTCTTGTGGGACTATTCCTAGTTCATCTCAACCACATTTTACTGATTCCCCTTCATGGCATGAAGTACACTACTTTTATGAGGACAAGAATTATGGATTCTATTGAGGCAAGTTAATATCATTCATGTTATGATCTTTAACAGGACAGCTCCTTGATGATAGATTATTTTCAAAAGGGACACAATTATTTATATACTACTTTACTGCATTGTTTTCTGTTGAACATGATATTGATTGATCATCTTAATACCATGCTGGTTCCACCCTTCTGGATTATAATCTTCTCTGTCTATAATAAATGAGATTATGGGTATATTTTTCTATTGACATGTTCAACTTCTTCCACCATCCCTGCTCTTAAGGAGTATTGAGCCTCCCTCTTTTTATCATAAAATTGTGTAATAACAACAAAATTTTGTTCACAGATGGAGGATAGGGGGTCTCATTACGAGCCAGCCTACCATGTTCATAAGGTTGTAAGAAAGTGACATTCCCATTATGGCCACCACACCAGGGTTATGATCCATTGGATAGTCAAATTATCCTTGGAACGGGAGGTCTCATCACGAGCCGGCCTGATCACTTTTGCTACATCCCAGTGAATGGCAGTGTGGTTATCTGGTTACCACGCCAGCACACTGGTCTCTTCTGTAAGAACAGCACTGAAACTCTCTAGTTATAAATTGAGGATTCTGGCTCATATGGGTTAAAAAGCAACCCTGCCGAGGCTATGGACGCCTGCTGGCAGCAGCAGCTCTGCTTATGGTATTGAAGTTATATCTTATCGTCAATTATTACTATAATACCCTTTTCTTATTTTTTTTCTTTTTATCAGAGAAGTTATTTCCTTAACTTTTTCCCTGTTTTGAACCTTTATGCATGAGAAATTGTTTTATGATCAATCACATCATTTTCGGCTAGCATACTATCAGTAAAGCATATTTTTGGCATATTGTTGTTCTTTTTCTCTTTTTCGTAACTTATCATCAATCCAAAGCGTCCTATCTCTTATTCATAACTATCTTTACACACTCTGCTCTCATTATAATCATAACCCTCGTTGTCCTATCATTGATATGTGTACTCTGCTTCATTCACTGATATATTGTTCATTCCCGTGCCTTGCCGTCGGCATAACCCCTCTCATACGCTTTATGGTCATGGCATTCCTTTTTCAATTGGAGGGGGGAATGTATGCATTATGGGATTGCATGCGATATGATTACTGCACTCTGCCATCACTTGTTGATTTGCCAAAATATTAGTATTGCATGTATACATAAGTTTTTCTGATTGAAATTTTTGCATGCATCTTATCTATTGCTTACACTATGGATTCAAGAACATTGTATGCCAAATAGTGCTTTGTTTGCAGGAAAAAAACAAGTATGGGCAGAATTCTATTCATAGCATGACCACACTATTGCACTTAACAGAAGAGGCTCGCGTACGTGAACAATTCTTCAGACATGATGTGCTTACCTAGATTCCACCTTTTGTATCACTTTCAGCACCAACTCTGCCTACATCAGCTTCAACAACTGCCAGTCCATATCTGTCATTCCACATTTTTTGGAGGTAAAACTTGAGGTAAAATAGCATAATTTTCTGATTTATTACGAATTTAGGAGAATTTCATAAAAATCCATTTTGAGCATCATTTATCATCCTTCAGTCCACATCTTTACCACTTTCCCTTTTTCAGCAGCATATCATTTTCGAGTATGGGGGAGTGTTCCTTTCATTCATTTCTTTCTTATGACTATGCCATTCATCTTCTTTATCCTCCATTGCTATTCTTATTCCTTCTCAACACCTCCTTTATTCCATGTTGTTTTACACCAAGCATAGAATTCAACAGCTGGTAGCAACCACCTCAATTTTTTCTAGCATCGCATGAGGGCATGCTAATTCTTCAGTGAGGGGGAGGAATTGCTATGCATGATGGATGTTTTCAATTTTCTTTCTCATTTAAGGCATACAATTTCATTTTTACACAATGCAGAAATTGATTTCCATAATATTTTTAAAAAAACCATGAACTCAATTCTTGTGATTTCTGGAAAACACAGACGTATCATTAATACAAACCCTGATAATTTCAAGATAAATTGGTTCATAAAATTTCGGAAATCATGCACTCTCACCTACAGCCATTTTGTTTATATCTCATGATCCGTGCATCAAAACGATCTGATTTTTGGATCATAAAGGCATTCATACATTATAAATTTACTTGCCAAATTTCAACAAAAGCCGGTTGGTAGTTTTTGAGAAAATGGTTAATGAAATTTGTTGTTACTTATATCATATTTTGTTGCAACTTCATACATATAGTTGAATGTCAATGCAAAAATTGTTATGCCTTCATCAAGATTGCTAAAATTGAATATTCATTAATTAAGGAAGCATTCATTTGTTCTCAAATTTTTATTGCTTGGTTAACACATGGGTTTTGTTTTGGGGATGCATGAAGACATGCAATATATTCAGGTTTTCGTTGCATGAGGACATGCAACATATTGAGTGTGGGGGTGTGTTGGGCCGTGAATACAACCACTTTGTAACACTTATTTCATCCATTTTTACTCTTCTCTATTATATCATTTGTTATAATTTATCATTTAAATCCATTTTATAACTGATTTATGCTCTTATGGATGAATATTATTTATCTTCCTTTATTTCTAATAAATTGATGATTATGAATTATTTTATCAATGATAGTTTTAATAAGTTGGTTATAACATTATTCACCATTTTTAGCCTCCAAGGTAATTTCCAGATTGAAGATTTGATCATTAAAAGTGCCAACTCAGAAATGCGCTGGAATAAGGAGTGACAGTTTTGCGGTTGAGATTCTAAGCAAATGAAGACGAATCTGGAAAATCCGGAACATGGGTTTTGTCCAGAACGGACCCAATTAACTTTAACAAAGAACGGTTTGCCCAAATTCGGCCTGTGTTGAGAGATTCGCAGAGTTATTTAAGCACGATTTTCTCAGTTCTGTTGTTGCGGCCGTCCTCCAAATCTCAGCTAAAAAGCCAAATTCGACTTGCTGTTGTTGAAAGATGGATGTAAATCTATTTTCTTGTTGATCAATTGGTTGAAAGAAATCCAATATTGTTATGGGAAGATTGTATTTACTATTCAATTTCTCCTCCTTCTGATTATAAAAGGAGAAGCACGTATTGTGTGGGGGGAAGGATATGTTTCATGTAATTTCTGTAAAACATCAGCTTTGATTATTAAGTTTCGTTGAAAACTGGTTCAATGTATTTTTGACCGATGCATTAATGAAAGTTTGGTGATTATTTCGTCCCTGCTACTGGATTAACTTCAAGCGGTGTATCCTTGGAGGCTAAGGGCTCGGCCCCGAAGGACACTCGCTTCTGTACCATTACGGCTTTACTTCTGTGTGGTTTGTTTATTATTGTTATTTGATAATTTGATATGCTTTACAAGTTCATATTATATGCTCTGTTCAAGTTCGAATCATTGGGGTTTCTACAGCTAGAATCGTGTGTTAACTCCGCATCAAGTTATTAATCCTTTCAAGAGTTCATTACATGTTCTTACTGTTTTGTTACGGAGCTGTTATGCTGAACATTCGTGTTTTACATTTGTTGAGGTAGTGTTCTTTATAATCGTTGGATTCAGTAACAATAGCGTTCTATTGAAAAGCACAATTGTATTTTCTGTTGATTGTTATTCTAATGTATTGTGTGCGTTTCTGATTTATCAGTACTGTTCTATAATTCATTAATTGTTATTGCTGTTCCATTAGTACGATTTGTGTGAATTGCCGTTAAAGTGAAAGAGTGTTATTTGATTGCAAAGAATGCATTTGAGTTCATGGATTAAGTTTGGTTACGACTCGCGAGACTTAGCTGTTCGTTTGTTGTTCCATTTTAGATTTGTTGTTCAATTCTTTATTTGTTGTTCTATTTACTCGCATTTGTTGTTTTGGTGTGAGAGACGATCTAAGGCTGTAGTGAGCTTTGGCAGTCACTGTTTAGCTCCCAGACCCGTGGTCTATGCTCTAATTTCCTTTACATCAGTTTCCAAAGGGATGGGCTATTGTTGTCAAACCCTTGACTGATACATTGTTTATTTTTCCGAATGCATGATTTAAGTCTTAAAGTGCTTTGTTGTAATTAGATTTTATTTCCAGCTTTCATTTACTTTTGGATTTTAAGCACTATACTGCAAAACATTACTCTTGAGTAAATAGCCGCCTCAGACTGAGTACACTCTTGAAACAAAAAAGTCGTCCCTGGGTTGACAATTAATGTGAGGTAATTAGGAGTTACAAAGACACCTTTTTATCGCTCCACATGATAAGTGGAATATATTATTCTTGCATTTTTGGTGCGAAAAGAAGAAAACTATTTTTTCTAATTTTATTTTTGTCTTATTTCCTTATAGGTTTACTCAAATTCCACATCCATTGAGTAACCATTATGCATACTTTTGAGAAGACCCACATTGATAACAAATTAATATACATAAAAAAATCATGTTGAACACATTTTTTTAATGTATCTTCAATATTTATCAATGTGTCTATTCTCAAAAGTATGCATTCATTAAAAGTGGAATTCATTTTTGCATCCAATGAGTGTCTACACTTGAAATTTGATTAAACCTACAAGGAGATAAGTCAAAAATATATTTAGAAAATCAGTTTTCTTCTTTTCCCTCCAAAATTGTTAACACATAAGTTATTATTATAACTATTATTTTATTTTTTTTCTTTAGGAGGTCACTTTTATGTTGAAATTTCCTCTAAATAAATCTTGCTACTTTGTATCATTTTCCTATTTCTAAGACATCATCCTTAAAACAAATTGAATCATATTTGAGAAATGACGAAAATTATTTTATATATTGATATGTCAAACTTTCATACTTTTTCCATGAGGTCAGTATAGCCAAAGCTTTAATATTTGGTTTATCATGAACTAAATCAACCAAAAAGCACATGCATCTTGAATTTGTTTTGATGTTGTAGTAGTTTTCTATTTATTTAAGCATATTATAAAGTTTTTTTTTATATTTCAAATATTATTTGAATCTTTATCTAAATCCTTTCTAGGTAAGTATTTCTTACGGTTACATCAGTGGGAGGAAAAATGGATGAGCAAATGATTGGAACATGTATACAAGTGGTTCAAAAAGTTAGCAGAGTTGTTTTTTTTTGTTGCTTCCTCCTCTCTTCTAGGTTTTTCTAGGTTTATTGAAGGGTAACGTAGAAATTATAGGTTATTTTAAGTTATTAAGAATTATTTAAATGTTTCCAACATTGTTATAGTTGGTTTTAGGAGAATAATGACATAGGAAGTGAAGATGGAGAATTTACTAGTAAAGAACTGCCACATTCTAGCAAGACGATTGAGAATGCCATTCTAAAGGAGTTGGTTGCTCAACATGGGTCTCAAAAATAGAATCTCAGTTTAGAGAAATGTGAAGGTAGATCAGGAAAAAGTGCACTTGGTATGCCATTTTTTTTACTTTTTAAACAAACACCTAAGGGTAGTATGTGTTATGAATATAGGTTTTAGAGGATCGGGACTACTTTGGAAGGTAGACTAGGTCCCCATATCTCTTCCATTCACTTAATTACTTTCACATAATAAGGTTTGAACCTTGAAATATTTATAGAGTGAAATTTCCCATTATGTTAAAGCTGAAACGTAGACCAACATGAGTTGCAGGTATTCAGGCTAGCTCGCTAAAGCCACTTAAAGAAAACTAGTACTGTTATTTTTTTTATATGTTTATCATTGTAGTTTCCAAATTGGAACGCATGTAGATTTATTATATCATTTTGATTTATGTGTTTTCAAAAATGCAAAGAAAAGCAAAGGTGGTGCTCTGACCATTCTATTTTTTTTATTTTTCTTGACAAACATGTGTCTTATTGTTGTGATCACCCTAGAGAGATCTTTAAAATAAATGAATGAGTAGATTTTATGATGCTATGATTCTTTTGAATATACCGTGACTTTAATCTTGAAAAATCATGTACATATTTCCTTTGAAATGATTAAATATCTAAAAATTTAGAGCCACAATATCAGATTTTTTTTTTTTTTTTTGTAAGTTTGACATTGGTGAGGCTACATCATTCTTAGGTCCAAGAATAACACCTGAACAGGTCATGGAATTGAACTAGTGACTTAACATCTAGGATTTCCTTAATAGAGCACCCGATCACCATCTATCCAATACCTCGCTTACACAACACAATATCATTTGTTTCCATAGATCATTTCTTTTAATCTAGTACTAGTGTTTATTGCTTCTCTTTTTTTTAATCAATGCATGCTTTTAATTTTTTATTTTTCTGTTCAATTTCATAAGTAGGAGAGTGTAAAAAACAACTCACTTGACATTCTCACTCTACTATCTCGGTAATCTAGGAGGAATCAAGGGAAAATTTTGGGTTTTCTATAGATTAAGGGTTTTCAAAGGACAAACAATTTAGTGGTAGAAGTTATATTTAGTCACGAAAGAGATGGTGGTTTACCCCGTGATAGATGTCATACTTTCCATTTTTCTTATCTACAACGCAAAAATTTATGATTTCACAATATACAAATAATCTCATGGATTTTCCTTTATTTCCTTGATGCCTTCTCCATCATAATAAAATTGAAAAATAATTTCTCGAATTTTATAGACATATAAAAGTACTAGAGCTATATAAAAGAATTACATCATAGTTTTTCAATTTTATAAGCATTTTCTTTTTTATTTTTCTTTCTTTCTTTCTTTCTTTATTTTATTTTTTATTTTTTCAGGTAACTCATATATTCAATCTATAGGAGATGTATGCCAATATAATTTTGAGCTACAAAATTATATCCTATTGCACTTGACTACGAAAACATGAATATTTTTTTTATTTGGTTTGATTGTAGAGTGGATTTCTTATGGATACACAAGGTTGGAACAAGTGTGTTTGTGCATGTAGGTGGGGCATTTAGGTGTGTTTTAGGGTCCAAATTTTTAATAAAGGCTCTAATACTGGATGTGAAGATCCAACTTTGGGTCTCTTAACATAGTTAACTTAAGCATTAATTTAACCACAAAATTTACAACAATAGAATGATTTATTTGAGATAAATTTCAAAGTAAAAAAAATAGCATATTCACAATAAAATAATATCTTTTGATAATAACATATAATAAAATAACAAATCTCTTAAAAAAAATTTGATTTACAACAATTGAAATCAATTAATTCACAATAAAATACATACTCAATTACAATACAATGGTTCAGTTCAGGTGCAGTGCTTCTGTTAGGTATGTCTGACTAAACTTTGTTGGACATTGGGTTTAGTTTTCCTTATGTGTTTCGTGACATGTACTAATCGACTCTTGTGGATCCTAACTCTAGCGATTGTACCAGATACAAATGCATGTGGGTTTTTTTCTAACGATAATTGTGATTTCAATAAGTGGTATCAGAGTCACGGGTCTCGAGTTCGAAACTCACCCAGCTC
>JAXQQM020087784.1:0-33208 GCA_034641835.2 Pinus albicaulis
AACAACAAGTGGGAGAATGTTTGGTATGTGTTATATTCTTTCCACGATTAGCCCCACGCGCTGTATGTTGCGTCGGGCGTAGCTGGGGGGTCACGAGGGGCGAAGCAGTCCCCACCGTTGGGGTCCGGCGGATCCGCCCATGGTTTTGTGCATGGTTTTGCACATGGTTTTGGGGTTCGATGGTTTTCGGCCCCTGGTATTTTTGTAGATCCGGTCAAGGGAACTACGGTTATGTTCTAATCCAGGGTTAATGGATTGGGGTTTATGTATGTTCCGGCATGTATATATATGTGTTGTAACACTAAAAGGAATATAATGAAAAATCAAGCTGGTCGTCCCGATTTGGGATCCAGGGGAAAATCTCTGTGTTTATCTGTTTTATGTTTTATGATCTTGCTATTGTTTATTTTCTATTATAAGAATCGTGTGTAGATATTTCTGTTCAGGGTTAAACCTACAACACGTGAATCGGGATTCACACCATGTCTTCCATATTAGTGGATCACTCTTTCTTTCAAGGGTTCCGGCTTCAAAACTCTGGGCAATATTCCTAGTTTGAATCCTTCTTAGGTCCTTTCCGTTTACTTCTCGTGACTCGGCAGTTTCAACCCCTTGGTCCGGAGGTCGGACCCGATCACTTTTTACAGATGGAACCCTCAGACTACCACAATGTGTGGGCAGGGAATCGCCAGGGGCCGGTCACCAAGGGAATTATTCTTTCCCTTCGTCGAGTGATTATCAAACCTTTTCCCCTCTTTCTAATGCCTGGAACCCCTATCAGGGGCTTTCCTCTTCATTTAATACTTTAGGAGGGGGAACTGGTCCAGTTTTTGGTAGCTCTGCATTGGGAGGAGGTTCTTCTCCTTTTTCTACGAGTTCTTTTTGGCAACCTGGTGCCTCATCAAATCTAGGATATTCTTTTCAGAATGTTTGGAATCCATCCCATCAAGGATGGAATCCTCAGGCTCCACCTCGTTTACCTTTTCTGGCAACGTTAAACTTGCCAGATCTGTCGAAATTGACGAATGATCCGATCCGGTACAGTCCGAGGTGGCCTCCGGTTCCCACCAAAATTCCTTCATACATTCCAAAGTTTGAAGGTAAGAATGGAGAAGATCTGGCTGACCACATCACCACCTTCCATTTATGGTGCTCTTCTAACTCCCTGATCTACGATTCGATTAGGTTTAGATTGTTTCAATGCACCTTAACTGGAAATGCTGCCAAGTGGCACATTGAGTTAACCGGGGGCATTTTTGCTACATTTGGAGAGCTGGTTGTTACATTTCTAAATCATTTCCAGTTTCCCGTTCGTTATGACGCTGGTACTAAACTCCTAGGTAATTTTAAACAGGACGACGCAACCCACATTTCTGACGATATTCAGGAATGGCAGAGAAGGAAGAGGCTTATTAAAGCTCATATTCCAGGAGAATTCCTTTTGGAATGGTTCCTGAAATCTCTGCAGTCAGACATTTCTAAGAACGTATCCCTGTCTGGGGTATTTTCTGAGGAATAGGCCATTTTTAGGGCCCAACAGCTTGAATTGATATATTCTCAGTCTGGGGTCCTTCATAAATATTTGCCCAATGCTCCTCGCTCCAAATTAGATTTATCCAAAACTAAGCCTACTCCTCATGGTGATGGACTTATTGGGTCAATCAGTAGTGGTGTAGCTAGCCTGCTTACTCAATTGCAATAGTTTTCTTTGCAATCTGTTCCTTCTAGTCAGGTTGTGCCTGCTAAGTCATCACCTTCCCAATCTTTGTCGGTAAATGTCGTCCAAACTTCCGACCCCAAAGGAAAATAACAATCCGAAGGGAAGAAGAAAGGACGGAATAATAAGAAAAAGGGCAAGAATGGGAAGGGTAATGCGAATAAAACCAACGAGCATGTTGGTGAGGGTCCAAAGGATAAAAATAAAGTGAAGTTCCCAGGCTGTGTTGACAAACCCTTTTCGTCAAGGGCAACAGCTAGTTTTTGGCGCAAATCAAAATACCGGGGCTTCCTCTGGGGGCACCCAGGAAGGGGAAATTCCATCAAACATATACATGATGAGTGCTCATGTGGATGTCGCTACGAGATCCCGTGATTATTGCGAAGAAGAGTCTTCGAAAGCTAAGGGTGCTCCTGATGCTATTGAGCTGCTTCATATTACGAGGCCTACTGTTGAGCCTATACCTCGGATGCCCAAAGCATCTACCAAGCATTCGACGATTAATCCAAATGCTAGGGCTGCCCAGAACTACTCTATTGTGGAAGATCTAGCGCAGAGTCCTTGTGCCATGTCGGCTTTAGAGGTGCTCCAGTCTTGTTCGGCTCAGCGCAGTGCTCTGCTCACTGCTCTTGGGGCTGTCGATCCAAAGAACTCTCTTATGATTACGTTCGATATGACTAATTTTAAAAAGAGACTCCCCCATCATATGGGTTTTCATATTAAATCATCGTACCGGAAATGCAATATTTTTCGGATGGTCGTTGATGAGGGTGCTTCCACATGTGTGATGTCTCTCACATGTTGGAAGGGAATTGGATCTCCTGTAGTTGTTCCATCTTATACTCTTCTGACTGCGTTTGATGGTCATTCTCACAGATAGCATGGTATTGTCCCAGCTTTGCCTATTTGTGTTGGGGGAAAAACTGTAAATATAGAGGTTGAGATAGTTGATGCAAGCTTGGACTACAACCTTCTGTTGGGGAGAAACTAGATTTATGAGATGGATGCTATTGCATCTTCATTGTTTCGAATTATTTGTTTCCCTCACGAAGGGAGGATTATTAGAGTGGACCAACTGGACTGTCCTCTTGTAGACCCGAATGCATCTACTGACTCAACTATTCCAAAATTGGATAATACTAAGGCGCCTGTTGAGAATTTAGGGGTTGGAATGTATTCTTCCTTGATGGGTACTTTTGATATTCCACCTCCTACGCTTCATATAAATTAAATTTCATCCTCCAGGGCTCCTCTTCGAAGAGATTTATTCAGAACTCATTATTTTTCGGACCCTTGGACCTTTCCTTCCCCTACCACCACATTAGCGGAAGGTCAAGTGCGTGGAATGACATTTCCAATGTCTGCAGCTAAGATTGCTTATCAGTATATTGTTGACTTTGCAGAATCCATCCCAGCTCCTCTTTCGCTAGAAGAGTTGGATGGAGATGTGGCTCTGGCTTGGACACTTAGTTCTTCTTTTGCCCAGGATTGCCTTGATACCACTCTTCCATCTGAAGAGGCCATCCTGAAAGCTATGACTGGTATAGATAGGCCATGGGATGATTTGCATCATCGGTCCTACTTTTTACCTGAGTTAAGCGAAGTTGAAACGAGTTTTCCAAGTCCTCAGTCTCCTGGTCCTGTTCGCCCAGTCCTGAACCCTTTAGCACCAACACATGTATATGCTGAAGGGAACATGGCTGTGATTTCTCCAACTATCCCAGTGAACATCTCCAGGGATCCCAATACTATTGAGAATGTCTTCATCGGAGCTGAATGTTCCCCTGAAGAAATTCAGATTTATACCGATTTCTTTAAGGAGTATAGGGATGTATTCGCTTGGTCTTATGAGGAAATGCCTGGTATAGATCCATCTATTGTCCAGCATGAGATCAAGAATTACGAAAACGCTAAGCCTGTGAGGCAGAAACTGTGTCCGGTTAATCCTAGGAAGGCTGCAGCTATCAAAGCTGAGGTAGAGAAGCTGCTTAAGGCGGGATTAATTTTCCCTGTTCCTTTGACTGAATGGGTTTCAAACCCTGTTCCCATAGATAAAAAACAAGGAACAATTCGAGTTTTCATTGATTTCAGAGACCTTAATAAAGCATGTCCTAAAGATAATTACCCCACACCATTCATAGATTAGATCATTGACGAGTGTGCCGGTAATGAGATTTTCTCCTTCATGGATAGTTTCTCCGGATATAATCAGATTACTATCCGTCCTGAAGATCAGCATAAGACTGCCTTTATTTGTCCCTGGGGTACTTTTGCATACAAGAAGATGCCTTTTGGTCTTAAAAATGTTGGGGCTACGTTTTAGCGGGCCATGTCATATGCCTTCCACGACATCAAACATATTATCGAGGCGTATTTGGATGATTTAGCTGCTCATTCTCGAAAGAGGATGGATCATCCTGCTCACCTCCGTCAAATATTTGAACGATGGCATTTCTATAAGATTAGGTTGAACCTGAACAAGTGCGTTTTCGCGGTTACATCCAGTCGGTTATTGGGATTTATTGTGTCTAGAGAAGGGATTATGGTAGATCCCTTCAAGGTTGAGGCAATACTTCGGTTGCCTCCCCCGTCCTCTATTCATCAACTTCAAAGTTTACATGGAAAGGCTAATTTTCTTCGGAGATTTATTGTAAATTATGCTGAAGTTACCAAGGGATTTATGAGATTGTTGAAGAAGGGAGTTCCATTTCTTTGGGATGACTTCGCTCAACGCTCATTCGATGCTTTGAAAAAACCATTGACCTCTGCTCTTTTATTGAGTCCACTTGATTATAGCAGGGATTTCCTTTTGTATCTAGCAGCAGAAAAATCTACTATTGGTATGGTTCTGGTTAAGGAAGATGATGCTCTTGCAGAGCATGTTATATACTATCTTAGTTGAGGATTGGTAGGTCCTGAGCTCCGGTATACTCCGATAGAAAAGTTAGCTTTAGCAGCAGTTCATGCTGTGCAGTGACTTCGGCATTACATTCTTCTACGAAAAACTTATGTTTTGGTAGCAGCCAATCCGTTTCAGTTTGTCCTCAGTAGGCGAGTGATTGGGGGCAAATACAATAGATGGATTGTGATTTTGCAGGAATTTGATCTTGATTTTATGTCTGCCAAGTCCAAGAAATCATTGGTTTTCGCGGAATTGATCTCCGAGTTGCCCTGTGGGGAAGAGATAGTTTATGATGAATCCTTCCCGGATGAACATTTGTTTCTTATCTCTCCACAAGATCCTTGGTATGGAGATATCATTGTGTATCTTCAGACTGCAAAGTTTCCCTCTAATTTTTCGAAAGATGAGTGCCGTAAGTTGCGTCACTTGGCTAAGAATTACTTAATCATTGGTGATGCTTTATACCGTCGAGGGGTTGATTCAATCTTGAGACGTTGCTTAACTCTCGAAGAAGCTGAGGCTGTGCTGAATGATTGCCACAATGGAGCTTGTGGTAGTCATTTATCTGGGCTTGCTACAGCTCAAAATATCTTGCGTGCTGGATACTTTTGGCCTTTGATTTTCAAGGATTGTATGGAGTCGGTCAAAAAGTGTCATCCGTGTCAAGTTTATACTCGAAAAATGCGCGCTCATCTAGCTTCGCTTTTTCCATTCATTAGTGTCGGTCCCTTTACAAAGTGGGGTATTGATTATACTACTTGTAACCCGCCTTCGGCTAAAGGTCACAAGTACATTATTGTAGCAGTAGACTACTTTACGAAGTGGGTCGAGGTTATGCTTACTTTTAGGAATGATGGTGAAACTGCAACTCTCTTTCTTTTCAACCAAGTTATTGCTCGTTTTGGTATTCCTAGAGAGATTGTCACTGATCATGGAAGTCATTTTCAGAATAGCATGATGGCTGAGTTGGCTCTAAAATTGGGTTTCCAGCAGGAGCATTCATCTCCGTATTATCCTCAAGCCAATGGGCAAGTGGAAGCCGTGAATAAATCCTTGAAGACAATTCTTCAAAGGAAAATTGATAAAGCTAGATCCAACTGGCATATTATGCTATATCCTGCACTTTGGGCATACAGGACGTCAGTGAAAACTGCAACTGGCTTTACTTCGTTTCAGCTAGTGCACGGGTTGGAATATGTATTTCCCATTGAATGTGAGATTCCTTCTCTTAAGTTAGCTGTTGAACTTCTTCCTGACACTTCTAGTCTTGAAGAACGTCTCCTTCATCTGGAACATATCGATGAGCAGCGTCGAGATGCTGCCACGATGAATGAAGCACATAAAAACCGAGTTAAAGTTCATTACGATAAGGCGGTCAAGCCTAGGGTTTTTTCGGAAGGTGACCTTGTTTTGGTCTATGCCCAAGAAAAAGATGCCCTGGGGGCAGGAAAGTTTAAGTCTATGTGGTATGGCCCCTTCATCGTTAAAAAAGTCCTTAAAAAAGGAGCATATACCTTGGTTGATTTTGAAGGAAACGAGTTGCCGGAGCCCAGAAATGGGCTCTATTTGAAAAATTATTATGCCTAGGCTTCGGCCTGACATTTTGCTTTTGTATATAGTAGTTTTACTTTGTACATATCTGGTTGTTTTTCGATCTTTGATGGGATGGTGATGTTTTTGATCTGCTTTGGCAGGTTGTGTCGGATGTCATGAGTCATTTTGGTTTCGCCGATGGTGCTAGTAGACACACCTGGAACTTAGCTTCCGCGGCTTGGGTGCTTCATTATCCATCCGGTCAGCTGTTAGTATCAAGAGGGGTCTGCATTGGTCCTGCTTCCAATAATATAGCAGAATACACTGCAGTTGTTCATCTACTCTCGGAGGCAATATCTTTAGGTGTTGATTCGTTGGTAGTTTTCTTGGACTCTCAGCTGGTGGTGTCGCAGTTGAACAATACTTATCGGGTTCGAGATCCATTTTTACTCCGGTTGTTCTTGAGGGTATGTTTGTTACAAAGATCATTTCAATTTTTAACTTTCATTCATATTCCTCGAGCTGACAATTGGATGGCAGACTCATTAGCTAATCAAGCAATTGATTGGCATATTAATCATTCCATACAATAAAATTTAATCATCAAAAGCATCATACATTTTTATACATTTGTCACATCACATCAAACATCGCTGTATATATATCATCAGAGTGTTCAAAACTATACAAAATTTTGATCCATAAGTCATACAAAATTTTTTGGCTTATACCCGATCATGTTCAGTCTCAAAAAATATATAGTCATCTGATACATCATATCTATCTACTCCTGAGGTCCCTGCCCAGAAGTTGTGTTCCTGTAGAACACGATCGCGGTGGCAACTCAACGGAATAACCATACCCAGTCACGGGGTACTCCTACCACCCGTCTCTGGATGGATTCGGGCAGATCTTCCACTGAAGCCATAGGTACTTGGTGGGTTAACCCCTCCAAGTTCCTCTGTACAGCCTGGAGGGTCCTGTTTGAATCTGTTGTATCCGCCTCACCCCTGCGACGCTTATGTCATGGGTAACCCTCAGGTCGGATTGGTCCAATATCCGCATCATGATCATTTTAAAATTGTAAGTCATTTTGAATCCAATAAAAAACATGTTTGTTTCCCATTTTTTTTCACATATATTGAAAAAATCCCAAAAAAAAAATTATATAAGTCAAAAATTGTAAACTTACCGACTGTGCCCCATGCCGCGCTTGGTGGAAGGACAAGGTCTGGATCGCCTCGAAAATCCATCCTGGCATAGGGATAGTCTTCCACATCGATGATTTGTTCTCCCCACCACAGGAAGAACTCATCATCCCAAGTGGTTCGGGGAACTTCACTGCCCCCCAATCTCTTCATCAAGTCAGCCCATCGGGCAATTCTTGGATCTCTGGGGCTGCTGATAGAAGAGATCACTTTGGGTCTCAGCCCAGGAATCTTCTCGAAGAAGAATGTCATCAATATTGTACCATATCCAAAATGTTTTGTCTTTACTTTTCGGATAGAAGTCAATTGTTGCTTCATATTCATCAGTAGAGCTGTGCACCAATCATATAAATGAGTTAAGCATTCCACTGCTATACTCATTTGAGTCCTGGATGCCTGGTGTAGGGAAGCAGATCCCGCTACCCTACCAATGGTAAAAAGGAGGATTTTCATGTGCAAGTCTCTTAAATATTTGATAGCAATTTGAGTTCCAACTTTCTTGGAACCCTCTACGCAGTAGACGTGGATGTAATCTTCCACGGTTAGCCCTCCCAAAGGCTTACCATGCAAGTCTACTGGCTCCCCCCTCCGGGAGAGTCCAGTAATAAAATATATATCTTCCACCTCGATGCGTATGGGCATCTGATCTATGATGAAGTAGTCTTCTTCCGGTTCCCAATAGTTCACAAGCATTTCGAGCAACCAGACATTACTCTTCATATTTGGCATTTTGAAAAACTTGAGCAATCCACAATTTCGGAGAATATTTAGTGATGCTTGGTCCTGCATGACTTCATTGTCAATGGCACTGTGTTCACGCTCTCTCCAAGATATAGTCATCCTGCAAAAATTCAATAATTCATTCATTAGCTACGCATTTTTTCATTTTGGGTTGCGCATACGCGACTTTCTTTGTGCACAGTCGCGTATATATGCGACTTGGTCATTATAAACCCGCGTATGCGCAAACCCGTGATTTTTAGCAAATGATTCCACGGTGAAAATTCCTAATTTTTAACTTATGAACGGACAAAATGAATAACAAAGATGAATTAAGAGCTTACCTGACAAATTCGGTGAAGTTTGACGGTCGATTGCTCCTGTTTTGATGAAAGAGGCTTTTTCTCCAAAGCACTTTTTCCCAAATCAGCAATGTAACAATGAACCAAATATGAGGTAACTTGTGTATTTATGCCCAAAATTGAAGTTTTTTTGCAAAAATTTGTTATGCTTACTTTTTCAATCTATCTTAAGCTGCATAACCCAGATGCTTGGAAGTGCCCAGATTGGTATATTTTCAGGTACATTTTGATGAAATTGTGATTTTTCCTGGTTTTTGATCCATGACTGCTGACCCGTCATGGCAGGTATATGATCTTCACTGGCATATAGGTTAGGGAATCCACTCTCCGTTGCATTTTGCATACTAGCCTCCATTCTAATCACTTGCCATAGGGTCGATCCCATCAGGTCATGAGTATTACACCCATTTCACTCGCTGATTATTTAATCATGACTTGGTGGTAGAGCCTTCCTTTACATGGGCTTCTTAGTTAGTTCCTCGCTATCACTTGTTGCCCATGCTGAGTTTTATGTAGGCTCGGGAGTCCTCTTTAGTCCCGCCATGACTTATGTGTTGAAGCTTCATTCTTCTTCTTCCTCACTGTCATTTTTTCTGGCTATTACCCTAGAGGCTCCCTGGTGTTGTTAAGTTGTATTACTGCATTGCATATTGGATACTTGTTTATCCTGGCCTTTATCCGGCTTCATTTGGACTCAATGTTTAAGCCAAATTTTGACCTTGACTGTCTGTACAAGTTAACCATTGCATGCACTTAGCTATCATGACTTGACACCCTCTTTACCCATGGATGGAACATTCCTTTGATTATCGCTTACCAGTTTCCGCCACCTTGCATTGAGCATAGGATCGTTACAATCCCAGGAACTAGTGCATCTGTTTCTTGATACTCGTTCTATCCATTGTGCCATAGCATTCTTTTATTCTTTTTCAGGCTTATTATATGAAAAAGACAAAAATATCAAATATAAAAAAAAGAGCGGGAACGAGATGTAACTTTGTAATTTGATGGAAGTACAGTGTCAGTTTGTCGTCCTTGAACAAAGCATATACACTTATATATTTTTCCTTCATTTGGGATGGTTTTAGTTTTGACCTAGGTTCAGCCTTTGCCTTGTTTCACTGGTCAGTCCTCCCCTGGTTGGTTATCTCTTCCAATCATATGGAGAGTTTGTTTTGCCTCCTGCATAACAGACTTATACAGTGTCACTTTTTACTACCATGGTCATCACGAGTCATGCTTTTGTTCAAGGGAAGTCTAACCAGAGTTGGCCATTCTACGGTGTCTCTTGACTCATTATTCAGTCGGCCTTCTCAGTCTTTTCATTATATTGTTCTATCACATCAGATGTTTTGGTCTTCTGCTCGTGCTGGTTTGAGAAGGTATCCATAGAATTCTCGCTGGCGGGTTTGTCTCTTATCAACTACGACACATTTCTTTGAGAGAAAACCTAGAGCCGCACCTTGGCCCTATTTCCATCATTGATAGGTGACCTTGTGCTCAGCATTTGATCATCATTATGGGTCTTTGACTGAGTGGTTTCCCCTGTGTTCGAAATCAGCATACATTATCACACTTGGGATTTGTGCAATACCTTGATTTCCATTTGACCCTATTGGTGGATATCTCGCCTCTATGTCAGCTTTCATTATTGGTTGGGTCAGAGGGTTTCTTCCGTGCGCTAGCTTCATCTTGTGCATGTCAGAAACGTACTTCGGTTTGGTTTCGTCACTCTACTTCATCCGATTCCTTCCAAATCTTGGCCTGCGGGTTACACTCGTGCTGGATTGATGTGGGATGCCTTAATGCCTTCCTTCCAGCAGATCTTTTCCCATCGACTCCGACTCATTGCTCTGGGAATAAATTCTAGAGTCTTTTTGTCAGTACCTTAGGGTTTGCAGTCATTAGTGGCAGACTCTTCGCTATCGAATGTGGGGATTCATCATTGCCTCCTGATTGGTAGATTCTTTCAAGTGTTTGACTTCAACTCATTTATTCACACTTGTTATATTGTACTGGGGCACCTTGACACTCATTTTCATTATTGGTGGGTTGTCTTGCGTTGGTTAACGGTATACATTATTAACCGGTAATCCAACTATTTCTCACATGGTCGACTTCAGCTCATTTATTCCCATTGTGTAGAATTGTGCCATAGTGATCGGTGAAGACCTTGGGTTGCATCAACATTTCTCGGTTCACTTTTGACAGTCCATTCAGTTTCTGCCAGTGATGTCGTTCACCCTTATATGTTGCAGTGTCAGTACAGTACCATCCTATATGTTGGCTCCCGAGTTGCGCGATTGTACTGTTTATTCCACTTTTTATGATTTGGTACTTGGAGATTCAGTTACTTATATGATCAGACATCCAATTTCAGCATCATTGATCAACTTTCTATATGTGATACTTAGACATTGATTCTGACTTGTACTTCCAGGCCATGCTCAGATGATTCATTGTGTACTTCTAGTTCAGCTATACTTGTATACATTTTGGATCCATTCTGTACTTTCGATATGATGTATTTTTGACTGAGCATGGGTATGCCTGCCTCAGCATGAGTTGACTCTCTGTTTTCTTTCATTGGTTTTTGGCAGGCTGAAATTTGGTGAAGTCCTCTCTTGTCCTTGCGAAGTTATTTCTATGTGCATAATACATTTCGGCCATCATGTACCCCTTCTGACCTCATATCTTAGGGGGCATCTGTTATAGCATCATTTTTCACCCTCATGTGATTCATGATTGTCTCTATGGCCTTGGGCACCCATTCCCATAGACTTGAACAAAATTCATTAAAAACAGTGTTAAAAATCCCATACGCGGGTATGCCCAGACTTTTCCGCGTGTATACGCGAGTCCACATGTACTTTTCTGTGTATGCCATTAAAATCATTAAAAATATATATAAAAATTCCCTATTTTCGGGCTGGGTTGATGGTTACTCCAGTAGTTCAACCACCCTAGTACGTGGCCAACTGTTTCCACCTGATTGAAACTACTTTGAGGGAGTATAAAAGCCCTTTGTGTGTATGGCCTAAGGGAGAGAGAAATTCTATAGATATTATACTCTGTTGGAATCCCAATTCAAGTCTGAATTCCCGTGCCTCTTGCACTTTCTTAGATTTTTACAGGAAACCCTTGTTTCCTGGAGATGTTCATCCATTTATATGCCATCTCAAGTGCACAAGTCTTGAAAGTATCTTAGCGAGGCAAGGGCAGGACAGATCCGGACGACGGTCTGTTCGAAGATCGTGGAAGGATTTAGGTGATCTCTCCACTTTTATTTCTGTACATGCTATTCGCAATAATGAAGAACGATCTTGTTCCTGAACTTATGTGTTAATATCTATTTACATATGTGAAAAGATTGATTATTAAGCATTTATTATGGTTTATATAATGTTTCACATGGATTACACTAACGTTTAGGAGAAATATATGCTGTATAACTAGGTTTCCGTGCATGTTCTTTCTTGTTTTCTAGGTTAAGGAGGAAGAAGGGTTGCTGGGGGTTTGGACCCCGCGGGATCTACATCGAACGTAGGACTATGGGTGAGTTCTACTATCATTGTTATCTAGTTTTTAGCATTTAAGTGTGGTTGTGTGTGAGTCCTTTTGAATAGCATGCCCTGATCTGTGGAGGTTTTGACCCAACAAACGTCTAGGGTGTTTTTCCTCGAAACAATGTTGTAAGTTGTTTTCATTCAGGAGTAGACAGTCTTCCTCATCAGTACCTTCCGATGATAGAAATTTCAACACTCCTGTAGAAGTGCCAAAGTTTTTCCATTTTCCTCATGTGTAGACTCTGAACTGAAGGGATAGTCTTCTTTGGAAATATTTTAGTTCCTTGAACAACCATGTTTGACATTCTATTATATCTGAGCCAGATTCCAGCAAAGGAAAAGCAGTACCTAAAACATCCATGGATGACCTTAGACATGTAAAAATCCTAATGACCTAAGGGAGGGTCCTTTGACTTGATCTTGATTGAAATTTGGCTTGGAGAAATTCAAGTGAAAACAAATTATGGTCAAAAGTGTTGCATTGAAGATCCAAAATCCAATGTACTTGATTTAACTAAAGAGCCTACAGAGATAGTTTTGAGGCCATCAATGCTTGAGAGACCTGGGGAACATGGGAAAAAGGTTTTATGAAGGCAAGAAGGATGAGAATGAGAGGTGTAAGCCTATAATGAGTTTGTAGGAGTGACACGGTGACCATGAGATGGAAAGTTGAAGAATAGTGAATTTTTCTTGAAAAGGATAATGAAGGCAGTGAGATTTCTAGAACTCACAATATTCAAGGAATGTTGTTTTCAGAAATCTAAAACCATCCTATAGTCATCTACAAATAGTGAAAAATACTGATGACTAACAATGGCTCCAATTGGGGAGGGAAACTCCTTTCTGGAGGTGTCCAGAACCTCAGAGTTCAGATCTCTGAGTTTTGAAGATCAGTACCTTACTTGTACTTGGCAGATCCCTCTTTCTCCACTTGCTAATTTTCTGTTGTTCTTTGAAGCTGTGATCTTATAATCTGAAGAAAAAAGAAAAAAAAACATGATTGCTTCAACATCAACTCTATCTACCCATCATACTTTTCCTAACATTTTTTCTTCTTTTGGGTGCACTTGGACTGGAAAACCCTTGACATTATTTTCCTTTGAAAGCATAAAAAATATCTATGTCTACCCTTATAACTTCCAAGGCTCAGATTAGATTGACGAGTTCTTTATTCTCTACCTAATATACTTATCTGTCAAGGTTAAGCAGTTTGAAAGACCTTCATTCTCCAACCTACAAACATGAAATTTAAAACATGACCAAACCAAGGTTAAGAAATTTGATTTGTCATGGGTTGTGAAATTTTGGACAAGCTGCACACAGAATTTATTTTTGTACAAGTAAAACTAGAAACTTGAGGGTTGTGATTTGGAATTTGTTATGCATCTCTCTCTTTCTATTTTGGTTCAGATTTGAGCATTTAAATCAAATATCTTTTCCTAATCTAATCCACTGACAAGCCAAGTTTACATGATTTGGAAAATCTTCTTTCACTAACCTATCAACAAAAATTTAAAACATGTTCAATCATGATTAGGTTGTATGACTGAACAAGGCTTTTATTTTCTCAAAGTAGTGGCATTTAGGCTTGCACACTTTCAACAATAATCATTTTTGGTATGGGGCTCTACCTCTTCTTTTCAACTATCCTCTTTTTCTTCTTTTTTTTTTGTTTCATTTTTCTGATCTTTCATTCAAGCATGTTATGTACAATGAATAAAACTTCAAACTAGGAGTCTTAACAAAAATAGTTCTTAAGCATCCTTCCATTGACAGGACCTCCAAATACTTCTGTTCCATCCAGTTCTTGTAGGAAGAATGCATTTTTACCTCTTATTGAATGGATGATATATGGACCCTTGCATAGATTTTCAAAATTTCCATGCTTGCCTTTGTCCTCTCTTCTTGAATCCCACTTCAGCACTTTGTCTCCAATTTGGAAATCATTTGCTTTGGTCCTTTTATCAAAAATCTTGTTGATGCTTTCTTTCACTGATTGTGTTATGTTGTAAACTTCTTCCTCTGATTGTTGCAATTGAATGGTTTGGTTTAGCCTCCCTTTTATATCATTCTCCTCTGATTTTACCTTTTGAATAAGCTTCATCACTGGCACTCCCAAGGATGTTGGAAAAATTGCATCCATGCCATACAGTAGTTGATAGGGAGACATGTTAATTGATTTTTTGCTTGCTAATCTATCAGCCCATAGTGCATGCACTAATTTGCTATGCCATGACTTCTTGTTTTCTTCCAACAGCTTCTTGATGATATTCACCAAAATTTTCTTAGAGGACTCAACCAACCCATTACCTTGAGGGTAATAAGCTGTAGAATGCCCTAATCTAATGTGATATTTGCAGCAGAAGTCCACCATTCTCTTGGAATTAAATGCAACAACATTATCGGTGATGATTTTTCTTGGACAACCAAATCTAGACAAGATGTTGGTTTCAAGGAATTTGATGATTACTGAGTTAGTGGCATTCCTTGAAGGGGTGGCTTCTATCCATTTGGTGAAATAGTTAGTTGTAGTGAGGATCCATTTGTGTTGGGTAGATGTGGCAGGGTGGATTTCTCCAATGAAATCCAAGCCCCATTGTTGAAAAGGGGTTTCAACACTGATGGGATGAAAAGGCAAAGGAAATAGTTTTCTCTTTCCATCAAAAATTTGGAATTTATGGCAAGTCACTACTAGCTTGTCATTAGGGAATTTTGAGGTCTAAAATGGGCCTCCTAAGGAAATTATAAAATAATAGTGGAAAAGATAAAATAAGATTTGATGACATCATCAAATTTTAGAGGGAAAAAAGAAAAAACTACTTTTTCAACTCATATTTTCAACTTATCTCCCAAATTGTTTCCTCAAATTTCGAGTGGGAGTACTCATTGGATGCAAAATTTAATTCCTCATCCAAGGAGTACCCATGTTGCATACTTTCGATAGACCTTGCTACACGAAAAATGATAAATACAAGAAAAGCGTGATTGTAATCACGTTTTTTCATGTATTTCTCATTTTTCATGTAGTAGGGTCCCTCAAAAGTATGCAACATGGGTACTCCTTGGATGAGGAATTAAATTTTACATCCAACGAGTATTGTTGGTTCTAAAAGAGGTAAATTTTTGTTGGAAACTCTAGCACTTCCTCATTTAATTATCAACCCGGGGTAAGTCTTTTTATTCCAAGAGTGTCGGCACAATATATGCAAGCCAGTTTGTCTACAGATGCTCCTTGTAAATTATGAGGGAGCATTTACTAACTTCCTGAACTTGCTTATCCTATGAAGGGTGACTTGGATGTGTTTTTAACCTAGGATTGAGCAACAGGAATTTGTGTTTCTCTAATGGAATGAAACATCAGCTTAACTGAACCGAACAACAATCTAGATAAACCAAGCAGACATTGAACTGAACAACAATATAATTGAATGGAACGGTAGTCTAACTAAGCTAATCAGTAATGGAATCGAATTGAATCAACAGTCTAGCTAACTAAGCAATAATGGAATAGCAGTATAACTAGCTGTGTAGTACTGGAACGACAAGATAACTAAGCTCGACAATAATGAAACAACAGTATGACTGAAGAGAATTAAATAACTCGTACAAAAAGTAATTAAGAAATTTTGCAATGGAGTTCTCTTTATGACTTAATTAATCAACATTGATCGATGGTTGAACGCTTCATTATGCTAGAAAGAGAATGCAATTCATAAATACAGATAATGATAAAATAAACTTATTCTACGATCTATAATTCAAATAAAATGATATCAAAGGAACTGTAACTATCTATTGATAAAAAAACATTGTCGTAAGTCAGAAAATACGATTTCACTTGTCCTACTTTAAGAACGCAGTTTCTAACAATCCTGAAGAAAGAGAACTGTATTTGTATTAAATGGAAATATACATTACAACTGCATCAGATTCATAAGCATTGGTTCTGTAACTACATAGAGTATAGAAACATGCGTGGAGCTTCTAGAGGTTGGGCCCAGACCACCAGAAGCCTTAGCACTATAAAAAATTCAGAAGATGATTGTCCAAAGCTCTATATTACATCCAGTGATGTTACAAAAATGGAATTAGACAGACTATTTCTGATTTTTCTATTACAGAATGAATTTCCTGTCTTGTTCCGACTCTCCTTCTCCTCCATCCTTTGCCCTTTTAAAGGTGATTTCAAAAATTTAGAAAGTGTTTCCCAAACAATAGCCCGCTACACGTGGTTGTCATTTGAGTTCTTGAACTTGGATTCATTTGTTTGCCTTCTACCGGCCACTGGAATTGCTAGGATTTCATATGCTCATGTTTGTTGGTTGGCTTCCATTCCCTATTGGTCTAGGCATTTTGCTTTCCTGCATGTGGAGATAAGAGAAGTCAATTTCTTATTAAAAAAACATCCTTTTCATCATTAGTCCGATTGTTCTTGTTTTCATGATATTTTATTCTTTATTGTTAATATGAAGAGGGATTCCCCTGAAATTATAACATAATTTGAAGTATTTACAGGGTGAGAATCATACCTTAATTTGGGCCAAACATACTCCCCTACTTACCTAGTTGCATGTCCTCATGCAAACAGATGATTGAGATGTAGTTGTGTTAAGGAGTAGGCAGGGTAGGCCTTTTCATTGTATGTTCTGAAGCCTTGTTTTCTTTTTATGAGTGCAAAGGTAGCACCTGTGGCTCCCTCTGGTAATTTGTAATTGTGATTATAATCCTCAAGAGGATGCCAGAGGAGAGGGTTTTTGTATCTGCATCCCAACCAGGTAGGCCCCATGCTGTAGACTAGGCTACTATATGAAAGGAACCTGGAGGCAACAGCCTTGAAATTCCTGTAATTGAATGGCCCCCTATTCTTCACATTGTTTATGGAGGCCATACACCTTTGCTTGGCTGCTTCTAAGGCCGCTTCACGAATGTCCTCAAAGTATTATCATGCATTTTCTATGATATCTTTGTGGATGGGTCCTAGCCTAGTCCTCACACCTGGCCTTCTCATGAAGTTTTTATGTTGGATGATCAGTTGCAAGGGTTTCATAGGCTCCCCCCTGACCCATAAATCTAGACTATGCTCTCTTTTCTGGAAGATGCCATAGGATTTGGCCCACCTAATCTGATTTTTATCAAATGAAAGGAAGGCTTGTAGTTGTACATCCCCTATGAAGGGGCTAGGGTTGTTGTCCCTGTCTTCTTCTAAGAAGAAGTTATGCATGTAAATCTCACACAAGAGGCACTGGACCTGCTCATCTTGATCGTTACAACATTGGACAAATTCCTCTATGGTCCTGAAGGTAGTGGGTTTCCCTGCCCTACCAGCTTTAACTTTCAAGAGTAGATATCGTTCTATTAGGAACAAGGCATAGTTGGTTGCCGGGGCTCTACATGATAGAGCATCATTATATTGATAGAAAATTGTATATATTTTCTTCTTAGCTTGCTCTACCTGCTCTTGTACCACTTTAACCTTTGCCTGCTCTCCTCTAAGCTGGGTGAATGTCTCATCTTCTGTGACAGAGAGGTAAGTGAACTTATTTTGTAGTGCCTGATATTCTTGTAATGGCACCCCCTCCTTTTTGCATTGTGTCAGTTCATGCCGCACTTGCACTAATTCATTTCATAATATTTGGTTGGCAGCTATCTCTACTAAATGGGCATAGGTAGGGGCTTCTTCTATTTGGGTCCCCTTTTCTTCTATAACCTTTTGCTCAGTTTGGGTGGAGGTTTTGATGATGTTTACCAGTTCTATTTGCACTTCAACCTCGGTGGTGTCTACCAAGTTGGTTTGTGCTTCAGTTTCAGTAGTGGTTATCAAATTGGTTTGTGTTCCAGTTTCCATGGTGCCGGCTAAGTCAGTTTGCATTTCACTTTCGACAGTATTTACTAGTTCTGTTTGAGTTCCTGCAATAGAGGTTTTTGTCCTTGGCTTCCCGGCCCTTCTTTATTTTTTTTGTTGTTTCCTCAGATATTTTATCAATTTTTCCAATCTCTTGCAGGTCCTTCTTAGTTTCTCACTTCTCCTTCCGTCTAAACCTTCACCTGTTCTTATTTCAGCATGTGATAGGGGAGAGGAATTCTCTTTTTCAGGGATAGCATCTAGAATGGTGTTTCTAATTACATCTTCAAAATTGATCTCAATGTGAGGGTCCCGACTAGGAGGAAAGATGCTACCTCCTGGTGACAAAGGGGTTGTCTCTATGTGTGTGCTCTGTTCCACAAGGACAGTGTCACCTGAATAATCCTGTGATTCCAATCTCTCCTCTGCCTGTCCATCACTATACACTTCATAATTATCAATAGGAGATAGAGCCTCATCATCTTGTGGTTCCTCTTGGTCAGGTAGGACGTTAGTGTGACTAGAGCTGCTGGGGGTGGTGGTTTTATCAGCAAGTTGCTCTTGCTCCCTTTCTTCCAATGATTTTCTCAATAATTAGTTTATCCTTATTTGTCCTAGGACTTGGGCGATTTCCTCCTCGAATTCTTGCAAGGGTGCATGGGATGGTTCTGCTTCCTCCATGGGGTTCGAAGTTTCCTGGGGTGTTCTAGGCCATTTTTTCTTATTTGGCTCTGATGTTCAGGTTCGGGTTCTTTTTATTTTTGTAGGATTTACCCTAGGGGGTTCAGTTTCGATTCCCTCGGGGTTTACTTCTGGTTCCTGTGCCTCTGGGTTGACGAAATTATCCCATGCTATCTGCTGCCTATCTAGCTCATGAATGATAATTAATTTTATTAAGCCCTGGTGACTAACCACTGCTTGGGGCTTCTTGGCCTTCCTCAATCAAACAATATTATTATGCAATACAGAATTCAAAAAGGTAGGAAGATTAATTGAAATTTTTTGTTTGAGTGCAGCTAAAAGTTTGAGCTTTCGAGGTTTTACCACATTCCGACGTCCTTCACATGTAATAAAATTCTAGATGAATGTCACCAACTCCTACCATGGCTGGTGTAAAGAGGCAGGGTTAATCCCTCTAGTTTTTCATTCTAATGGTTCATCCAGGTCCTGGTATACTGCTATGCTTCTCTCAGGAGGAGATGCTTTTCTGCCCATCTTTCCCCTTGCGCTGGTATTCCAGAAACTTCCATGATAATTCCCTCTGTAACTGGTATAGTTTGGTCATTAACTTTGGTTTTTCCTTCACGCAGATTTTAAAGAAATTCGATTGCAATTCTCATGTTGGATCCTTGTAGTCTGAACACATATGTCAGCCATATAGCTTGCTGGAGGATGGCACTCGCCGCCTATGAAATCGAAAATTTTGCAGGCTCGCTTCGAAGGGTATTTCCTCCCATAAATGATATGCTATTTTCATATGATTATTTTTCTTCTTGGATGTGTTGTTTCGACTGGTGTTGTCTGTAAGTGGAAGAGAGACTACGGCTCTGTGTAAATAATATTCATGCCTTAATTGTAGTGTTTATCGATGCGTCTGACGAGATTTGTGTAGGGATTTCACATGCTTGCCGAATTAAGGCCAATTACACCCCTTCTCTTGAAGAAAGGTGCCCATGCCCTCAAGTATAGGAGAGATTTGGCCAATTATGAAGGCGGACATGGGAATGTCAAAATTTGGTAAATCTGCATGTGAAGGATCGACAATTGAGTAATTACTACATATGCGGAAAAAAAGTCAGATCTAGAAGTTTTCATAATTGTATCTTGTGCGGAAGTGACTGGAAAGTGAGAGAAAATAGCATTGCCATTATTGCGATATGATGTCTATGCACGACTAAAAAGTTACGATGGAAGCAAGACTGAGGGAAGTAATGATTGGTGTTGTCATTCCAAAGTTCAAAATATGCAAACAGATCTTTGTTAATTATTCTTATGGTAAGTCATGATTGTTACTAATTCGAGTAATATCTTTGTGGTTGAAAAGAAAAAAATGGAAGACAAGGTGTATATAATAGCAATTGGTTATTAAAGGAGCATTCTTTCATACCACAAGTAGATCCATTGCTGCTAGCAGGCATTCATAGCCTCGACAGGGATGCTATTTAACCCGAAAAATGAGCCATGATCTTTATGTAAGAATAGTTGTTTTGCCAATTTTATGGAGAGATCACCATGCTGGTATGGTGCCCAGGTAACCATGGTGCCACTCACTAGAGTTGTAGAAAAGTGATTAGGTCGGCTCATGATGAGACCTCCTGTCCTTCAAGTTACTAAGAAGGTCATTACCCTGGTGTGGTTGCCATAATGGGCATGTCAATTGCTACACTCTTATGAACATGGTAGGCTGGCTCGTGATGAGACCTCCTATCCTCTCTTAAGATTTGCATGTAAATGTAGTGCTTCCTTTTGGATTGTAACATTATGATCTATAAGGAGGTCACTGTGCTAGTGTGGTAGCCAGATTGTCACAATGCCATTCACTAGAATTGTAATAGAGTGATCAAGCCAACTCGTGATGAGACCTCTTGTCCTTTTAATATATGAGAAGGTCATTACCCTGGTGTGGTAGCCATAATGGGCATGTCACTTGTTAAATCCTTATGATCATGGTAGGTTGGATCATAATGAGACCCCTTATCCTCTTAAAGATTTGCATGAACACACAATGATTGTTAAGGGAGGCTCATTGACTCCTTAAGAGTGAGGGATGGTGAAAGAAGCAGAAAAACTAATACCATTAATACCCCTTGTTCCATTTCTTCATTTTGTAGGGACATATTACTCGAATAGTGCAAAAATACATATCATCATAAGGTCCTGAATTATTTGATATCATATTTGAACTGTGGGTGACTTAGTCTTTTATTTCATGTGTGCATAATGTTAGCTTCCTGTTTAAGAATTATAGTGCCAAAGGGCATCATATTTGTAATTTTACCATTTTCCCTCTCTCTTCCAACTACTATTTCCTACTCAAAGTTACTCAATTATAAAAAAGAATGGCTATTTAATTTTGTCAGAGAGCAGTTGTTAAGACATTGAGCAGCAATTGTTTAAAGGTTGTTCGGCATTAAAAAAAATGCTCAAAAATGGTTGTTTAATTCAAATGAACAACAGTTGTTCAAAGATGGAACAACAACTGTTCCTGAATTGAACAACAAAAATAAAGACACAGCGGTGCACATTTGTTCATTTCATCCGAACGGCAACCGTCCAAGAAATGAACAACAGCTGTTCAGAAATTGAATAGAAAAATTAAAAGCACGGAAAAAAGTTGTTCAATTTGGCTGAACTGCGGCCGTTCAAAAATTGAACAACAGCTGTCCACGAATTGAACAGAAAAATTAAAAACACAGCAAGAAGTTGTTCAATTCGGTTGAACCGTGGCCATTCAAAAATTTCACAGCAGCCGTTCTCAATTTGAACAACAAAATTAAAAAAAACATGGCAAAAAGCTGTTCAATTTGGTTGAACCGTGGCCGTTCAAAAATTGAACAGCAGCCATTCTCAAATTGAACAAAAAAATTAAAAAACACAGCAAAAAGCTATTCAATTTGGTTGAACCGTGACCATTCAAAAATTGAACAACATCTATTCTTGAATTGAATAGAAAAAATAAAAAGAACACAACAAACAACTGTTCAGCTCGGCTGAACAGCAATCGTTCAAAAACTGAACAACAGCTGTTCATAAATTGAATAGCAATGAAAAAAATGACTGTTCAATCAACGGTCATTTAAATATTGAACAACAACTGTTCTAGAATTGAACAACAAAATAATAACACTACAGATGGCTGTTTAATTGAGCGGCAGCCGTTTGTGAATTGAACAGCAAAAAAAAACACATTCACCAACTTGTTCAATTCAATCGAACAGCAGCCGTTCAAATATTGAAAAATAGCTGTCCACAAACTGAACAAAAAAGTGAAAAACAGAGTCACTGGCTATTCAATTTAATCGAATAGTAGCTGTTCAAATATTGTGTAATGTTCCAAATTCGGAACAGCTAGCAAGGCATGACTAGAAATCACATTTTCCAGTAATGGCTGCTCCAGGAATTGAAACCAGGACCTGGATGCCTTATAAAAATGTGTCTAAGTGCTAAATCCAATAGGGAGCTCCAATGAAATCCTTCTAAGGTGGTTAAATAGATCTACCACACTTAGATGTCCTCAGAAAATGCCCGGTGAGGGACTGCAACAATGTAAGCACATAGAATGGAAAGACAACGTTATTCTTGTAGCTGTGAACACATGAAGAGATGTATAGCCAAAAAATAGGTTATATAGCAGAAAATATATACAATATGTGGAGGGATCAATCACTCCAGCTAGGCAATGGAGGCCTCAATAGAGCATATACAAGAAAATGCAATAACACTGCTACATAGGAGAAGCCTTGGCTAAAATAACACAGTTTATATGAGACACTGCAAAAAAATACATGATACAACAATGATAGCTCAAATAAGTGAGGGGGAGAAAGCTCTCAACCCTTGAAAACACTAATACAAGAATAATACACAATATTTGGAAGGATTGGCTACAATATACATCAAAATGGAAAATCTACAGAAATGCTGGAGTTGCTGGGTAGCAGTTGCAACTCAATAATAGAAATACATGGAGATGGCTGAAGATGATGCTCAAACTGAAACAAACCTCCTCCAATGGGTCTCTCAATGCAAGGCGGATCCCGGCACTGAAGATCTTGCCCTCCAAGAAGCTGGTGCAACCTCTCACTGCAAGTGTGCACTGAAATAACGTAGTCTAGAGGATGGACTATGCTGTCTATGATGGGAGATGTTGGCCTTGATGCCAAAATATTTCAACCAGCTTTGAAATCCCTTCCACTAATCTCCTGGAGGAAAAGGAACTCCCTCTTTTGAAAGATGAGCCAAAGAGAAGTGTTGTAGAACCCTCCACTGTAATGCCCCAACAACACTGTGTTATACTTGAGCAGAAATAACGCAGTGTCTGAAGAATGGCTTTGGCCTTGAGCCAAGATGTGGAGAAGATGAAGTGAAATCCTTCAAGAGGCCTCTCAAGAAGGATAGGAAATCCTAAATAGGAATCCCTCATGCTAAGCAGCACTGCAACTCAACTAAGCAGCTGGAGACTGCAATTTGTTTGAATAGACAAATATCAAATAATCCAAGATCCCTCACTATGGCTGCCTCCTCCTCTTCTTATACAAGTGACTGCCTCTTTTCCATGGACCCCACACATTAGGGTTTCATCCACAAGGAATATTTCTCCCTCCAAAACTACGCTGACTTCTCATGCAAGCTACACCTCTTAGGCAACGTTGTTGACTTGGTCAAACTTGACCTTGTCCTCATGCAAATTGCCCCTTTTCACACTAGAAGGTGCAAAATAAGCTGCTCCAATGATCCTTTTCACATTATGAAGGATCTTATTCCTGCTTATGGGCCTTTTACCAATTTTATTCACCTCCTAGATGAAATAAGCAAAAATTAATGTTCCAATTTTCTTCATGAAAATTTTGGAACATTACGTATTGAACAATAGTTGTCCGCGAATTGAACAACAAAAACGAAAAAGACACTGCAATAAAAAAACACAATCTTTCAATGAAAATGGATTGCAAATAGGAAGAATGTACAACAAGAAAAACAATTATGTACATTATTTACAAGTGATGATGTCAAACCTCTCATGTACTTGAGTTTGTGGGGTTGTCACCCCCTTGCACCACAACTTGGATGGTGGGATCATTTCGTGCCTGTTGACAGAAAGGTTCTTTCGTGAGAGGTTTGTGATAGAGGCATACTCTATGCCCATTAACTCAAAATGTTGAGCCAGACCCATATATAGTGGTCAAGGTGAGGGTACCATTTCTATGTACTTTCTGAATCTCATATGGACCGAGCCACCTTGTTTGTATTTTTCCTAGAAAGTCTTGGAATCTGGAATCGTAGAGGAGTGCCCAATCTCCTTTTTGAAATACCTTCCTCTTTATTAGGTTGTCGTTCCACTTGGCTCATTGTTGTTGAATGATCATTGTGCGTTGCAAGGCAAGCAGTAGAATTTCGTCCGGTTCATTTATTTGCTGGAGTCTTTTAGCTTGAGCATCTGTTAAGTCCAACCCCACTTCCTGGGCTGTTCTCAATGTTTTGAATTTCGAACTCAATAGGGAAGATAGGTTCTCTCCCAAATACTAGCTGATATGGTGAATATATAGTGGTATTTCGCTAGGTTGTTCGATATGCCCATAATGATTCTGGTAGTCTAGTGGCCCAGTCCCAGCAGTGTGCTACTACTGTCTTGGTAAGGATTGCCTCCAGGACTTTGTTAGTGCTTTCGACTTGTCCATTTTCCTGTGGGTGGTAAGGAGACGTAACTCTATGAATGATATGGTGATTCATTAAGGTAGATGTGATCTTATTGCCTGTGAATTGTGCCCCCCCCATCGGTTATCACTTCCCTTGGCAAGCCATATCATATGAATAGTTCAAAGAGAAACTTAATTACTGATTCTTCCATGGCTCTTGAAAAGGCCACCGCATCCACCCATTTGGTGACATAATCCGTGGCAACTAATATGTGGGCTTTTTGGTTCCACCACCAATTTGCGGTTGCAGTGGCATTTCATCATCTTGGCCTGGGCGGCCCATTATTTGGCAACTATCGTAGGCTTGGACATACTTCTTTGCGTCTTTGAAAATCATAGGCTAGTAATAGCCTAATTGCAACACTTTATGCCTCGTCCGTCATTCTGCGAAGTGACAACCACAGGGTTCATCATGACAGGCCTGTAAGATGTCATAGATTTCGTCTTCCCTTATGCATCTGCATATGTGCATATCAGCCCCTATATGGAATAGGTATCCTCCAATCCAAGAGAACCTTGCGATACACTGTACAATCAATTTTTGTTCTACCACCATTAAATGTCTGGGTAGTTTCCCCACTACCAGATAATTTTCCACACCTGCATACCATGGTGTTTTGACCGCTACAGCAAACAGGTGTTCGTCAGGGAATTGATTGTCAACTGTTAGTGTGTCGTCTGTCTTGGGGACTCTGGACAGGAAATCTGCGACCATGTTTTCCTTCCCTGGATGGTCTTTGATTGTTATATCAAATTCCTGCAATAACAGTAGCCAACGAGTTATTCTTCCATTCGTGATTGGTTTATTAGCTAAATAGCTAATAGCAGAGTGGTCAGTGTACAGGAACACTTGATATCCAGTTATGTAGTGCCTGAATTTATTGATAGCATAAATTACAGCCAGGAATTCTTTCTTGGTCGCTGTATAATTTAATTCAGCACGAGTAAGGTTTTTGTTGATATAATAAATAGCATAAGGCTTTCAGTCTTCTTCTTGTCCAAGGACTGCTCCTATTTCTGTATCAGATGCATCGGAATAGATATGAAAGGGTAGTTTCCAGTTCGGACCTCGCAAGATTGGTGCTGTTGATACCAACTTCTTCAAGTCTGTAAAAGTGGTGTCACATTTTTCAGTCCAATGGAATTCAACATTCCCAGTCAAATAATACAGAGGTGCAACTATCTGTGATTTTTTTTTATAAATCTGCGATAATATCCTGCATATCCCAGGAAACTGCGTACCTCCATTTGTGTACAAGGTGTGGCCAACAAAAGGATTACCTCTATTTTAGCCGGGTCTACCTGTATTCTAGCTGCAGAAATGTAGTGACCTAGGATTACCCCCTCAGTCATCATCATGTGGCATTTTTCGTTACTTAGACATAGTCTAGTAGTGATACATCGTTCTAACACTTTGTCTAACGTTTCTAGCACTTGATCAAAGTCTTCCCCATAGGGTGTAAAATCATCCATATAAATTTCAAGTCCTTCATTATTAAGTAAAAAAAATGCTAATTATGGCTCTTTGAAACGTTTCTAGGGCATTACATAATCCAAACAGTAAAACTCTGTAAGCGAAAGTGCCCCATGCACAGGTAAAGTTTGTCTTATCTTGGTCTTCGTGAGCTATTTGGATCTTATTGTATCCGCTGAATCCATTAAGGAAAGAGAAGAACCGTTTTCCAACTAATGTGTCAAGGACTTGGTCAATGAAGGGAAGGGGGAAATGATCTTTCTGAGTTACTTTATTTAATTGTTTGTAATCTACACAGATTCTCCACTTCCCATTCTTTTTAGGGACAACCACCAAAGGGGAGACCCATTTTCTGCCTGAGATGGGATAAATGAAATTTATATCTAGAAATTTTTGCAGCTCTTCTTTTTCAATCTCTTTTAAATGCGGGTTTAGTCTTCGTTGGGGTTTTCTAATGAGGTGTGTTTCCCTATCAGTATAGATGTGGTGTGTGCACAGTTGTGGGTCCAAGCCCTTCATGTCTTGGCAATCCCACGCAAATTCACCTTGGTGCTTTTGGAGGACTTTTATGAGTTTCTGATTTTGGTTGTCATCCAAGCAGTTGTTAATATTCAGAAGCTTTTCTGTTTTGATCTCAATAGGTATACTGTTACGAACAATGGTTGTGGAGCTATGTCGAGTCTCAAATTCCGCCATAGGGTCCTCTTGACCTACATGTTCGAGGACTGTTTTCATCATTTGGCACTTCAAATTTTCAGGTTTGGGTGGCTGGTTGATAACGTTATTAATCGCATGATCTTCATTTTGATCCTTTAATTTGAGGGATTATGTTAGTGTCAGAGGTGGATGGATGTTTTTCTCCCAGTATGTATCTGGGTGTTTGTGAATTTTTATCGTGGGTAGAATTGATTTGGTAGGTGGATAAATAATGATATTTTTTACAGAGTTTCCTCTAGTGATAGTCATGCTACCTGCTCGACAACTTATGTAAGAATCTGCTATGGCTAGCCAAGGCCACCCAAGAATCAATGGGTGCCCTTCCATCCTTTTTTTTGGATTAATGACTAAAAAATCGGCTGGGTATTCCCATGAGTCCACAGAGACCATGATGTCTTGCACTATACCTTCTGGTTTGATAACAGATCTATCAGCTAGTTCCAGAAGTGTGGCTGTAGGTTCTAAAACTGATATGCCCAGTTTTTCGCAAGCTCCCATAGTTAGGGTGTTAATGGCTGCCCCTAGGTAAACCAATGTGTTTGGAAATGAGTGTCCAGAAATTTGCATGGTTGCAATGGGGTTTCCTGGGTCTTCATATTTTACAGGTGATTCCCTACCTAAAAGCAAGTCAAATAGTGTTCTTACCACATGAATGGTAGGTGCAACCATTGTTTTCTTAATTTGTTTTTTTCCATATAATTCCTTGACTGTCTTTGCATAGATGAGAATGTCTAGGATGGCCTAGAGAAGAAGAATTTTAATACAAAGGTTTCTTAATTCCCCTAGGATGTCAAAATCTGGGGTGATTATAGGTCTAGGTAGGTTGAATCTCTCAGGGAATGGAGGCAGAGTCACTCTAAGTTTTTCAGGTCTTTGTTGGTCAATTGTTTCCTTATCTTTACCTGTCTCCGTTATATTCATTGAGCTAGGCTCTATGGATGTTTCAACTTGGGACTGAGGTGGAGTTGTGGCCTTTATAGGTAATATGGTACGTCCTGATCTTAACCTCAATTCATTGCACTATTTCTATTCGACATTGGGTTTTGGATCCTCTATGATCTAAATTAGTTGAACCAGTCTATTATTGGGGTTAGGATTGGGTTGGGCTGGTAATTGAGGGTGTATGAAAGGCTGTTGGTTATGCTGAATTGGGTAGGGAGCTAGTAATTGTTGGGTTCCTGCTCCTATCAATATATTTCCCATCCCTGTAGGTCACTGCTAGTTATAATTGGTGTTTTGAGTAGGAGGGTTTGGCCATTGGTTTTGATACGGGACATTCTACCAATAAGAGGGAGAACTAGGGAAGTTTTTCCAATTACTCCCTGATGGAGGCTGCCTAGGCCAAGGTGGCATAGGAAACGCTTGGTTTGGCCAAGTTGGGAAGGGGTTTTTAGTCTGCCAAGTTGTTGTAGGGTTTTTCTGGCTGAACTGCGGCAATGGGAAGTATTGAGGCAGGTCTTCCGGTATGCCAGGTCGTGCCTGCCATTGCCGACGCTGATTCATTAAATAGACTAGCTCTATTTCTTCTTCTGCTTCCTTGTAGACGGATTTTAGCCTGGGAAGTGAAGGAAACTGGTCTGTAGCATGATCCTTATTGCAGATAGCACAATTTTGGACCATGTATAAAGGACATTCCCTCTAGTTGTGCTTCTTCCGACATCTTGGGAAACATATGGCCAGGTTTTGTTCCGCTATACCTTGTTTTTGCTTGGCTTGTAAAACATCAAGTTGCGTTGTCAAAGTACCCAGGATTTCAGTTTTGAATTTTCTAACAAATTTCCAAATTTTGCTCTAGTTACATTTTCATTGGTCTGCTTAAGATCATTCTTCCTAGAATCACGCCCAACAAGTCTATTGCGTGAGCTACCCCGGGAGAATATAATACATAAGGAGATAATCTCGACATACTCTTCCTGATAAATATCTCCCTTCCCCATTATGTTAAGCATTTCAACCCAGTCATCCTTCATCCCTTTAAGCATTGTGGCTTTTAAAATGTCCTTGGATAACATGGTATATGGGGATCTTTGTAAATTGTATTGAAATATTTATACGTATTCCTCTAATGTTTCATTGTCTTTTGAAAAAATGTTAAAGATTTCATCTTTTAGATCTTGAGTTCGACAATAATCTTGGTATTTGGTAAGAAAATTATTCCTCATTTGGTCCCAGTTTTTTATAGTTCCCCCTCCTAATCCCATGAACTAGCGAAGTGCAGTCCCTTTTAAGGTAGAGGGAAATAATTTTAGTTTCTAGGGATCGGTGGTGTAGTTATATCCTCTGCATAAGACATCAAATTCAAATAGGAATGCATCAGGATCTTCTGTGTTTAACCCATGAAAGGTGGGGATTTTGTGCAAAAGAATGGCTTTCATAGGGGCATTGGCAGCATGATCAACAATAGGGTACTCTAATGTTGATGTCTGCCTCTGATTCTAAATTTGATTATTTTCCATCTGATCAAAGAGGTGCCAGAAATCTTCGGGAACTTCTTGATCTGGAGGAGAGATTTTAATAGGCTTGGGAGGTGAATGCGGTGGGGGTTTTACAGCACTTCCCTGATCTGGGATTCTAAGAACTTCTATTTCGATCACTTCTTTAGGGGACTTAGGTTCTGATATCTCTATGTGAATTCCTCCACTAGTTTCTCCCCCTCCTTGCAGGTTGCAAGAGCCTCCCTCTTTGGAAGGGTCAATGTATCTATGAATGACAGTCTGTAGGCTTTGATAAGACCCCTCTGTCTTGCAGTGAATCTTGGCATAGGCTATAGATGGTGAGGCTAATTCCTGAGGGAGTGCATTAGGACTTTGAATGGAAACAGTTATGGGTCCTATAGATGCCTGAGATTTAGCTTTCCTAATGATTTCGTCTATATATGTTGTTCTCCCAAGGATCACCGGTCCTTTGGGTTGTGAGGATGGTTGCGAATGATTTCGGATTGTTTCTATCTTCTTCTTCCTAGACATAAAACAAGAGCACATATCCTACGGTTCTTTGTACAACTTGCTGGTGAGCAGGCTAAAGGTGTTACACCATTTTTTGGTCATCTAACTCTTCATCATTAGATGGACCCAAGTACACCATGTAAGACCAGTTTTACCCCAAGTAAAACTGCTTTCACTATGTTAATTAGGAAACCCCAAAAGGAATAATTAATTAAACCATAATTTAATTATTATTCCCGGTCATGTTTAACCCAAAAACAAAGAAATTAATGAGATAAACCCATAGTTATCTTATTATTTTCTAGGAATAATTATTTAAATAATATTCCTTGTTAAATATGACCAATTCAACCACCATTAATCAACTAAATCATTATTTATTTGATTATATCCCAACCACTTCCTTAAAAAGATAAATAAATCATTTATTTATTTATTTTTCACTAATCAAGGGATTTCACCCAAGTCAAACACCCTTTCCCTCCAACAAATAATAATAAAATATTCCATAGAGGTGGATCTAGATTTGGTTAACATTATTTTAATCATGCACCAAGATCTAGAATGACCCAATATTTTGTTATAAATAGGAGGGTTTTTCCCCTTCATTCTTCACCTTTTGTTGCATACTAGATCACTCTGGATCTATACACTCGGTCTCATTTTCTGCCATTGTTGCTCCCATTGAGCTCTACCTTCTACATTAGGTTTTCTACATCTACAAGAGAGAGAAAGCTTAGATCTGAAGTGCTGAGGACTACAAAGAACCCATCCCATTGAGGAGATCTGGATACACCTTCTTGTTTCCTCCCGGGTGCCCTGTAATATAAAAATTCATTCAAAAATCGTGTTCTTGTCTTGTCTGTTGGATGCATGGAGCAAACTCTTTACTTTACTGCTTAATGTCTTTTCATTTATAGATCTGTTTGTTGCAGCACTTTAACTACTAATTGCAGATCTGAAGATGTTTTGCAGCCATTATTGTTGTTAGGGCTATTAGTTATGCGTAGCTAAAGTGGTTCTTTTTCGTACGCTTCGACAAAGAATTCATACTAACAAATGGCGACTCTACACGGGTTTTAAATTACGACCGCTGTCGTTTTTCCTATTCCTGCATATCCGACTGCCAGACCACTAGGGCTTCTTTTTCGTTGCTTAGTTTTTCTCTTTTCATGTCATTTTTCTCATAAAACCTAAAAACCTAAAATTTCTACTTCCGTGTGTTTACGGCCCTATTGCGCAGGTAAGCGACACCCAGTGCCTTTGAGACGGCAATTTTGGAAAATCTGCCGTAAAGCAGTAGGAACGAGAAGTCGCACCTTTTGGCCCAAAACACAGACACAGGAGCTTTTCGGCACATGCTGGATATTTACACCATTTTTTGGTCATCTAACTCTTCATCATTAGATGGACCCAAGTACACCATGTAAGACCAGTTTTACCCCAAGTAAAACTGCTTTCACTATGTTAATTAGGAAACCCCAAAAGGAATAATTAATTAAACCATAATTTAATTATTATTCCCGGTCATGTTTAACCCAAAAACAAAGAAATTAATGAGATAAACCCATAGTTATCTTATTATTTTCTAGGAATAATTATTTAAATAATATTCCTTGTTAAATATGACCGAATCAACCACCATTAATTAAATAAATCATTATTTATTTGATTATATCCCAACCACTTCCTTAAAAAGATAAATAAATCATTTATTTATTTATTCTTCACTAATCAAGGGATTTGACCCAAGTCAAACACCCTTTCCCTCCAAAAAATAATAATAAAATATTCCATAGAGGTGGATCTAGATTTGATTAACATTATTTTAATCATGCACCAAGATCTAGAATGACCCAATATTTTGTTATAAATAGGAGGGTTTTTCCCCATCATTCTTCACCTTTTGTTGCCTATTAGATCACTCTGGATCTATACACTTGGTCTCATTTCTACCATTTTGCTCCCATTGAGCTCTATCTTCTACATTGGGTTTTCTACATCTACAAGAGAGAGAAAGCTTAGATCTGAAGTGCTGAGGACTACAAAGAAACCATCCCATTGAGGAGATCTGGATACACCTTCTTGTTTCCTCCCAGGTGCCCTGTAATATAAAAATTCATTCAAAAATCGTGTTCTTGTCTTGTCTGTTGGATGCATGGAGCAAACTCTTTGCTTTACTGCTTAATGTCTTTCCATTTATAGATCTGTTTGTTGCAGCACTTTAACTACTAATTGCAGATCTGAAGATGTTTTGCAGCCATTATTGTTGTTAGGGCTATTAGTTATGCGTAGCTAAAGTGGTTCTTTTTCATACACTTCGACGAAGAATTCATACTAACAAATGGCGACTCCACACGGGTTTTAAATTACGACCGCTGTCGTTTTTCATATTCCTGCATATCCAGCTACTTCAGGCCCTAGGGCTTCTTTTCAGCTGCTTAGTTTTCCTCTTTTTATGTCATTTTTCTCACATAAAAACCTAAAAACTTAAAATTTCTAACTTCCGTGTGTTTCTGGCCCTATTGCGCAGGTAAGCGACACCAGCCGCAACTGAGACGGCAACTTTTCACAAAAACGCCGAGACAACTAGAACGGGGGGTGGCGCACACCGCCCTGGCTGCGACACCGGACACTCCGGAGTCGCGCACCCGACGATTTTACGAGACCTCAACTCGAGATCGGAGTCGAAAGCTATGACATTGACTTTTCATTTTACGCAATTTTTTTAAGGTTCTGTGCGGCTTAACGGTTTTCCGGCCTCTGTCTCGGCCCGCCTTGACAGTGACCGAATCGATTTGTTTTCCCTCATCTAAGTGGGAACCCGACCCCTTAGGGCTTAGTACCCTCCACTTTTGTGGAAGAGTTTTAATTTGTTTCAGCCGTCGGTTTTCGAGCTTCGGCCCTACTGGTATCGGTCCCTCACTTTCGAGATCCATTGAAAATGAAGCCTTTTTTCCTTTCAAATCACCTCTTGTCGTTTTGTTTGGACCTCCTTTTAAAAGGCCTACCTTGCCCCCGTTTCTTGGAAGTTTCCCTTTTTCCAACCACCTTGCCTCCGTCTCTTGGCTGTGATCTGCACCCCTTGTCTGCAGCTTTATCCTCCAGATCTCTGTCCCCTTTGACCCTAGATCTGTCGAGCTTCCTTTGTGTGTGTTTCCATAGTTTTTCCCTTTCTTATTCAGCATAGTTGTGAGAGACCCACCTTCTTGGGTTAGATAGTTGCATACGTAGCTGTTATTTCTTTGTTATTTCAACATTTTATTCTGTTCTCTGTAGGTTTATTTTCAGCTACGCAGCACACTTTTTCTTGCTCTCAACAACGGAAAGGGTTTAAAAATTAAAATTAACGCACGCCACAAACTGACCCTAAGTGAAGAAGCGCCTGGTTTACACCGCCTGGCAAAGACTCTAAAATCAATTGTCACTGCACCTTATCTGCCCTTGACCTTCCTTGATTCTGTCCCTTTCTGCCCTTGTTGGTTCCCTTCTTCCTGTCATCATTGCGCCCCCAAGGCGCCGTTCCCGGAGACTTCTTGGCCTTCACCCTCAGTTCCCGGTTAATCGACACCGCCTTGCCGCCCGTCGTCGACCCGGTCACACCTTCGAGTGCGCACTCCGACTCTCTCTCCGGGTCCTCGGGTCCCCTTCTCCTTAGGTTCTCCCACTGTCACCTTCACCATGTATGGATCGGGGCCCCTGCGCTAGCGGTTCTCCCGGCCCCAATGCGGCCCTACTACTAGCGAGCCGTCCCCAACCTCTACCCGGCCACCCCAAGTGCTGCCGTACATTGCGAGCCTCAGCCC
>JAXQQM020091775.1:0-39863 GCA_034641835.2 Pinus albicaulis
TCCTTAGCCAAATATGTCACTGCTGCACATAGTTGCGAGAAAAATTTATTCTTCTTCCAATCAAGGGGTCTCCCTGGTGGAATGCCTCCATGCAAAGAGACATCAAGACATAGAACATGATGTATATGTGTGTGGACTGATTTTTCCTTGCCTTCACTACACAAATCCTCCTGCCTCTTTTGTGAATTAATATTTTGAAATAGAGGGGTGTGTACTCCTCATCATATGATGCTTATCCTCCCCTTTATATCCTTCTCTCTTCAAGATCTCACCATTTACCAATGATGGCACATGCTGCACATGGATTGTGCCATGATCTCCATATGTGAGATTCTTTGGAACTCCTTACAAGAGTGCAAGATTTTCTCTCCTTGGAGAAAATGCTCCTTCTTCCTCTTCATGAGGTACTAGATGTGCTCTTGATATGACAACACTATTACCTCCAGCCTTGTTTTTCTCCTCATCAATATGTGAGAATACCTCATCAAGAATGAGAGACCTTAGATCTTGGTCTTCCCTTGAAAGAGGAATCTCCATGTCTTTCTCTTGAGAAGAAAGCTCATCATGCAATGGGGATCTTTCCCTTGGAAAAGTATCATATAAGTTTAATGGTTTTCTGAAATGGAGTTGGGTTGATAGATCCTTCCAACCCATGCAAAGGTTTTGTTTGTTTTGGTTTGATTTTCTCCACAGAAGGTGTTTCATAAAAAAATTCATCAAACCTTTCCACTACTCTTCCAATGAACTTTGCATAAGTAGATGTATTTGCATTTTTTAAGGAAAAGGATTCAAACAACCACCAAGCATAAGCCTTACCTTCAAAATGCAGCGTTGCTACTTTAATGGCTTCTTCTTCTTAAACTTGATGTTTCTGCACATAGGTGTCTAGCTCCTTCACCCAAACCCCAGCTGGACATTTAGGTGAGCCATCAAAAGTAGATAGAAAGAATCTACCCACACCATATTTCTTTCCCCTTGTGCTCCTTTCCTCCTTGATCTTGCAAAACCCTTGGAAGTTCAAGTGATCTTTGAACCTCTTAGATTGAGATTCATACTCTTGCAAATAATTACCAAGAGTCTCCTTCTTTGGCAGACCTCCTTTCTCCATCTCTCTTGTCATGAACATATGGCTGGTAGAGTGTTCTAAATCTGATGGTGTGGCCGAATACTCACACCCATAATATGAGGATCTAGAGCTTTCCTCATGTCCAAATCTTGTTGAGGGATCTCCATGTTTTTCCCTCCTCATTTCTTTGATGTCTTTATTGATGCCATGCAGAGTTTGTAAAAGAAGCTTTGAGAACTTCTTCCCTTTTGACAATAAGGGTTTTCCTTGATCCCTTTTGTAGATCCTCTCCTTCCCATGAGAAGACTCCATAATGGTTGAAGTACATAGGCTGAGCCAAGATTAGAGCTCTGATACCACTGTAATATTCCCAAATTGGGAAATCAGCAATACATGAAAAAAAAATTCATTTTTTCAGAAATATATGCTATAATAACTCATGATAGCCCATAGATCCATTAGATCAGACATTTTAACAACCAAATACAAAAGGAATTCAGAAACACATCACTTTTTCATAGTTAAACAGACCTCCTATGCCCAAAAACAACCCAAAAACACTGCATCCCCAAGTCTAATGCAACATAGAATTACTACAGAAAGTGACAGTGCAGTTTATTGAGGGTTTATACTTAGAAATAGAGAGACAAAATATATCTGTTGATATATTGATCAATAGAGCACAAAAACATATATCTAGTCTCTTTTACATAAATCCAAGATGACCCGGTAAGGGTTTCTTGCTAAACATGAAGTACAAGAAACATATGCCATAGATCTATGGCTGAATCATGTTGTATGGACGAAGCACTACATAAATATGGTTGATCATGCAAAGAAATGGTTGTAGCTCCTCCTACTAGCTTTTCGGGAAAAAGGCTGATCCTCCTCCTGGGAAACTAGCTCATAAAACAAGGGTTTAAACCCTCCCACTGCAACACCATGTAAAATAACGCAGATACTTCAAGAGACTATGTTGTGGCTGTAGGTGACTACTTGGCCAAGTGTTAGATAGTGGAAATGAAGTCTAGGAAACTCCTCTCAGATTTCTTAAACAAGATCTCCAAGCAAGAGTGGGGAATTCCCTCATGAGAAAACCCTTGCACTAAACAGTGCAGCAAAATTAGCTAAATAGCTGAAGCATGCAGTAAGTCTAAACATACCCAATCATAAAATAATATTTTCAATCATACCCCATATGGCTGCCATTTCCTCCATTATATATTTGATGAGCTTCCTCACCATGGGTCCCACCCATTCATGAGGTTACTTCCATGCAAAGGTTCCTCCTCCAAAATTACATTGTCTCCATGAGTCCCACTCTTCTATTTACAACACTGTTTGATTTGGTCAACCTTGACTTGATCTTCATGCATTGTCTCCTTTCACACCAAAGGTGTCTTTATTCTGACTAGCTAAACTAATCTACATTCACATTGAGCTGTCTTTATTGATGATCCACTCATCCCATATTAATATTTTTGACTTGGTCAAACTTGACCTTGTCCACATATTTTAAACTTTGTTCACACATGAGGATGCTTGATCTAGTTATTAACATGGTCCCTTTTCACATTAAGAGGGATTTTATGCCTACTTAAGATACTTATGGGCTTCTTTACCCATTTATTCATCTAACTAGATGTTAAGAGAAAAAATAATATTCCCATTAGCTGCATGCTAATTTAGGAATATTATAGAATCCAACAACATTTCTTTACCCAATTTCTTCCTTCTCAAGCACTAGGTTCTATGCTCAATTTATAGAGTAGCTGAGGTAGTTTCTTAATCAATGACTTTCTAATAATAGACAAGACATGTTCCCAATATCAGAGGTGTTATACGGACACATGGATTCAAATTTTGACACATATGGACTCTTCTAGAAGGCACTGGCCATGCGGAGATTCCGGAACAATGAGAATTTCGCTCCCATTTGACCAACGCACTCTTAAATGTCAGGAAGTGCTTTGCAGAGAACCCTTGAATGGAGGTAACTGCATATGAAAATCAGTTAATCCCTTGAGAGGCTTCATTGGTGAGCTCATAGGTGATATAACATGTACTTCAAATCTTGGAAACCTTGCAATGGAAGTCATAGATGATTTGTTATTGTTCGTGTCTTAGGGAATGTACCAACTGAAATGATAGGGGATGATAGACCCTATTTCATTGGTTATGGGGATGATGTCCAATTTAACTAGGTCATTGGGAATGATGCCCAAATTGACCTATAACGGTTGCCCCCTAAAGCATGAAGTCAGAATAATAATAACAATATTTTTTGAATGAGATGCTTTACATTGTGATGGACTGGAACTAAAGCGGAGTGGCGACTTGCATCAATCTTACAATACATTACATCATGATATATCCTCTTGATCATGAATTATTGAGGGAACACATTCCCATGCTCAGCACATAAACTATCTAAGAACATGTACATAGTGCAGAAAGTCGTCTACATTGGAATGTTTCCCAATACAGACATGCCTACGGATATAGGCCCATGTTCGGATGGCGATCTGCATGTAAGGTCACCATACAAATGATGTGTACAAAAATCCCAAAATCGTAGCCCGGATGGCTAAAACTAGATCCGGGGTCTTCTTATCTCATTCACTTGATCGTTCAGGTACAAGTCTAGCCATGTGAATATATGATTTGTGGTCGAACATGGTAAGACATCATTTGATTACCAGCCAATGATGTGAGTTGTTAAAAAATGAGAGAGAACCACCATTGATGTCAATGGACCTCAAAGTACTGCAATACATTTCATAAGGTGTGAATAGATGATTTGATGTCGAACGTAAAACAAAATATTTCGGTCAAAAGTCTGGAAGCAAGGATCTTGTCGATGCTATAACAAGCCTCATGGTACTGGAAGATGATGTTTCTAAGTAAACTTCCTGGATGATGATTTGACGTCTACAGGAAGCCACTTTATTGCGAAACAGGAGTTACTGATTTCAGAGAGAAAATGTGACCTGATATATCAATGTTCAGGGATGACTGTCATGAGAATGAAGGTTTATGAGTATTGCAAAAGGATGAGTATTCACTAGATGACTTCTCTTGAACATTTTGACGACACTGAGATGAGTTGGTAGCATTGACCCAAAACCAAAGTGAAGGTATGATGAACCATAGGTATGGATGAACCATCAAGAATATTACCCAACCCAAATAGTCACAATGATGGAGTGAAGTGTCATGTTCAAGAGCGACCTACTACCGTAAAAGTTTTGTTCACTTTCCCAAATTTTCCCCGATCATTTGTTGACCAGTACCTCTTTATTTTTTAACAAGCTTAAGGAGGATAACATATTATTGATCTATAATTCAACCCTTTAGGTGAATAATGTATCTCTATTTAATAATTTAACGATTCTGGCGATGAATGAAACTCGATTCTTGCCATGATCGACAAGCCCATCGCTATTTTATGTTTTAACGAGCCTAACGACAATAGCAGCCCGGTCCTTTTTCATATTTAGAGAGTTTGAAAAAGAGGATGAAAGAAAACTCCATAAATAATTTTTCGTAAAGTTGTCGCTTAGATCCAAAAAAGTGTATAATAATATCTGAGAGAACCTCCTATCCATGTTCAACTAAGGCATTCCTTTTTCGTAAATAATCCATCTCAGTCCCGAAAAGGGTTAAACTTATACTGAGTAGATATCAATTCATTTACTTTTATGAGCTCGAAAATACAATTGATCGACAATATTTTCACATTATCGGAGTCTGAAAAGAGCTAAAAGAAGATTCCAGGGGTTCCTTTTTCGCTGTTATCGAAGCTCGAAAAAGAGATAAAAGTGTGCTTCAAGTCCTTTTTCATTTTTATCAAAGCTCGAAAAATAAGGATAAAAGTATGCTTTGTGGTCAAATCATTCTTGAAATAAATGTGCACGACTAATCTGCTCATTAGTTGCAAACCTATTCATAACAACATCAAATGGATTAAAAATACCTGTTTCATGATAAAAATTGAAAAAAACCATAGTCACAACAATAAATATGAATTGAAAATAATCAAATGTATAATTAAATGAGTTTCAATATTCATTTTTACCATTTGAAAGTTACCATTTGCATTTGGAGCTCTGAACCTGTTTTTGCCCCCGAACTTCAGTAGTTGACTGGGTGCAATTGGTAAGAATGTTTTGAATGCCCCCTGCAAGAGCACATGTAAAATGCCCCTTGCAATAGCACATGCCACCGAAGCTTCATTTCATTCACCTAAGTAGATTACTGGTTACTAATAGCTGGATGGAATGAGGGTTCATTATAGGGGAGGATTTGTTTCATTTTTTAACGAGCTTGACACAAAAAAAGAACTATGCTCATGACCTGTTTCATTTTTTAACGAGGTTGAAACAGTAAAAGAACTATCCTCATGGCTTGTGTCATATTTTAACGAGGTTGACACAATAAAAGAAATATCTTCATGGAAGTTGGACTAGTGAGTGTGCGCTAGAAAATATGTATTCTAACAGAGTCATCATTTAAGGAGTTTCATGAGCACCACAAATAATAAGTTATAACATGTGTTGATGGGTCTTCTCCAGGGTTTTCATTGAATTTTGGAATTTCTGAGGGTAATTTCTGTGAAATCACTGGCCACCAAGGAGAATAACTGATGGGACCAACTTGATATTGCACTGAAGATGTGAATAAAGGATCAAGTCATTCAATACTCATAAGGGAGGAACCAGATAGGATTCCAGATGGTGACATGGGTGAAGTCAACGAACAAAAAATATTAGTGTATACCCTATATAAATGTGAATAAAGGATCCGTCGTTCAATACTCATAAAGGAGGAACGAGATAAGATTCCGGATGGTGACATGGGTGAAGTCGGCGAACAAAAATATTAGTGTATACCATATAAGTCACAGTAGCCCCCATATGAAATTTTTGACAAGAAAATAAGGGGCTAAATCATTGTTGAGTCTTCAAGGAATGCCTTTCCCCTGAAAATCCATCCTCCTTGAAGTCTCTCAATTTCTTTGCCTAATACAAATCCCCCTCTGCTAGTAAATTGCTAAAAAAGGGCCTATCATTCCTTCCTTTACCCCTGCAACATGCATCAGTTCCCCCCTCTTTCCCTTTGTCCGAATTCCCTTTATTTTTTCCCTCATTTAGCCTCTTTTCTTCCCCCTTGTCTTCCCCTTCTATTTCCCCATTTACCCCTCAAATCCCCCTAAAATCCCCTTTAATTTCCCCCTCTTACCCTTTGTTTAACTTTTTTCCCCTTTCTCCCCTTATCGTTTCCCTTTAAAATCCCTTAAAACCCATTAAAATGGGCAAAAAACCCACTTTCCGACCATGCTAACAGGCCCTAGCCCCTTTCCCGTTAAGCCCCTTCAACCACTTCCCCACATATGCCCGTCACCCAAGACCAAGCGCTTAAGCCTTGGGGGCCAATCGCAATCGGAAGCCGGGCGGGAGGAAAATTCCTTTGTAATACTCTAAAACCCCGATGCGATTAGTTTATAACGTTAAGTCTTGCGACGCGTTCTGCGCCATTGATCTGTCACAAGATCTGACGGTCTGCGCTCAATCGCATTACTCCCCCCGATCGCAATCGCAACACTCATTGTGCACCTCCCGATTGCGATGCTCCGACTTAATCCTGACCGCCCATTCTCTTACAGATCCGACGGTCATCGCAGCTTCTGATCACAGGTCCTCTCCCGATCGCACTGCCCTTCCGATCAAATCTCCACCGTCCGTTTTCGCCCAGATCTACGGTCTGCGCTGCGTCTGCACACCAAACCCTATTGTCCGTGCACTCCACCACTTTACTACATTTTCATCGTTCGTTTACATAATACCGTTGTTTCCACCACCGCCACACCACCATTTAGTTCACCCTGCGTCCATTGCTCCATCCACTGTTTCTTCACAGATTTGCCGTGTTGCATAGTTTCTAGAGGAAGAGGACCGCCTCTGTTCAATGTACTGCCTCAATAGCAAGCGGCGCAGTCAGGATCAAATCCAATGAACCAGTACCATCAGAAAAGTCAAGGAATGGGGCTGTCAGGACTCATATTAATGGAGAACAGAGTTCAGACGCCGAAATCCTTTCGGCGCTATTTAAAGATCGAGCTAACTTGACAGAGGCAGTAATGAAACAGCGAGGATTTTCAGTACAGAGCAGAGGGATTAATGCGCGTCTACGAAGATCTTGAGCCCTGAAACAGAGGTTTAAAGAGGCAAAGCATCGTGTTGAAGACCCCGAGGATCGATTCTGAAGATCCTGAACATCGATAAGAGGTAATATCAAGGTTTCCTTATCAGCAGAATGTTTTTCCATAAAGGACAGGTCTCCCATGCGGTATTTATTATGCGCCGTGCCCCTGAAGGAGTTTTCCGTCCCAGCTATAGTTCAAAGCAATCTAACATCCGTGAGGCAGACCTCCCAACAAGTTCTTTCATTTTGTGCAAATCACCTGGAGCACTACAGCCCAAAGGTCAAATCGTATCCGGAGCAGATCTTTCTTTCACGAGGGAGGTGACAATGATTAGATATACAGTGTATCAAACAGAATGGGCCTCGGCCCTGCATTCATTGTTGTGTTTAATTGTAACATTTAAAACTCACCTACCTCCTCAGTCGGTCCTCTGTGTCTCTTCTGCTATAAAGCACAGAGGGATATCATTGTAATGGTTGTTGTTGGATTATCAGTGAATTGCAAGCATTTTTGTCCCGAGCCAAGTTTCCTGTGTAATAGTTGTATGACAGGCTGAGAAATATGATGTATTCAGGCTGAATGTAAAAGCTTTGGGCAGTGATGTACCTGATTGGTATTGTGTTTAACATGATAAGCAGCTTTCATTGGATCCTGATCTACAGCAGTTGGTGATGTTTTTCTTATCTCTGCGTTTATTTCCATTTCATTTCATGTTCTTCTGACTGACATCTGAATGCATGACATAAGATTTACCCTTGTTAGGTACCTTATGTCCCAGCTCTCTCAGTCTTTAATGTTTTTTGCTCATATGTGTGTCTGAATATTGTTTTTAATTGACTAAACCAGTGTAGTGGATGATTATTGCCTGCTCTCTGATGTGCAAGTTGATAGAATCGGTGTTCAGATGTCTTTGTTAAGATTTAATTGAAAGAGGTTAGGAACATTGGGAGGTGTAAAGCCTGTCGCTGCCTCTTCATAACCTGCCCTTCCATACAAACCTTTTCAAGACCCCTTGTGTTGCCTATGGTTTTGTCCAAGCAGGCCTGGAGTTAAATGACCTCTGGCCTGATCTATAGATGGAATTAGATGGTTTTCCATCCTTCATTCTCATTCCTTAGTGTTCCATCCCACCAATCAGTCTTTGAGATCCAAATGCTCTAGATGACTAGCCCAACTGAAGCTTACACATTGAACATAAGTAAATCCTTTCTTGACTCCATTGCCCAATGGCCTTGATGTTCCTTGAGTTATCTATCCTTGCCTAGCTTCCTTCTTTACCCATCCTTGTCTTATGATGAAACCTTCCTTCTTGATTCTCAACAACCAAACTCAAACAATCAAACAAACAACCTTGAGCCTATAACTAGCCTAAAATCACAATTGAGAACTTCAAAGACATATATCCTTTGATAATCATAGAGAGATCCCTCTCTGGACCTAGGAGGGCTAGATCCTAAGGTATGAAAGTGGTTCTATGTTGTCTCATCTTTTGGTATTGCCAACCTTGCCAAAACATGGGAACCCCAACGAGAATCTACGGGAACTCGAAGTGAAACATGATCAACAAAAGCAAAGGAAGTTGATTGAGGAAAAGACTCGTACAGGTAAATCTCCTACCGAAAATGAGTTGGAGTTAAAGGTGTCTCGTCTTGTGGTATTTATTCAATCGAAATCACATCAGGTGGAAGAACTTCACCATCAGGCCTGAAGTATATTTCAGGTGGTTGAATGCGCGATATGGGAGACTCAACGGCTACAATAGATTGTGGAGTGACCAATACAGGAACAACTTCCCATTGTTCGAATTTGGGATCAATATTTTATCCACTTAGGGCATATAGTAACTGAAATATAAGGGGATGATAAACCCTATTCCATTGGTCCTGGGTATGATGTTCAATTTTACCAACAACATCGTCCCCCTAAAGCACGATGGGAACTGGATCAACTTCCAGTTGAACAATTTCGGGTTCAAGAGGTATGGTCTCACTGATTGGATGGATCGTGACCACAGGTAGCTATGAGGACTCAATCTTGACAACAGTAGATGAACCAGGATTTGTAGAAACAACTTGTGCCGACTTTGGTATATGTGAAGATGATGCTTCACTAGAGGTACTAATTGTACTGGTTTCAGTAGAGCGATGTCGCCTTCGTCGACCAGAAGTGACTTTCGGTAGTAAAGGTGGTTTCAATGCAAGTCTACGTGAACGATGGGGAAAGGGATTTTCTTCTTCCATGATGACTAATTTATTTTATGAAAAAAAAAAAAAACAAAATAAAAGGGTAATGTTAGGAAAAAGGTTTACCAACAAACTCTGAACTGCAGAATACCTCCTGGCGAACCAAGAAGTACGGGTAGGCATTCTCCCCGAATGTTGTGTTTGGTGTATCACAATTTACAAGGCAGTCAACTCAATTCACCATGGATGGATAGAAACCTAAAGTTGTCCTGCCAAATATACCCTAAGGTACGTGGAGGCCCAAGTTCGTATTAGCGCTGTCTAATGCGAAACCGCACAGTGAGAGCACTCCTTTATACTTTTCGTACTATAACACCGCCCAATATACTCGAAGGTATGTGGAAGAGCTGTGGTATGCTTACGTACGTGGAATGAGGTATCACAGTTGGAATGTATCGCAGAAAATTAATGACAACTGCCATGTTTTACAACGCCAGAACACGTCTCTAGTCTAGACCTTCTAAATGTTATCGTTATGGTTCCAATTTTTTTTTTAGGTAAATTGATGTAAATTTTATATTGATCTTGTTTATCAATTTACCTTTCAAGGTTCACTGCAATGATGTGATGGAAATTCCTAAAATGCAAAATAAACTGATAAGCAAAATTTTCAATTTTATCTTTTTCAACGAAAATCTTAGCTAATAAAGAGAAAGAGAAATCAGTTTTGAGAGAAAACAACAAAGAGAACAAACTAATATGCATATTTACTAATTTGTTCCTATGCAAAACACACAATCCATTATATGCAAATGCGGGCTTTTCTTTTCAGTCCCTTAATGTGAATGCAAAAAGGAAACTATATGCATCAAATCAACAAAAAACAAATGCTTTCTTCTTTGAGAAACGATGAATTTAACAACAATTTCTCTTTTTAAAAATAGAATCCATACAAGTAAATTAATTTCAAGATAGAGGAATAACCTGTTCCAAGTATTTTAATAACCCAAAACAATTTCTCTTTTAGGAAAAACGAAGAATAGAACTACAATTTTTCCTACAGCAAACGAAGAATTTAATGAAAATTTCCTTTATGAAAACAAATGGATCTAATGCATAAATAAAAATACTTTGAATTTGATTTGTCAATGATAAAGAAAAACACTTAAAGAGACATTGAACAAACTTAATTTTCAAAGGAGGAAGGATTAGGAAAATTCACCGGTCTCTATGAGGTATCAGACAATTGAAAACACAACAAACAAAAGGCTGAAAGTGATGGAAATGACAAATTCAAAGGGAATTTGGATGGATTATGGGGTAACATCGTCTCTAATGGGAGACAGTGTGTTGCAAAGAACCCCTGAGGGGAGACAATGTTATGCAAGTCACTGTGTCTTGACCAACAGTGCGTTGGGCACAACAAAGAAAAAAATTCAAGCTACTAAACACACTTCTAATACAATTATTTGTTTCAAAAAGCCTAATAATAATAGAGTAGATGCTACTAGGTGGATAAGCAGAGGCAAAAACACCAAGGATGAAAGGAAAACTCCCCAGCGGAGTCACCATTTTTTATGCGGAATTATGGATTACGGATAAAACAGATTCCCTAAATGTGGTGCTATGCATTTAGAACAATAGATCAAAGACTTTGCAAACAATTTTCCTAAGAGTAAATAGACACACATAAAGATGGAGAAACTTACTTTTGATCCAAGTGCTTCCTATTCTCCTTCTGTCACTCTTGTTGTAGCTTCCAATGCAACTTTGATCGCCAGACTAGTTCCTACACGTATAAACACTAAACAAAAAAGAGATTGCAATATACAGATGGTTATTTATCTTAATCAATTAAATCAATGAAACATGAAACATATAAATCAGCTAAGAATCCATGATATGAAAGATATAAATATAAACAAATACATATGTGGGAAAATGAGCAGCAGTCTTTATTAATGGATAGAAGGGGGAGGTTACAACTAGCGATTGATTTGATGTCACCAGCTCCAACATTCATCCTATCCTCATCACAATAAACATCTCTCCAGTAGCATATCTCTCTAATCACACACTCAATTGATAATCCAACAACATTTCTTTACCCAATTTCTTCCTTCTCAAGCACTAGGATCTATGCTCAATTTATAGAGCAGTTGAGGGTAGTTTCTCAATCAATGATTTTCTAATAATAGGCAAGACATTTTTCCAAGCTCATAGGTTTTATATGGACACATGGATTCAAAGTTTGACACATATGGACTCTTCTAGAAGGCACTGGCCATGTAGAGATTCTGGAACAATGAGAATTTCACTCCCATTTGACCAACGCACTCTTGAATGTCGGGAAGTGCTTTGCAGAGCACCCTTGAATGGAGGTAACTGAATATGCAAATTAGTTAGCCCTTGAGAGGTTGTGTTGGTGAGCTCATAGGTCATATAACGTGTACTTCAAACCTTGGAAACCTTGCAATGGAATTCATAGATGATGTGTTCTTGTTCTTGTCTTAGGGCATGTAGAAACTGAAATGATAGGGGATGATAGACCCTATTTCATTAGTTGTAGGTACGATCTCCAATTTAACGAGGTCATTGGGAATGATGCCCAAATTGACCTATAAAAATACCCACAATGGGTCCTAGCATGCTGGCAGTCCCACCTCCACTACCTTTCCCCATTCACGATTGAAAGCTTCCATCCCTTTAGCCACTATCCCAAAATATCTTGATGCTTTAAATCATGTCTCTCCTTCTGAATCATCTTGGTGATTTCCATTATTTTCTTGAAATGGTTGACCACTACGCGCATGCCCAACTCTTCAGTAGGGAGCTTATTGATGAATCTGATGTATCCCTACGCGATCATCACATTGTCATTCCCTTCTCTGTGACCTGTGTCCAGCTGTACTTTGAAATCGTCGATGGAATTATTTTTATCATTCGCCAATGTAATAAGCTCCCAGTGCTCCTTTACCTCTTTCATGATCTCGGTCCAGATTATTTTTCTGGCTTATACTAGTGACATGTTACCTTTGAGCTGAGCCTTTAAGTCTTTGACTGATTTCTGCTACTCTTGAGACTCCCTAGGAAGGGCATCCACCTCTTTCTGCAAATATGAGACCATATTTTCATTCTCTGCAAAGGCAGCCTTTGTTTCAACTAAAAATCGTTGCAGGGTTCGGGTCTCATCCTCTAACACGTTCAGCTCTGCCAAGGCCTTGGTCAAGTGCTCTGAGGTATTTTTTGGATCATTGGGCACTTGAATTAGGCATATGTGGCTGTCTTAAGCTTATTGAAAATTGGCTAACCTCCGCTTCAGCTCTGTTATCTCATCATCTCTTTGGACAAGCATCTCAGTGAGGACTTCCTTCTCTTTGTCCACTTGGGCCAACTCCTCTGTCTAGATATGATCTAAACGAGGGATATTCAATTTTCATCGGAACTCCTGTACCTCCACTTCAGTAATCCGTAGTAGAGTTTTCATTTCTGCATTTGGATCGATGCCTTTACCCCTTATCATTTTCTTATAATATTATAGTTGAGTTGAAAGAGCCTTTGCATTTTCTCTTTTTCTTTTTAGGGTACTTGACATCTAGGTCAACCTTCTCTTGGATTTTTCCAGGGTGAGGGTGTGCTCCAACACCTCTATATGCAACATTTCCCTAATGGATTTGTGCACGTATAGCTTGTATGGCAACGGGATGGAAGCTAGCTCTAGTATCATCTCTAGGGATTTATACTTGGAGTCTGGGGGTAGAGGGTGGGAAGTCGAATGCTAGAATGAAACTATCAACTGATCATTCTCCACATCCAAGGCTATTAATAGCCTCGTATGGTGCTTATCCACAAATTGAGCTAGCTCTGCTCTAAACTTTTCCCTTGCTGACTGGTTCCTTGCCTCGATCTATTCTCCTTTTTCCCATTCCTTTCTTGAACCTCTGTCCCTATCTAAAGGCCCCTCCCCCAGGGAGACCACTTGTGAGAGTTCTGAAGGCATCTTTGAGGACGTAGAGTCGAAATATAGTTGGAAGACTAGATTTTCTTTCCCCCAGTCGATGTACTCTGGGGTTTCCTTGTCAAGCTGCTCGGTGACCAGTCCTTTAGGCCCCTCAATTATTTGCTTTTTACTAAGGTGGTCTTCCTCATCTTCATCCATAAGTTCCTGGGCCATTTTCTGACTCCCCTGATCCTGGACCTCCACTTCATTGTGTGCATTATCTCCTCTTCCTTTAGCGGTTGGGGATTCAGCCTCCATTTCTGTATCCAAAGGCCACGAATCATAGTTAGCTTTCCATTCTATTAGAGGCCTAGGCTCATGTTCATATTTTGAAGACTTAATCTTCTTTTTTCTTCGCGTGATGAATCCCTTAGGATCATAATTCCATGCATCCCCTTGTAGGAAATTCATCTTCTACAACAGCCCCTCAATTAAGAGGAGTGCATGTCTTGAGCTGATAGTAAAAGGCCCAGCCGCATTCAGGAGCCTCAGAATATATCCCTTCTTTGCAAGCACAAAATGAGTTTGGTCGGCACTCAGGACTTGACATATGAACTCAAGGGTGAAAATTCTCATGGACATGAAAACTGGCAGATGATAAGGAGGCACTTCGGAACCATAAACCCTGATCTATTCTATCAACCCTGCCATTTCATGGTCACCCTACCACTCCTAAAATACTCCTTATGGGCTTGTGCCACTCACCTCCATCCTTTTTTCCTACCTATAACCTCATTACTCTATTTTTCCCTTGCCCATAACTCAACTTTACAAGTAGGGTTTCCTATAAGCCTATTCCTTCCCATGTTCACCAGGTTACTCAAGCATTGATGGTCTCAAAACTATCTCTGTAGGCTCTTTAGATAAATCAAGGACATTGGATTTTGGGTCTTCAATACAACATTTTGACAAATACTTTGTTTTCACTTGAAGCCTCCAAAGCCAATTTTCAGTCAAAGACCAGGTCAAAGAATCCTCCCACTAAGTCAGATTAGAGAATTCTTGAATGCCCTCTAGTCCCACTTAGTTTTTTAATCTTGAAAATGATTCAATGAAGCAAATTTCAAAGTAGTTTTATGGTTAGCCCTGCTCTTTGATATTACTTAAACATTGTTTTTAAGGTCTTTTACTTTGAAGTATTGCTAGTTAGGTTTAGCTAAAGAGGTCTATGATTTTCCATGCCCTTTTGTTTATCCTAAATGGTTGCTTTGAAGGTATTTATAGCTTGATTAATGGAGTTAGGAGTTCCCTCTTCTTTGATCTATGTTATATGTTTATCTTAAATGTTTTCTTAACTTGAAGGTGAAATCACTAGAATATTTACAAGTTTCTTGCCTTCTATAGTTCATTGGATTGTTGTCTTAATTCTTTCTTGCTAGGGTTTAGTCAAGAAGTTATTGGTATGCCCTATCTTTGATTATTTCTTCATGCTTAGTAATCTTAAAGGCCATTATTGTTAAGGTATTTGTTGAAGGATTCTTAACTTCCCTTTTGCACCTACTATGTTCACAAATTTGATGTTCATTTCATTCACATAAGCTTTTAGATCCATTTGACTTTGTTAGATTTGGCCTATGATGCACCCTTGACCTATTTTTAAACTCTTCAAGACCTTTTGTAGACTCCATAGCCCAATTTCTTAACCTCTCTCACTCTATCTATTATGCTTGACAACCTACCCAACCAACCAAACAAACAAACAAACCCTAAACCTAATAACTAGCCTAAAATCAAAACCCTGAAAACTATCAAAGATTACATCTTTCACACAAATATAGAGAGAGCCCTCTCTGATTCCAAGAAGGCTAGGTCGTAGGAATCCAAAGACTAGTATGATGTTACCCCTATACATTTGGTCTTGCCAACTAACAAATTACGGGGACCTAACATAATGGCAATCATGGTGGGACCTTCTGAGTCAGTGACAATCTAAGTATTCCTTAGGACCTCAGAAAACCCACAAACATCCTTAGATTGGTATTTATTTGTTGATGGTGGACAACAAGTACATCCTTAAAACAGTAAACATCATCCACTTGGTGACTCCACTGGTCTTCAGTAGCCATGTTGACCCCACTAGTCCTCAAAGACTCCCCTAGGAATGCATTAATCGATCCTAGTATTGCTGATGGTGGAAAACAAAGTTGAAATCATCCACCTGGTGACTCCATAACCCTCAATAGACCTAAAGACTCCACTGGTAGAGGACCCTAGACTGGTTGAAAAGATGCAGTGAACCTTTTTTATTTATAAAGATGGATCCAAGGATACAATAGAGATATGCTCTAATGAACAAAGATCACATCCTTGGCTTCCCACAAAAAATGCCTCAAATAAATTGGTTTTCAAACCTACTTATGTTTCAAGATGAAAAATTTGATGACCCCTTGTTACCTATCATCAAATTTCATATACATGTATCGAGGTTAAAAGTTGAATGGCACGAGGACTGCCTCATGAAAGTGTTTATGGCAACATTAGAGGGTAAGGCAAGGGAATGGTATGAAGGCCTGGACCCTAGCACCTTGTTTTCTTTGAAGGATTTCCAGAAGGTATTTTATGAACATTATAAATAATATTTTCCATCTCTATCATTAGCTGAAAATTGTTGTGATCAATCTAAAGATCCCATATAATACCTTGCAAACATTGATGAAGATTTAGGAAATTGGCATACTGAAGATATATTAGAGGAAATTCATGCATTTCATACTCAAGGTAACTATTATGACAACCAAAAGGATTTGGTTGAGCAAGAAATCAATAAGGAAATAAAGGAAGATCCATAGGATCTCTCTGAAGGCACAAGTGATGATTCACCATCTCTTCTAGGTGAGGCTCAAGAAGACATTCAGCCTCAAAATCAACCTTGACAAGAGAAAGAGAACTTCTGTAGTTCTATCCAAAGAAAGAGAAAATGCATCCTCTTTTAACTAAAGAGGAAATAAATCATATTATAAACGTGCAGTCAGCCTCTAAACCTTCATATGAATAGAACATTTCTATTTATTCTCATGCTAATTCCAGCTACCACAAATCAGAAAATGAACTTGTAGACCAATTCAAGGAGAAAAAATTGGATAATCCAATATGTATGATTGGTGACATTACTTATATTGATGATTTCCCAAAGTTTGATCAGTATGATGATGATTTTATCCAAACAGAAGCTAATATTGCAAATAAATCAACAATTGGTTTGTGCGACGAAGTTCAGTTTCATCAACATTAAAACAGTAATCAGCCAATACATATCAGCTATGAAACTGATGAGGAAAGTCTAGAAAAATTGGAAGTAAGTGAAGAATCTCTCACTCTTTGTTCTACTTAATTTTAGTCCATCAGAAATAACTTTCATGTGATTGGAAATCAGCAGTATTTCAGTTTTAATGTTGAGGTCAGGGAAGATAATGAACTTCTTGAGCAAGTTGTTAATGAGAAGCCTTTTCCTAAAATGGTTGAGGAAATCATTTGTGACATGTAATCTTCCTTAGCTCCATATTTGCAGCCACCAAGTTCCATTGACTTTCAGATTGCAGATGAAGGCTTGGAAATTAATAATCACATGAGAGTTATTGTACTACCTTCTCAAGAAGATTTATTGCCAAAGAGTACTCCTTCTCATCAACATGATGACCTTCACACATAATTCAACCCACTAAAATAGAGAATATCAGGTTTGTTAGAGGACAACATTGCAATATATGATGAGGCTAACAGTGCAGATGATCATGAGGAAGAGGTGGATTTTCTTTCCCAAAGGAATCCCAAGTTTAGCCAAGTGGAGGAAGGAGTAGTCCGGGATGTTGGTTATTCAAATCCTCAGAGCCAAGTGTTTTTTCAAGATCCCTTCGTTGATTTTTTAGAGACTTTTGAAGAGGGAGTAAAATATGTTAGAAGTATTTTGATGCAAGGTTTAAAGAAAATTTTAGGCACTACTGTTCAAACACAAGTAAGGTGGGAGTGGGCTTTTGATTTTTTCAGTACACTTAAAGAGCTGAACAAAGATCACTCATGGAATCATCTACTTGATTGGTTATATTGGAAAAGATATTTCACCAAATTATATATATCACATGTAAGTTAGATTAGGATAGATAGGTATGCAAATAAGCTCAGCACTATGAGCATCTTTCTAGTTTTCAAGTTTTAGAATGCTGATCTAAAAGGATACAAAAGTAGAGAAAAGAAGCAAACAAGGCATGTAAAAAGAAGAGGTACAACCCCATACCCAAAAAAGAGTATTTCTGAAAGTGTGCAAGTCTAAATGCCACTACTTGAGAAAGATAGTCTTGTTTAGTCATATAGCCTAATCATGATTGAACATGTTTTAAATTTTTGATGATAGGTTAGTGAAGGAAGACTTGCCAAACCATGTAAACTTGGCTTGTCAGTAGATTAGATTAAGAGGGATGCATAACCAATTTTGAATCATAGCCCTCAAGTTTCTAGTTTTCACTTGTAAAAAAATAAATTCTGTGTGCAGCTTGTCCAAATGCCACAGCCCATGGAAAATCGGATTGGTTAATCCTGGTTTGGTCATATTTTAAATTTCAGTTCAGTAGGTTAGAGAATAAAGTCTTTCAAACAGCTTAATCTTGACAGATGAGTAAACTAGGTAGAGAATAAGAGAGTTCATTAGCCTAATCTGAACTCTTGGAAATGATAAGGGTACAAGTAGATAGTTTTTTATGCTTTCAAAAGAAAATAATGTCAAGGGTTTGCCAGTCCAAATGCACCCGAAAGAAGAAAAATTTTTAGGAAAATTAAGATGGGTAGGTAGAACTGATATTGAAGCGATAATTTTTTCAGATTTTAAGAGATCATAGCTTCAAGAGAACATCAACAAATGAAGGAAGAAGGGTCTTCCAAGTACAAGTAAGGTATTGATCTTCAAAACTCAAAGATCTAAACTTTGAGGTCCTAGACACCTCCTGAAAAGGAGCTGCCCTCCCCAAGTGGAGCCATCATTAGTCAGCATTAATTTTTACTATCTGTAGATGACTAAATATTGGTTCTAGATTTCTAAAAATGAAATTCCTCGAATATTGTGAGTTTTATAAATCTCACTGCCTTCATTATCCCTATAGAAAATTTTTCACTATTCTATCAACCTTGCCATTTCATGGTCACCCTAACACTCCTAAAAGACTCCTTATCGGCTTGTCCCACTCACCTCCATCCTTTTTTCCTACCTATGACCTCATTACTCTATTTTTCCCTTGCCCATAACTCCACTTTACAATTGGGGTTGCCTATAAGCATATCCCTTCCCATGTTCACCAGGTTCCTCAAGCATTGATGGTCTCAAAACTATCTCTTTAGGCTCTTTAGATAAATCAAGTACATTGGATTTTGGGTCTTCAATACAACACTTTGAAAAATACTCTATTTTCACTTGAAGCCTCCAAAGCCAATTTTCAGTCAAAGACCAGGTCAAAGAATCTTCCCACTAGGTCAGATTAGAGAATTCTTGAATTCTCTCTAGTCCCACTTAGTTTGTTTATCTTGAAAATGATTCAATGAAGCAAATGTCAAAGTATTTTTATGGTTAGCCCTGATCTTTGATATTACTTAAACATTGTTTTTAATGTCTTTTACTTTGAAGTATTGCTGGTTTCTAGTTAAAAAAAAAAAAAAGAGGTCTATGATTTTCCATGCCCTTTTGTTTATCTTAAATGGTTGCTTTGAAGGTATTTATAGCTTGATTAATGGAGTTAGGAGTTCCCTCTTCTTTGATCTCTGTTATATTTTTATCTTAAATGTTTTCTTAATTTGAAGGTGAAATCACTATAAGATTTACAAGTTTCTTGCCTTCTATATTTCACTGGATTGTTGTCTTAATGCTTGCTTGTTAGGGTTTAGTCAAAGAAGTTATTGGTATGCCCTATCTTTGATTATTTCTTCATTCTTAGTAATCTTAAAGGCCATTCTTGTTAAGGTATTTGTTGAAGGATTCTTAACTTCCCTTTTGCACCTACTATGTTCACAATTTGATGTTCATTTCATTCACATAAGCTTTTAGATCCATTTGACTTTGTTAGATTTGGCCTGTGATACACCCTTAACCTATTGTTAAACTCTTCAAGACCTTTTGTAGACTCCATAGCCCAATGGCTTAACCTCTCTGACTCTATATATTCTTCTTGACAACCTAACCAACCAACCAAACAAACAAACAAACCCTAAACCTAATAACTAGCCTAAAATCAAAACCTTAAAAACTATCAAAGATTACATCTTTCACAAAAATATAGAGAAAGCCCTCTCTGAGTCTAGGAGGGCTAGGTCCTAGGACTCCAAAGACTGGTCTGATGTTACCCTGGTCTTTCCAATATAACAAATTACGGGGACCTAACATTTGCCCTATCTGCATTGTCTGAACGCAACATCCCCGAGATGACCGCTAGGATGGGCTGGATGGTATCGCGGAAAAGAGATAGAGGGATAATTTCCGTGGGCAAGAGAGTAGTCGTGCGAGACGCAGTGATGAGATCGAGGAAACCTCTTTGTTTTTCCATGGGCAGGTTTGAAAAATGACATGAGAGGGTTACTTCGGTGAATTCGATACTCTCTTGAGAGGAGGGATAACAAAGGACCTCTCTAATTAACTGAGGGGCAGTTTTGAAAATTTTAGCCCCTAACGCGAAAAGGAAAATGTCCTTTTGCTCAATGTAGAAATGAGAGAGCCAAGCTATGAACTCAGGGGAAGGGTGGACTGACGGGGGAATTTGGTAGTAGAGCCCCGAATCAATAACCCTAAACAAATCCTCACCCCATCATTTATAACCCAAAAGATCATACTTCATATTGGCTACATTAAATAGATAAATGGTGTCATGGAGTTGGGCTTGAGATTCCATGAGGGGCTCAGGACCAGGGGAAATTATGGCTTCTCGGGCCTGCAGGGTTTCGAGGGCGGTTCTATTTAGTTTCTCCATCATTTTTGTTGTGGATTAGTCGCACGGGTGTACGAAATCGCACGAGCTTAGAGAGTGTGGTCTACTCTCTAAACTATTGGTAACAGGCAGAAAGTGGGGGAGCTCAAAAGCATAAAACTTAATGGAAATAGTATGCTGAAGTATGCTCTGGTTAAACTAAAACTCAAAAAAACACAAATATACAGAAGCTATATAGAGAGTTCCAAATGATAATAATGCAAATGATGGCTCGATTGCATCTTCTTATTAAACGTTCGAAAAGGAGAAGAAATTTTACCCACTTGCCAAAGGGCCCCTAGGCAATGGCTCTAGGTCTCGATGCAAGGATGTTGCCTTCCAAGCTCTGCCTCTGATGCAGTCTCACTCTCTATCTTTGCTGTGGTGGATTAAGATGTTGGGTGGCCAACTATCGAGTCCTCTTTAGCTCCAGCTACGGGTCACACACAATGCTGGTGTTGCTTGGGCAACTTTGGCCAGCATAACATTGTGATCACCATTTTTTCATCTCTTGGTGGGTTTATATAGGTGAGCTTCAAATCCTCCTTCCCTCCCTTGGTACATGATGGATGGTGACCCAAGGGAGAGGTGTGATTCCATTGTGTGCTCAAATATTCTTTTGTGTGCTCACATAATATCTAAGGAAGCGTTGGTGGCTGTCCTTAGGCGGCTTTCACATAAGGAGTAACTATCCTTTGCTTGTTGTGGTCCCGGAAAGTGACTTTTTTCCATTTCCAGGAATGCGCGCTTATCGGGAAAAAAGGCGTGCAGAAGGCGCTCTTCTCGAAGGATAAAGCGCACATTTGAGCATTTATGACTAGTTCAAATATGATTTTCTCAAAACCTTAGAGATTTTAAATACTTCTTGATTCCATAATGTATTCATGTCTTGTAAATCCTTGGGCTCGACATTAATTGATGTCATCTTCTGTTGTACTATTTTCTAGTGTTAACAGTTTCCCCTTAATGTATGAGGTCTAGGAAGAGCTGTATAGCTGAAATACATTATAGTTTATTTTTTGTATCGTACAGAGAGAGAGAGAGAGAGAGAGAGAGAGAGAGGTTTGCGTGTATTTTGGAATTGACAACACCTTGCACCGTTTTCGAGATAACCATGGCCTAAGGGACCCCCTGCAAGCAGACAAAATATACAACATATTTACAAAATTTCAACGAGGCTGGCATGTCCCGTGCTCATGATGCTATGGCTAGTTAAAAAAATTTGACAGATACATGTGTTGTCTGTGCCACTACTGTGGTAGTGAGGCTAGTGGTTGTTGACAATGACTGTTGACGCCCTCAGGGGCATTTTTTCTTTGACGATAGGTGGAATTTGGTACCCATATGTGTAGTCTTGGTATGGCATATCATTGAGAAATGTACAGATATGTACTGGCTGGGACCTTCCCGTGTAAGCATTTTTGTCAGAGACGCTTATGGAGGCACAAGTCTTCGACGGATCTAATCAAAGTGCAATGGTTGTAAGGTACGATACCATCGTGACATGAAATCTTTTGCTGTGGTCATATGTCAGGAGGATCGATGACATCTGTGGACAATTATGTCTCCCACTGTGCCACCCGAGGATACCCCTTTTGCATGGGGAGGGGTTATCCAAGGTACTACTTCCTTTTTAGAAAAGAGGTGTTGAGGTCGACAAAAAGGAAGCCTTCACTGAACCATGGGTCGCCAACCTAGGGGGTCGGGGACTGAGATATGATGGGTTTAACCTAGGCATTTTGGAGAGAGGTGACTGAAAATGGATGATGGGGATTCAGTGGCCCAAGGTCGAATTATACTTGAGTAGCTTGGCGGCAGTCATAGGTATTTTTGAAGGAGAAATCCCTAGAGTCGATAGGACTTCCAAGGCGGGTGTGAACCAGCTATGATTGTCATAATGGTGCGTGCGTGGGGGGTAAAATACTTCGACCAAGGGAGATGGGGGATTGCTACCATGGGAGAAAAAGTGAAATATGAGGGAAAAATGGCGAAGGGAATCATTTGTGGTCTTTGTACACTTACCAAATTAATAAAATAATGGGGTTTGGTTTGTACAAAACACAGAGACGGGTACCCAAAAACATGAAAGAGGGCCGCTCACTGAAGGTGTGAGGATGGTATTTTGCTGGAGTTAGGGGTCCCATTGGTTGGTCTCATGTGCGGGGTTGATGAAGCGGAAGATGTCACAGATGGGATTATGCTGATGGAGGTATGGCGGGCCAAATGCGGTGCGCGGGGATGTGCTTTAAATTTTCTTGTACAACCTGATCGTCCGGGAAAGGGGTTGAGATTGAACGTGAACTTGACCTTATGCATGATATATGGATGGGCATGAGGTTCTTCCTAGACTAAAATGGTATGGCCATGGCATCACTTGTGGGGTGATGTATGGTCTACTTTGGATGACGATCGCCATGGAGGGGAGGCTCTACCGACCATCGCGGGTGTTTATCATATGCGGGGTGAGGTGATGATAAATGTGGTCGGGTATAAGGACCTTATGGTTTATTTCTAATGGAGAAATGATGTTAGGATATGCAAAGTTATCTGGGACTCTATCATGCTGAGGGCAGAATGATACATGCTCCGAAACTTTCAGTGGATGGTGCTGTGAACGGTTTTGCGGATTCTTCTTACAAAAACAACTACCTCAAGTGAAAGCATCTTCTTTTCATCCAATATTTTTGAAAAACATGAACTTTGGAAATGAATATGGGAGGGTGCATACCTGTCGGCACTGAAAAAAAATATCCGGAAAGAGAATGTGGGGCATTGCTTTTGTTCGTCATGGCATACTGATGATGGTGCAACTTACAGTTTGCAGAATGGACCTTCTGATCTCCTATTATGGACCTCCGAAGTTCTGGAAAAGGGCAATAAATATGGGATTATGGCCCTAACCCTATTCATTTGTATTTGTTGAGTGTTGGTATATCAGAGGTGATTGTAGAGCCTTTCTTGCCGTTGCGGTTAGCCTATGTACCGGGGATTAGCGATATTATGCCGAGGTAACTTCCATGACGTCCTGCATTTTAATTTTTTCAGTTTGATGATGCCGGGGGCCGTAGAAATTGGGTTTGTAAGACCTCAAAGGGAATTCTTGTTCTAGATTGCACGAGAAATTTAATCAAAGAAGCGCCCCCTTGCGCTTATCTCCGAGGGACAAGCACGCGAGGGCGCGCTATTCCCTCCTTTTTGTGCACAAGAGCGCGCCTGTGAACGAAACAGGTGTGCAAGGGTGCGCCTGTCTAAGGCACAGGTGCACAAAGGGCATGGTTCTTGTAAAAACTTGGTTTTTTTTCCCTTTTGATGTTTTTATCTGTCCTAATGGGTGCCTGTTGCTTGGCAGGTTGGTGTGGAGAGAGTGAGAGTGGCCCGAGATCTGGACCGCTCTGGCTGTTGATGCTGGGGCGCGCCGTCAGCTGGCCACATGGGGCCTTCTGAAATTTGTTGAGAACGAGTTCCTTCAGTCCCAAGACTGATTGTTACGTTATATTATACAACATTGGTGCAGGAGGCGCAATATGTTCGTCCTGAGGGGAATGAACTTGATTATCCATCCAGAGACGGATATATACTTTGTGACCGGATTACTGCCTCAGGGTGAGGCACTGAGGTATCCACTCCCTAATGGTAGAGTGAACCTAGACAGGTTCCGACGGAGGCATTGCGGTGGTGTGCCTATTACTGAGGGGTGCATCAATATTGCATCGGTGACAGATGTGGCCAAGCGGTGTGCTCTAGCCATTATTGTGCGACTGGCGGGGTTGTTTGCTCCACATTGGGCATCGGGCCCACAGGTGGGAGTTTTACATCATTTGAGGAACGGGAATTTTTTTGATTTCGCCCATTTCTATTTTGATGTTATGGTGTAGCAATTGAACAGGGTCCAACGTGGATCCAAATCATTTTCATACGCTAGCATCTTGTGCAACATTATGTACGAGAGAGTGGTGCTGCTGAGGCCCGTTGTGGCAGTGCCTATTGGGGGGCCCAGGGAGCCATGCATGAGAAGGTGGGCTTCGGTGATGCCACATGGCGGTGGTGGCATGGTGGGTCATTATTGGAACGACACGACGAAGGCTCGGTTCAAGGCAAATCTGTAGATGTTCATGCCATTCCTGTATGCGGGGATGGACTTTCAGGGTGATCCAGATATTGGTCTCCCTTTCGATTATGTTTGGGGTCCCGCAGGTATGTTCTATTTTTATGCATTTGTTCGAGTTTTTACGTACTTGTGTGTTTTTTTATTGACACTGACATTATTTTGGTTTACTTGTGTAGATGTTGGCGAGGTGGGATGCCAGTGGCCCGACTAGTGGGTCATGATCCTCTGCCAGGACCGCAAGATGGTCAGGAAGGAGGTGTCGTAGGTGTACCGGGTGGTAGTGGTGGACCTGGTGGGGATGGCGTTGGCCCTTCTGGTGAGGGTAGCAGCTAAGGTAGTGGCCGAGCGAGCTCGTGCAGATGCGACTGAGGCACGCATCACAATACTTATGGCTTAGGTGGCCGCTCTAGAGGACTTCAAAGGTCAAGTGGACTGTTTGACCCACGGGATGCCTGCCCGAGGTTTTATGGATGACCTCGAGGAGGTTTGGCTAGAGACAATGATGGCCCGCGAGAGAGATTACCGGCCCACTCTACAACGGGTAGCTATCATAGTGGCGAAAATAGCTCCGATGGTGGCCCTAGGAGTAGTGGTGGGCCCAGGTGCTCCTTTTGAGGGGGCACCCCCCCAAAGTAGTTTTGTACACAGGGAAAGCACCCGTTATGAGGGTGCTTCCCTTATTTTTGAGGGGATTGAGTCTGTGATCATGACAAATTTATGGCCACATACATAAAACAAAGAGAAAATGAAATGAATTTTCCCTTTAACTTAATCTATGTGATCAATCAAGAAAAAAATGGTTTTGTTTGTTTACGCGTGATACTCAAAATCCTAGAAGACCTATTACGTCCTCACACACTCAAAATTAACTGGGCCTTCAGAGGATTTCTTGCGAGTGTTGGCACAACTTCTCGTAAGAGCTGGCGACGTCCCCAGTCAACCGAAGAGAATCAACCAAGGTAAGGGTAGAGGGTTTGGCGCTTGCCTGCACCGTCACCTATAGGGTAAAGGATGCCCTAGTTTTGGCCACTAAGAACCACCATCCCACGTGAGTGTTTGAGTCTTGATCTTCTTGGTAGTCAGCTAACAGTACCGAGTATCAGTCGGGTCAAGTAGCCCCAACTGATATCGCACGCACTGTGCCTAACCCTAACCCCCTCTGAATCGGATCTCTGTCGTGCTCAGGTTTTATTTTCCGTGGGCTGATAGGTGGATTTTAAAGCTCCCTAAATACAAAAATTCTATGTTTCAATGTGAAGTGTGATCAAGGCGGCTTATTGGATGCCTACTCCCTTGATCCTAACTTAATCTATAAATTCTCTTGTGGCCCCTGGGGGGAGAATTTAGTGAGTTGGTTTAAGTTATTTTTAGTTGGCTTTATTTTCTTAGTGGGTGAATGTGTGTGAGCGTATGGTGAACAATCTCATAATTTGAACATATGGATATCGGTGATCCTTTACAAAATTCCCCTAGTTAAACTATGTGACGTTGTTCCTTGCTTAAATGGAAAGCATTTGCAGATAATGGGCCACTTCCAAATCTTCCTAGTTAGTCTATGTAAGTGACTAAAGGGAGATGGCGAATCAAAAATGTAGAGCGTTCATATGCTTGTCTAGGGTCACCAAATGGTGCAAAGACAGTAGAGATTACTTGCTCTAATTGGTGATTCAATCCTAGTCCCGCAATTTCCTAAATGCAAAAATTGAATTTAAACTAAACAATTTCTACACCTTATGCATAGGTGGTCTTGAGCCACTTACTTAGACTAGTTAAAATAAGTGCATACCAGAATGTGAAAAAAACCTAAATTGTTTAGAAAGCAATGGTTAATTCACCCCCTACTTAAACTATGTGAACACTTTTTTGCAAAAACCAACTTAAATGAAAACTAACTAAATGCCTATAGAAAGCAGCAAAAAGTGAGTTCTCAGAAGCTGTGGGGAATAAACACAGGTGTTGGTAGATACATTAGGGGATGCCCAACACACTTACAAGTAGAAAAAATGCTAAAAATAGGGAGAAAAAATCTCTCTGCAATTTGCGCGCAAAATCCCTTTACACGTGCGCCTTCCTGCGCGCAGGTCACTCCTGAACACACGCAATGCGCCTCTGTGTGGAAAAAATGCGCGGAAAAATCCTGCAAGTAAAATATTAGGAGCTGCCTTCTTCATTCTGTCACTTCAATGATTCTAGGGACTGCAAGATGGGTCAGACGACTGTTAGCTCCACTCCAACATAGACAAAGGGTCTCCCGCAAAAGATGGCACAACCACATAAACTTGGAACACGTCAGTGGAATCGCCAATACTGTTGTTGTGGATTAGTCCCACGGGTGTATGAAATTGCACTAGCTTAGAGAGTGTGGTCTACTCTCTAAACTATTGGTAACAGGCAGAGAGTGGGGGAGCTCAAAAGCATAAAAATTAATGGAAATAGTATGCTGAAGTATGCTCTGGTTAAACTAAAACTAAAAAAAACACAAATATACAGAAGCTATATAGAGAGTTCCAAACGATAATAATGCAAATGATGGCTCGATGGCTTCTTCTTATTAAACATTCGAAATGGAGAAGAAATTTTACCCACTTTCCAAAGGGCCCCTAGGCAATGGCTCTAGGTCCCGATGTAAGGATGTTTCCTTCCAAGATTTGTCTCTGATGCAGTCTCACTCTCTCTCTGTTGTGGTGGACTAAGATGTTGGGTGGCCAACTATCAAGTCCTCTTTAGCTCCAGCTCCGGGTCACACACAATGCTTGTGTTTCTTGGGTAAATTTGGCCAGCATAACATTCTGATCACCATTTTTTTCATCTCTTGGTGGGTTTATATAGGTGAGCTTCAAATCCTCCTTCCCTCCCTTTGTACATGATGGATGGTGACCCAAGGGAGAGGTGTGATTCCATTGTGTGCTCAAATATTCTTTTGTGTGCTCACATAATGTCTAAGGAGACGCTAGTGGCTGTCCATAGCCAGCTTTCACATAAGGAGTAGTTGTCCTTTGCTTGTTGTGGTCCCTGTTGGGTATGTGTGAAAAAATTTTGGTCCTTAATTTCCGGTGGGTAGTCTGTGCCCATGGTTTTGTGCATGGTTTTTCACATGGTTTTAGGGTACAATGGTTTTCGGCCCCTGGTATTTTTGTAGATCCGGTCGAGGGAACTACGGTTATGTTCTAATCCAGGGTTAAAGGATTAGGGTTCATGTATGCTTCGACATGTATATATATATATGTTGTAACACTAAAAGGAATATAATGAAAAATCAAGTTGTTCATCCCGATTTGGGATCCAGGGGAAAATCTATGTGTTTATCTGTTTTATGTTTTATGCTATCGCTATTGTTTATTTTCTGTTATAAGGTTCGTGTGTAGATAATTTATGTTCAGGGTTAAAACCTACAATTGGTATCAGATTTGTTTCGGCTTCAAGGGGACGCCTTTGCTGCTAAGGGTTTTTTGCTCGGGCTTGAGGTAGACCCTGTTCAGTGGGAGATCTGCGGGATCGATTCTTGCGGTGAAAGAAGATGGCGAGCGGCGAGAAGATAGAGATCGAGAAATTTAAGGGTCAGAGTTTTGAGTTATGGAAGCTCAAGATGGAGGATCTACTGGTGGATAAAGATCAGTGGATCACGGTAGATCCAGGTACTAAACCAACGGCAATGTCAGATGAAGACTGGAAGAAACTGGATCAGAAGGATAAGAGCAAAATACGGTTGTGTGTCTCAGATTCAGTATTGTTGAATGTATCTGGGGAAGCTACGACGAAGAATTTGTGGGAAAATTTTGGGACTTTGTACCAATCTAAGTCTCTGGTGAATAAGTTGTTCCTGTGGAAAAAGCTGTATAACCTGAGGATGAAGGATGGAGACTCAGTGACAGAGCATCTGAACGCCTTCAATATTGTGGTAAGTCAGCTGTCATCTGTTGATACTAAAATCTCAGATGAAGATAAGTGCATCAGTTTGTTGTGTTCTCTACCGGACTCGTGGGACAGTCTGGTTATTGCAATAGGTAGAATACAACTACCTTGAATTTTGATGACATTGTCTCAGCCTTGTTGTCGGAGGAAATGAGACGGAGAAATATGGAGGGCCATAATGGAGATGCCTTATCTGTACGAGGAAGGTCCCAAAACAAAAACAAGAATAAGGTTTTGAGTGGGAGATCCAAATCTATAGGGAGATCTAAATCTCCTGGAAAGTTTGTAAAGGTATGATGGAAATGCAGAAAGGAAGGACACTACAAAAAGGACTGCAGATCTAAAGCTCCTAAGAAAGGAAAAGGATCTGATGATGCTCCTTCTGCAGAGGCAAAAACCACCTCGGATGAAGGTGGGGATGTGTATTTGGCTTCTTCTTCAAATACACATGTAGATCATGAGTCATGGTTAATTGACTCAGGTGCATCCTTTCACTTCACTCCCCGTTGGGAGTGGTTCTGCGAGTATGAGAAATATGATGGTGGTGATGTCTTCCTAAGGGATGATAGGAAGGCCAGAATCTTCGGTCGTGGAAAGTTCGAGCTGAAGCTGCAAGGTGGAAGGATTAGAACACTTCCTGGTGTTTTGCATATTCCTGCATTGGCCAGAAATCTGATTTTTGTAAGCAAGATGGATGATGCAGGTGTAAAAACAGTGTTCGAGAAAGATGCCTGCAAGATGGTTTGGGGAGCACTGGTATTAATGCGGAGACTTCGGACTGGAACTCTGTACAAGCTACAAGGTAGCACTGTTATTGATGGGTGTAACAGTTCTATGGTTCCTAAAAGTGGAGCAGAAATCCTAGTTGTCTCTGGAGAAAAAACCATGCTATGGCATCAAAGGCTTGGACATATTGGAGAGAAGGTCCTTCAGATACTGCATATAAATGGTATGGTAGAAGGTATGTATAATTTCTCTTTGGATTTCAATTTCTGTGAACATTGTGTATATGGGAAGTAGAATAGGGTGAGTTTTCCTTCTGGTGCTAAGAGGGCGAACAAGATATTAGAACTTGTGCACGGTGATGTGTTTGGACCCGTGTCAGTTCCTTCATTGGGAAAGTCTGTGTACTATGTTTTATTCATAGATGACTTCACAAGGAATACATGGATATATTTCTTGAGGAAGAAATATGAAGTCTTTGAAAGATTTGAAGAATTGAAGGCTATGGTGGAAAACCAGACAGAGAAGAAGATAAAGGCGATGAGGACAGATAATGGTGGGGAGTTCCGCAAGAAGGAATTTGAAGAGTTCTGTAAGAAGTGTGGTATAGCACGACAGAAGACTACTCCATACACACCTCAGAAAAATGGAGTTGCAGAAAGAATGAACAGAACACTGATGGAAAAGGAAAGAAGCATGCTCAGTGGTACCGGGTTAGGACAAGAATTCTAGGCAAAGGCAGTGGAGACTGCATGCTATCTGGTTAACAGATCACCTTCATCAGTGTTGGAGGATAAGAATCCACATGAGGAATGGACTGGTAAGAAACCCTCTCTTTCACATCTAAGGGTATTTGGATGTGATGCATATGTACATGTTCCAAAGCAAAAAAGAACCAAGTTGGATAATAAATCTGAAAGGTGCATATTTATTGGGTATAAGGATGGTTTAAAAGGTTACAAGCTTTGGAACCTAGAAACAAGGAAGGTTGTGTACAGCCGAAATGTGGCGTTTAGAGAGGTGAAAGATGTTGTTAAACATGAAGTCATACCAAAGGAACCTGAGAATATAGAGTTTGAGCTAAAGGAGGATGAATCAGACTCTACAACAGAAGAAGACTCAGAAGGGGAAGAGCCACAAACTCCAGCTGTGAGAAGATCAACTCGGGAAAGAAGACAACCAGAAAGGTATAGTCCATCTTCTTTCTGTTCAAATTTTGCCTTAACTATAACTGATGATGATCCCAGAACTGTCAGGGAGGCAGTATATTCAGACGATGGAAAACTCTGGAAGAAGGCCATGGTTGATGAAATGGCACCCTTGCACAAAAATGAGGCATGGGATCTGGTAGAGTTGTCAGCTGGAAGGAAGCCCATCGGGAGCAAATGGGTGTTTAAAAAGAAGATGAATGTAGAAGGCAAGGTGCAGAAATACAAAGCTCGGTTGGTAGCAAAAGGTTATTCCCAGGTGCCAGGAATTGATTTTGGTGATATTTTTTCTCCTATTGCTGAAGTTACTTCTATTAGATTACTTTTATCTGTTGCTTCTACATTTGATTTTGAGATAGAACAGATGGATGTGAAGACAACATTTCTTCACGAGGATCTAGAAGAGGAGATCTACATGAAGCAACCTGAAGGCTTTATGGTGAAGGGTAAGAAAAAACTGGTATGCAGGTTGAAGAAGTCTCTGTATGGGTTAAAACAGTCACCAAGGATGTGGTATCAGAAATTTGATACCTATATACGGGGACTTGGCTTCACCAGAAGCAAGGAGGATCACTGTGTTTATTTTAAATTAATTGGTGACCGTGTTATATATTTGGTCTTGTATGTGGATGATATGTTGTTAATTGGAAATGACAAAGAAATTATCCAAGATTTGAAGACCCAACTGTTCTCCAAATTCGACATGAAGGATCTTGGTGCTGCAAACTGTATTTTGGGCATGGAAATTAAGAGAGATCGGGCAAAGAGGAAGCTCTGGTTAAACCAGAGGAAGTATGTCGAGACTATATTGCAGAGGTTCAATATGCAGGATAGTAAACCGGTGAATGTTCCTATTCTTGTAGGTGTAAAGCTATCTGCTGAACAGTGTCCCAAGACACAAGAAGAAGAGGAGGATATGTCCCGTGTTCCATATGCAAGTGCAGTGGGTAGCCTGATGTATGCAATGGTCTGTACTAGACCAGACAATGCACATGTAGTGGGAGTATTGAGCAGGTTTATGTCAAACCCTGGGAAGGAGCATTGTACAACAATGAAGCGGGTTTTTAGATATTTACGTGGCACTAGTGATTATGGCTTGTGCTACCAGGGAAGACCAGGATTGGAAAGAATGTTTGACATTCGTGGTTTTGTTGATGCGGACTGGGCTGGAGATCTGGACCAAAGAAGATCTACAAGTGGGTATGTGTTTAGCCTATTTGGAGGCGCAGTCAGTTGGATGAGTAAAAGACAGTCTGTAGTGGCTCTTTCAACTACAGAGGCAGAATACATAGCAGCCACTCATGCAAGCAAGGAAGCAATTTGGTGGCAGAGATTGTGTTCAAGTATGGGGTTCGTACAACAAGCTATAAGGATAGACTGTGATAGCCAAAGTGCAATTTTCTTGGCTAAGAACCCTGCTTATCATTCAAAGATAAAGCACATTGATGTTCAATATCACTTTGTTAGAGATATGGTTGAGGCTAAAAGGGTGTTGCTGGTAAAGGTGGACACTTTGAAGAATGTTGCAGATGCATTGACGAAGTCTGTGAGCACTCAAAAGTTCTCTTGGTGTAGAGAAACAATGCATTAGGGGAATTTTGAGGTCTAAAATGGGCCTCCTAAAGAAATTATAAAATAATAGTGGAAAAAATCAAATAAGATTTGATGACATCATCAAATTTTAGAGGGAAAAATGAAAAAACTACTTTTTCAACTCATATTTTCAACTTATCTCCCAAATTTTTTACTCAAATTTTGAGTGGGAGTGCTCGTTGGATGCGAAATTTAATTCCTCGTCCAAGGAGTACCCATGTTGCATACTTTCGATGGGTCCTACTACACGAAAAATGAAAAATACATAAAAAAACATGATTGTAATCACGTTTTTTTATGTATTTCCCATTTTTCATGTAGCAAGGTTCATTGAAAGTATGCAACATGGGTACTCCTTGGATGAGGAATTAAATTTTGCATCCAACGAGTACTCCCACTCGAAATTTGAGTAAAAATTGTGGGAGATAAGTTGAAAATACGAGTTGAAAAAGTAGTTTTATTATTTTATTATTTTTTAATATTTTTACCCTTTTATTTAAAAATGGTAAATCATCCCCCATGGTTGACATCATCATCTTGAATCCTATTGGTTGTTATAAAGTTTATTTTTGTTGTACATTTTTCTTAGGAGGCCCATTTTAGACCTCAAAATTCCCCTAATGGGGTGTTGAAGAATTGGGCTAATGACTAAGCTCTCCTCTGACCCCCTGCAGAAAGAAAACAACAAGTGGGAGAATGTTGAGTATGTGTTATATTCTTTCCACGAATATAACACGGTCTGAGGCAGCACCCCAGCGAAAATTTTTTGGTCCTTAATTTCCGATGGGTAGTCCACGCCCATGGTTTTGTGCATGATTTTGCACATGGTTTTGGGGTACGATGGTTTTCGGCCCCTGGTATTTTTGTAGATCCGGTCAAGGGAACTACGGTTACGTTCTAATCCAAGGTTAATGGATTAGGGTTCATGTATGCTTCGGCATGTATATATATGTGTTGTAACACTAAAAGGAATATAATGAAAAATCAAGCTGGTCGTCCCGATTTGGGATCCAGGGGAAAATCTCTGTGTTTATCTGTTTATGTTTTATGCTCTCGCTATTGTTTATTTTCTGTTATAAGATTTGTGTGTAGATAATTTATCTTCAGGGTTAAAACCTACAGTCCTGGAAAGTGACTTTTTTTCCATTTCCAGGAATGCGCGCTTATCGGGCAAAAAGGCACGCAAAAGGCCTCTTCTCGAAGGATAAAGCGCGCATTTGAGCATTTATGACTAGTTCAAATCTGATTTTCTCAAAACCTTAGAGATTTTAAATACTTCTTGATTCCATAATGTATTCCTGTCTTGTAAATCCTTGGGCTCGACATTCATTGATGTTGTCTTCTGCTGTACAATTTTCCAGTGTTAACAATCATAATTTTGAAAAATAGTAAAGGAAAAAAACGAGAGGGACTTGACCAAATAAATGAGGCAGGAACGAGAGTGACGTGAGGAGGAAACTGCATATACTATGGATTTTACCCAAGCGCCCAACTTGGTAAAAAAAAACTATAAATGGTAACAATCAAATGGTTGAGCGTGAAAACTGGGTAGGATATGGGTCTTTTTCTATAATAGGAGCGAGGCTACAACTGGAGGGATGACGTCATGAGGACGTGAGCAGGAAGACACGTGGTGCAAGGTAAATGGGTGACAACAGTTGGGTGGGTGAGAGGCAACATGCCTGACGCAGAGGTACCAGTTTCATACCTAGACGGACTTACCTTACCATACCTTACCTTTTTCAGCTATGAACGCATGGTCCCCACCACCTTACGTTGGGTAGAAACATGGAAGACAGACCCCTGTCTTTCCCCTCCTTTTATTGGTCTATGGGGTGGCTGACATCATACCTTCCAGCGAGTCGATTCCACCACTCTTTGTTTGTTTGAGGGCTATCAGAATGACCCTTCTATGTTCCTTTGTCGGTTGCACCGCGACTTTTGCGGGCTGCGCTGCTACTTTTAGGGTTATGCAACCGCAATGCGTTGTGTGGATGAATAACCCACCGAAGCGCTATGCGGACCTTCTCCTAGCCTTCATAGTCAAACCACTTGTCTCCCTCCTATCCTAAATTTCCCTCTCGCCTTAGGTTTGAGTGTATATAGGCCAACATTGGCTCCACCTGGGGGAAACGTACTTTTTCAGTGCGTTGAGAACTTACAAACCGGTCGCCTATGTCTTCTTGGGTGCATGAAGTCATCATAAAAAAATTCATGAATAATGCAACTAAATTCAAAGCATAAATTAGGCAAAAATAAAAATGACATATATAAAATGGAGGATATGTACAACAAACTGCTGAGGTCTATGTTAATGCTGAAAATAAAGCTTGAGAAATTGTCTATTGACATGCATCAGAAGTGTGTCTTCTTCCAGATTTTCTAGCATAAAAGAGTTGTTTCCCTTGACTTTTTCCACCCTGAACGGTCCAAACCAAAGCGAATCAAAATTTCCATGTTTCCCTTTGTCTGACCTCCTAACGTCCCATTTTAGTACCAGGTCCCTTGCCTGAAATTCTCGGTCTTGAAATTATCTTCTCCTGATAACTTGCCAGCCTGATATTCACTTGCTCCCGAGTCTCACTTAACTCAACCAACTGATTCATTCTTATGATGAGGTCATTAGGCTCTTCTTCACTTACTTTCAGAAACCAGGCTATAGGCAGAGCAATTTGAATAGGGAAGATTGCTACCCTACCATACACAACTTCATAGGGAGATTTCCTTGTGGATCTCTTAGTTGTGATCCTATTCACCCAAAGAGTGAACTTAAGTTGGGAATCCCAATTCTTTTGATTTTCATTGATGGTTTTCTTCAGGATCCTCACCAGCGTCTTATTTGATGATTCAACCAAACTGTTTCCCTAAGGGTAGTATGTAGTGGAGTGTCCCAGAAGGATGTTGTATCGCTGGCAGAAGTTTATGAACTTCACAGACTTAAAGGCCTAAGCATTGACAATGATTATCTTTGTTAGGCACCCAAACCTAGCTATTATATTTTCCTCCAAGAATTTGATTACTACCGAGTCTGTGGCGTTTTTCGTTGGCACTCCCTCGACCCACTTGGTGAAGTAGTCTGTGGCGGTGAGGATCCACCGATGCTGATTGCTAGATGTCAGATGGAATTCACCTATGAAGTCAATTCCCTGCTATTTTAATGGCTCTTCGATATGTACTGGCATCAATGGGAGGGGTGCAAACTTTTGTTTCTTAGAAAACGTTTGGCACTTCTGACAAACTCTAACCTGAGCTTGGACATCACTGAATAACTTAGGCTAAAAGAACCCTTCTCTGAGGATCTTGTGGGCATTCACGCACCATTTGTAGTGTCCACCGCACATTCCATCGTGAAAATATTTCATTACTTCCTCCACCTCCTGCTCTGTCAGACACAACAGAAGTATTCCAACCGAGTCTCTCCAGTATAACTGCTTGTTCGCTACTGTGTACCTTTGGGACCTAAATTGTAGAGTACAGTACTTTGTTTTGTCACAGCCAAGAGGACATCTAAGGGTCAAAAGGTACTCAACAATGTCTTTATACCACGGGGAGAGTAGGTACTTGACGTGTGTTTTCTGTATGGAGGTTTCTATTCCTGGTTGCATGCCCATATCATCCTTTGCCTCGCCTCCTGTCATGGAAAAGTTTATTCCCATAGCTTGAAAGTTGGATTCCGATAGGATTTTAGCTAACCCCTAGGCTTTGATGAGATTAGTAGGAATTATCTCTGTTTCATACTCTTGGATCTTCTTTATCCATTTGCCCCTTTTCCCTTTGCTTTCGCCTTGCATGAGAATGTCCTTTACCACGGTGGTGGGTACATAAGTTGTTATGGTGGACTGTAGAACGTACATAAGTTGTTATGGTGGACTGCAGAATTTTGTATTTTAATTCTACGTCTCGGAGAACTTGGATGAAGAATGCAATAGGTTTTTCATGTCCCTAATCATTATTTTGTAATAGTACTGAAACTTTTGTGTGAGGAGACGCGAAGGAAAAAATCATGAACAAATTCTCATAATCTAGGCCAACCAACACTAGGGCTTCTGCAAAAGCTTGCTGGATCCTGTTAAAATAATCCTTTGATTGGGGAGTCCATTTCACTTCATTTTTTTTCTTTAGAATTTCGGTGATGTTTTGGACAATCTCGGCATAATTGGGTATGAACCTTATTAAAAAGTTTATCCTCCCTAAAAATACCTGCAATTATTTCTTATTTCTTGGTAGGGAGATTCCATTTATTACTTCCACCCATTTGGGGTCAATATTTACCCCCTCTCTTGTCACTATATGCCCCAATAACTTCCCTTCTTCCATGGAAAATAGGGATTTCTTGAGGTTCAAAGATAAGCCATACCTACGACATTTATTAAAAGTCCTCTTGAGATGTTTTATATGCTCAGCATTGGTCTTGGAGAAGACGGTGATGTCATTCAAACAAATTACTACGAATTTTTCCTAATCCCCTATGAAAGCGATATCCATCGCACATTGAAAAGTGGCACCAATGTTTATGAGACCGAATGGAATCCATGCACACATAAATGTTCCCTAGGGCGTGGTGAACATTGTCTTCTTCGAATCTTCAGGGTGTACCGTCACTTGATTATACCCGAGAACCCATCCATCATAGACATGCGGGAGGATCCCACCACCTTCTGCAAGATGTGATCCATTTTAGGGAGGGGGTAATTGTCTTTGAGTGAAGCCTGATTCAAGTTATGGAAATCCACACAAAGCCTGATTTCACCATTATTTTTCCTCACGGGAACTAGGTTTTCCACACACTCTGAATATCTCAAAGGCACGATGATCTTTGCATGCAATAACATCTTGATCTCCTTCTCGATAGTTGGGAGGAGGAGAAGATTAATCTGCCTCAGTTTTTGTTTATGAGGCTTGGCATCTTCTTTGAGAGGGATCTTGTGTTATATGATATCTATGTCAAAAGTATTTAAATCCTGATATGACAAGGCAAAAACGTCCTTATATGACCACAACAGCTTCAAGTAATGCCCTTGATACTCTTCAGGCACCTCTTTTAATAACTTCACCAAATTTGGGTCTTCTTTTGTCGCAATGTTCAAATCCCTGACTGGCTCATCGAGGGTTGTTTTGGTCGAGTTTACTAAGACATCATTCTTGTTGAACAACCTTTCCAGTGGTACATGGCCTTTGGAATGAAATTTCCTTTTAGCTGAAGAATTCGGTGCCCGAAAAATGTCTCCTCCCATCTTGTCTTTGGTTCTTCATTCTCGTCCTCAACTCCTTTGTCAATCACTGAGTTGGAGAATTCACCCACCATTTCCATGAAGAGTTTAACTTTCTCTTCATCTTCAAAAACTTGTCAGTGTTTCACATTATCTAGAATAGAGGGGCGGTATCGCACCTCCACTTCGTATGCGAGTAATGGGTTTTGAGGGGGATGGAAATTATTGGACGCCACAACTAGTGAATCTTCCATTCTGTTCTTATCTCTGGGCATGAACTGAATATTAAATGCCAAGAAAAAAATTTCAACTAGGTCCCAAACCTCGTTCCTGTAAGCTCTGAATCGCGGGTGCTTTTTTTGGCATTGGCTCCTTATTTTCCTTACTACCAGTTCCGAATATCCAAACACCTTAAGGCTTTGTATGTTCATATTCTGCACTACCTGTAGTCTCAACAACAGGGTTTCATACTTAGCCACATTATTTGTGGCTTTGAAATCAATCTTGAAGGAGACGGGAATCAAATAGCCTTCCAGAGATATCAGGAGTATGCATGCCCCATTTCCCTCTTTTGAATAGGCCTCGTCAAACTGTAGGGTCTAGATTTTATTTTCTTCTCCCCTTTCGGGATTGCCATATCTTAGAGGGCAGACCTTCGTTTCCTGGAGGAAAATATTGTCTTCTTCCAATATGAGACAAGAGAACTCGCCTTCCTTACCATATACTGGGGAGTTGGTTTAACCATCAGCTTTGGTGACCATTTTCACAAAACTTGACTCTTGATATAATCTTCTCTCTTCTCCATCGAACATTGGGATGGTGGCGTAGGTTAGATCAAGCATTATTGATCACACAAGTGTCGTCATTTTTGTCGCAAAGTGTATCTTTATTGTCATGCTTATCATAAGTTGTCGCACTAAGGGAAGTATGTGTTCATGTGTTCTAGATGATCTATGTTGTGTCGTGAAGTGTCTAAGTGTGTAATCATGGTCAATTCCTATCATTGTTCACATAAGATTCACTCACCCCACACTTTGCAAAATTATGAAAATTCCCAACAACTTAGCCGCATTCGACCATCCTGAACTGTGCATTGTGCAGTCCCAACCCTCAAGCATCAACCTTGTCTCTTAGCACTGTACAATTCACAGTATATGCCTCCCACAATTGCGTATTTCATAGCCTTAGTGCTCAATCCCAACCTTTGAGTCCTAAAACTACACAATATTTATCTAGCTAAGCCAATACTATGCATTGCGTAGTCTCAGTCCTCAACCCCCAGTCTTGAGGTCCTGAAATACACAACTACGTAATCACTTGGCCTCTTTTATTTCCAGAATTGCATAATCTAGTCCTTAAGCCTGGCCTCAATTGTGTATTGCGCAATCTCTGGCCTTAAGCTCAACCCTTGAGCTCTAGAGATGCATAATGGCCCAACCTCATCTGCCTTGCAAAACTACACAATAGGTTTATCTAGTGTGCATCCCCTCATCCTATCACACAAAGTTCCTAGATTATGCAATTTTCTTCCTGAACTACGCATTGTGCAGTCTCAAGGCTCAAGCTTCACCCTTGAATTCCTACGCTGCGCAATTGTGTAGTCACTAAGCATGTTTCCCAGTCTGTTCCCCGGTTCCAGCTCAGTAATTGGATCAATATGAACGATCTTATATTCTAGGTTTATTAGACTGATGTCATCTTGTCATGAGAGGATTATAGATGCAAGTACTCTATCGTGATATGTCAAGATGATGATGAATGAGATGGTGAAGGAGGACAAGCTAGAAGACACATATGGAGATGAAGAGATAAGATGATCATTAGGTGAGAAGACAAAGGAACACTAGATTACAACAGAAGATGAAAGATTAGGACCACACTAGGACTCCATGTGATACACAACCCATTGGAGGATGGATATGAAGAACTAATCATATATCTCATCTGAGATGAAGCATTGCACATCTCTTGTTGAAGACAAAGGAGCAAGCCATTCTTGCTGACAATAAATTCTTGAAGACAATAAAATTGTAAATTTTCTTTTTAAAAAAGCTTGTAATAAACATGTGAACTTCTTCCCATGGAAATCTATGAAGAAACAGTTGAGGAAATCCTCCTTGCGATAAATTTTGATAGAAAATGCCTCAATTTTGTTGTTTGTTCTTCTATGTTTTTTTTATTTCTAAGGATTTATCTTAGTTATAAAGTAGCATAGTGACCATGGTAAGGTTTTTGGTGTTGATATATTTTGATGTTTGTAGTTTAAAGAGGTAATTTTGCACAAGTTGAAGTGTTTAAATACGTGGAGCTCATCTAATTGACTCTTAACCTTAACAATTAATTTAATTAATAATGTAATTTCTTTTTATGAGAAAAAACGTGTTAATCTAATGAAATGCAAATGTTATTTGCTTTAGTGAATTAGATAAATCTCAATCATTTGTCTCAATTAAAGTTGAGATTTAATCTCAATTTCCAATCACTTTGAAGTTAGTCATAACTCAAGCTTATAAATATAAGACAAGCCTATGGGAGAAGATAGATTAGTGAATACAAGACATGGTGAGACAATGAAATCTCAATTATTAGGTGAAGAGGAACATTCATCCAAGTGTGTAGCATTCAAAAGAAGACAAAAGTAGTGTGTGGCAAAAAGGAAAACAATCCAAGTGTGGAGGCCATGGTATATAGGGTTGTTGTACTGTACAACAACCCTC